>CM030172.1:54976586-54991586 GCA_017639675.1 Aplochiton taeniatus
AACACTATTCCCCTGTGCATTGTCTCTTTCCAAGCATACGGTAACGATGACTGAGTTTTTCTTCCCTGGTCCACAGGCGTAATAAAGGGCAGACAGAGTGGGCCTTTGTCCAAGACTCTTCCATCTCAGCCCTCCCATAACAATCACAGCTTCCCCACTTTCATTTCCTGGCAGAACAAACAGCTGTTGTTGTTGTTGTTGTTGTTGTTGTTGTTGTGTGTTAATATTCTCTTGCGCTCCTGGGAGAAAAGATGGGACCCATTTCCCACAGCATTTCATCATTGACGTTCTTAGTGAAGGGGAATTATTGGGGTGAGCAAATATCCCTGGTTTGTAAGGCATGGAGGGTCTATTGTGTCCAGTCCTTTCCAACCGCCGCTGTGTGTCACAAACTCATAAGTGTCTTTGGAGCATCATGGAATTGAAACGTTTGTTTTCCATCCAGCATTTAGTTTCTGTTCCGTCTAAAACAGAGCTTCTGCAATCCTGATGAAACGACATCATCCTTTAAATGTTATGGCTTTTACAGAGTTCAGTTTGCTCATGGTTAATATTTCTGGTATTTATGCACCACTTCCATAGTTCATATTTATGGTATATATGCACGACTTCCACAGTTAATATTTCTGGTATGCACCACTTCCATAGTTAATATTTATGGTATATATGCACCACTTCCATAGTTAATATTTATGGTATATATGCACGCCATACATAGTTAATATTTATGGTATATATGCACGCCATACATAGTTAATATTTATGGTATATATGCACCATTTCCATAGTTGATATTTATGGTATATATGCACGCCATGCATAGTTAATATTTATGGTATATATGCACCACTTCCATAGTTAATATTTATGGTATATATGCACCACTTCCATAGTCAATGTTTATGGTATATATGCACCATTTCCATAGTTAATGTTTATGGTATATATATATATATGTGTGTGTGTGTGTGTGTGTGTGTGTGTGTGTGTGTCTCTGCAGGATGGTCCTCTATGAGTGCTGTCCTGGCTACATGAAGCTGGAAGGCATGAAAGGATGCCCTGCAGGTTAGTGTGTGTGTCCACCTGACCCCTAACCCTAACCTTAACCCTAACCCTGCCCCCCCCCCCCCTCCTGAACACAGCATGGACGCCTCAACCCCCCCCCCCCCCCCAATGCAAAAATAGACCTGAATGAATTATTTTTTTCGGCGCAATCAGCTTTGTTTAATCCCCCAAAAGTTACACTGGACTTCAAATATAGAGTTAAAATTAGAGCAATGAGAAAACAATTTGCATGTTGGCAGAGCGCTTTCTTTACAATTGCACTACTACCAAAACAGTCTCCAATTCAGCCTTTATACTGTATGTTTAATCCAAGCAGTCTAAATAATGATAGCGTTTCCGTCCTCTGTTTTCCTTCACAACTTTTTTCTATTTCTTTCCAGTTTTTGCTTCTGTTTGGTTTCTGTAAGTAATCTAAGTTAATGTAAGGTAATCTAAGTTAATGTAAGGTAATCTAAGTTAATGTAAGGTAATCTAAGGTAATCTAAAGTAATCTAAGGTAATCTAATGTAATCTAATGTAATCTAAGGTAATCTAATGTAATCTAAATTAATGTAAGGTAATCTAATGTAATCTAAGGTAATCTAAGTTAACGTAAAGTAATCTAAGGTAATCTAATGTAATCTAAGTTAATGTAAGGTAATCGAAGGTAATCTAATGTAACCTAAGGTAATCTAATGTAATCTAAGTTAATGTAAGGTCATCTAAGGTAATCTAAAGTAATCTAAGGTAATCTAAGGTAATCTAAATCAATGTAAGGTAATCTAAGGTAATCTAATGTAACCTAAGGTAATCTAATGTAATCTAAATTAATGTAAGGTAATCTAATGTAATCTAAATTAATGTAAGGTAATCTAATGTAATCTAAGGTAATCTAATGTAATCTAAGTTAATGTAAGGTAATCTAAGGTAATCTAATGTAACCTAAGGTAATCTAATGTAATCTAAGTTAATGTAAGGTAATCTAAGGTAATCTAAAGTAATCTACGGTAATCTAATGTAATCTAAGTTAATGTAAGGTAATCTAAGGTAATCTAAGGTCATCTAAGTTAATGTAAGGTAATCTAATGTAATCTAATGTTATCTAAGGTAATCTAATGTAATCTAAGTTAATGTAAGGTAATCTAAGGTAATCTAATGTCATTTAAGGTAATCTAAAGTAATCTAAGTTAATGTAAGGTAATCTAATGTAATCTAATGTTATCTAAGGTAATCTAATGTAATCTAAGTTAATGTAAGGTAATCTAAATTAATGCAAGGTAATCTAAGGTAATCTAAGGTAATCTAATGTAATCTAATGTAATGTAAATTAATGTACGGTAATCTAAGGTGATCTAAGGTAATCTAATGTAATCTAGGGTAATTTAAGGTAATCTAAAGTAATCTAATGTAATGTAAATTAATGTAAGGTAATCTAAGTTAAAGTAAGGTAATCGAAGGTAATCTAGGGTAATTTAAGGTAATCTAAAGTAATCTAAGGTATTGTGTGTGTCTCTCAGTGGCGCCCATCGACCATGTGTATGGCACCCTGGGTCTGGTGAAGGCCACCACCACCCAGCAGTACTCTGCTCTGTCCCAGCTCCGGGACGAGATCGAAGGCAAAGGCTCCTTCACCATGTTCGCCCCTAGCAACGAGGCCTGGGAGCAGCTGGACACGGTAAGGTCATCCTGGGGTCATCCGGGGGTCAGCCGTGGGTCATGTAAGGGTCGTTAATTATACAGGAGCTCAGCAAAGTGTAGAGAACAGTCTTTTAAAGGGGATTCGATGTAGTTTCACCTCAGAATTTCACAATGATGAAATTATTAAAAAGTGTATTTGTTTATTTTTTCTGGTCATCATTATAACCTTTATTCAACCAGAAAGGTTCCATTTAGATTAACAATCTATTTTACAAGGGAGTCCTGGCCAAGATAGGCAGCAGCACAAATATATATTTACCTCCCGCTCTCTCGCTCTCTCTCTCCTTCTCCCTCTCTCCCTGGTGTGTACAGGAGGTGCGGGCAGCGCTGGTGAGCAACGTAAACGTTGAGCTGTACAACGCCCTCCATTACCACATGGTTAGCCGGCGCCTGCTGACCAAAGACCTGAAGAACGACATGACCCTGACCTCCATGTACAACCAGCTGGGGCTCCACATCAACCACTACGCCAATGGAGTCAGTACCACACCATTACCCATGACCCATGACCCATTACCAAATACCCATTACCCTGACCCTGACCTCCATGTACAACCAGCTGGGGCTCCACATCAACCACTACGCCAACGGAGTCAGTACCATGACCCATGACCCATGACCCATGACCCATTACCCTAACCCTACTTCCACATTACCCTAACCCTACTTCCCCTTTACCCTAACCCTAAGCTTAAACATCAATCACTACTCCAACGGAGTCAGTACCACACCACTAAACATCTGTGTTAACCTTAATGGTTTTATCTTTTACACAGAGAGAGAGAGATAGCTGGGGCTGATGGTGAATGTGATATCCATCCCATAATTCCTCCCTACAGGTAGTGACAGTGAACTGTGCCAGGATCATCCATGGCAACCAGGTCGCTACTAACGGTGTGGTGCATGCGATCGACCGTGTGATCAGCGCCGTGGGCAACAGTATCCAGGACGAGCTGGAGGTCAACAACGACCTCTCCTCCTTCAGTGTATGTACCTTATGAAATACCTTCATATCAGCGTCCATATTTACTGAACACTCTGAATGTATGTACCTTATGAAATACCCTCATATCAGCGTCCATATTTACTGAACACTCCTTATGAAATACCTTCATATCTACCACATAGATTTACACTCTGAATGTATGTACCTTATGAAATACCTTCATAACTACCACATAGATTTACTATATATACTAAATAATATATATAAAAATACTAAATATACTATATAATATATTTATATAATAATAATAATATATACATATTTACTACAACAACGACCTCTCCTCCTTCAGTGTATGTACCTTATGAAATACCTTCATATCAGCGTCCATATTTACTGAACACTCTGAATGTATGTACCTTATGAAATACCTTCATAACTACCACATAGATTTACTATATATACTAAATAATATATATAAAAATACTAAATATACTATATAATATATTTATATAATAATAATAATATATACATATTTACTACAACAACGACCTCTGCTCCTTCAGTGTATCTACCTTATGAAATACCTCCATATCAACCACATAGATTTACACTCTGAATGTATGTACCTTATGAAATACTCTCATATCTACCACATATCAGCATCCATATTTACTGAACACTCTGAATGAAAAATGCTCATATCTACCACATATCAGCATCCATATTTACTGAACACTCTGAATGAAAAATGCTCATATCTACCACATATCAGCATCCATATTTACTGAACACTCTGAATGAAACACTCTCATATCTACCATATACCAGCATCCATATTTACTGAACACTCTCAATGAAACACTCTCATATCTACCATATACCAGTATCCATATTTACTGAACACTCTGAATGAAACACTCTCATATCTACCATATACCAGCATCCATATTTACTGAACACTCTCAATGAAACACTCTCATATCTACCATATACCAGCATCCATATTTACTGAACACTCTCAATGAAACACTCTCATATCTACTACCATATACCAGCATCCATATCTACTGAACACTCTCAATGAAACACTCTCATATCTACCATATACCAGCATCCATATTTACTGAACACTCTGAATGAAACACTCTCATATCTACCATATACCAGTATCCATATTTACTGAACACTCTGAATGAAACACTCTCATATCTACCATATACCAGCATCCATATTTACTGAACACTCTCAATGAAACACTCTCATATCTACCATATACCAGCATCCATATTTACTGAACACTCTCAATGAAACACTCTCATATCTACCATATACCAGTATCCATATTTACTGAACACTCTGAATGAAACACTCTCATATCTACCATATACCAGCATCCATATTTACTGAACACTCTCAATGAAACACTCTCATATCTACCATATACCAGCATCCATATTTACTGAACACTCTCAATGAAACACTCTCATATCTACCATATACCAGCATCCATATCTACTGAACACTCTCAATGAAACACTCTCATATCTACCATATACCAGCATCCATATCTACTGAACACTCTCAATGAAACACTCTCATATCTACCATATACCAGCATCCATATTTACTGAACACTCTGAATGAAACACTCTCATATCTACCATATACCAGCATCTATATTTACTGAACACTCTGAATGAAACACTCTCATATCTACCATATACCAGCATCCATATTTACTGAACACTCTGAATGAAACACTCTCATATCTACCATATACCAGTATCCATATTTACTTGCATATAAAAATATTTTATAAAAATGTCCTGAATGTTTCTATATCAAATAAACCAAGTCAATATATTGTAACTTTTATTTAAGTAGTATTAGGAGATGATCTATGACAGGCTGTACTGGAGGTTAGGGGTGACGTAGACTTTTCTCCCCAGGCTGTGGCACTGGCCTCTGGGGTGATGGAGAAGCTTGGTCAGCCTGGCCACTATACCCTGTTCGCCCCCACCAACAAGGCCTTTGACCAGCTGGACGCCGGCTACCTGGAGCGCATCATCGGAGACAAAGCTGTCATCGCAGGTAAGACAGGTCAAAGGTCACAGCAAGACAAGCTGCTGACATAAGCAGTCTTTTGGACTAACCCTTACATTAGCCCTAGCCCTAACCCAAGCCCTAACCCTTACCCTAACCCTAGCCCTAACCCTTACCCTAACCCTAGCCCTAACCCTTACCCTAACCCTAGCCTTAGCCCTAACCTTAACCCTAGCCCAAACCTTTGCCCTAACCCTAGCCCTAGCCCTAACCCTAACCCTAATCCAGTACCAAACCCTAACTAACTCGTGCTGCCTGCTTGTCCTTTATCCCCGCATGGTTCGTGAACAGAGCAGCACACGGCCGATCTGCTGAGATCTATACTGAGATCTATACTGAGATCTATACTGAGATCGGTACTGAGATCTATACTGAGATCTATACTGAGATCTATACTGAGATCTGTACTGAGATCTACACTGAGATCTGTACTGAGATCTGTACTGAGATCTATACTGAGATCTATACTGAGATCTATACTGAGATCTGTACTGAGATCTATACTGAGATCTATACTGAGATCTGTACTGAGATCTGTACTGAGATCTAAACTGAGATCTACACTGAGATCTGTACTGAGATCTGTACTGAGATCTATACTGAGATCTATACTGAGATCGGTACTGAGATCTGTACTGAGATCTGTACTGAGATCTGTACTGAGATCTGTACTGAGATCTGTACTGAGATCTGTACTGAGATCTGCACTGAGATCTGCACTGAGATCTGCACTGAGATCTGCACTGAGATCTGCACTGAGATCTGCACTGAGATCTGCACTGAGATCTGCACTGAGATCTATACTGAGATCCTCCACCGCCGCTCTGCATCCTTCGTAAAGAGACTCACAGGGGAACACACGCGCACACACACACACACACACACACACACACACACACACACACAGACAGAAACAAGCTCCTAGAAAGCGGAAACGTTTGTCACCACTGGGTCAATGTATCTGCTTATTTGCTGAGTCACTGGCTAGCCAGAGCGCTCGCTAGCCAGGCCAGCAGTGTTTTTATGTCTCCATGTTCTGAGCTTATGGCTGAATCACGGCTAGCATAAAAACACCTCAGTCGGATTCTCAGACAGTCGGCAAACAGCAACACAACCGCTGGCCTGTAGGCGCGCGCACACACACACACACACACACACACACACACACACACACACACAGTCCAAAATCAAGAAGCTCCAAGCCAGATTTTTACTTCAATGTTTTTTAAGAGTCGTGTTTGTAGAGAGAGAAAAGAAAAGCTTTGACTACTGAGTTGGTGAGTGTGGGTTCAAAGTAAAGCTCTGCTGGCTTTGTAAGTACAGAGAGGACGCTGATTGAAGCTGGATGGAATCTTTGGTCTTGCTGGCCCCAGGGAGCTAGCAGCAGCCTTACCATCTGTAGATGTGAGCCCAGATCTACAAACTGACAGCGCCGTCTAAATATGTCCCAAGAGACGGAGTCAAAGGCTTAGATCATGGGAGTAATGTTAGTGTGTCATAGTCAATAACCATGTGTGTGTGTGTGTGTGCGTGTGTGTGCGTGTGTGTGCGTGTGTGTGTGTGTGTGTTTAGGGCTTGCTGTTTGGTCTGACGGGACCACAGGGCTGTTCATCAAGCCTCAAATAACCTCTTTAACTCTCTCTCTCTCTTTCTCTCTCTCTCTCTCTCTCTCTCTCTCTCTCTCTCTCTCTCTCTCTCTCTCTCTCTCTCTCTCTCTCTCTCTCTCTCTCTCTCACACTGAACCTCTCTCTCTCTGTCTCTGTCTCTCTCTCTCTTTCTCTCTCTCACTGAACCTCTACATCTCCCTCTCTCTGTCTGTGTCTCTCCATCCAGCTCTGGTGAACTACCACCTCCTGACCAGCATGCAGTGCTCCGAGGCCATCATGGCTGGCACCGTGTATGAGACAGCGGAGGGCAGCAACGTGGAGGTGGGCTGTGATGGAGACAGCCTCACCGTCAACGGCATCAAGATGGTGCTGAAGAAGGACATTGTCACCTCCAACGGAGTCATCCACCTCATCGACCAGGTGCTCGTCCCAGACTCAGGTGAAACAAGTGTTGCCAACTATTTGAACAAAGTCAAGTAAACCAAAGTAGCTAGCAGATATGCTAATATTCGAAACCACTCATAGCATTGAATAAATGTCTTAACTAAATGGCTGTAAAGGTTTAGAATTATTTGTTACTGCCTTGTTATTCTGTCTGTGGTATTGTTCATTAAGTACTAGCTAGGGGTTATCTGTCTGTGTTATGGTTCATTAAGTACTAGCTAGGGGTTATCTGTCTGTGTTATGGTTCATTAAGTACTAGCTAGTGGTTATCTGTCTGTTATGGTTCATTAAGTACTAGCTAGTGGTTATCTGTCTGTTATGGTTTATTAAGTACTAGCTAGGGGTTATCTGTCTGTGTTATGGTTCATTAAGTACTAGCTAGGGGTTATCTGTCTGTGTTATGGTTCATTAAGTACTAGCTAGGGGTTATCTGTCTGTGTTATGGTTCATTAAGTACTAGCTAGGGGTTATCTGTCTGTGTTATGGTTCATTAAGTACTAGCTAGTGGGTTATCTGTCTGTGTTATGATTCATTAAGTACTAGCTAGTGGTTATCTGTCTGTGTTATGATTCATTAAGTACTAGCTAGTGGTTATCTGACTTTGTTATTGTTCATAACTATTATTTACTAGCTAGTGGTTATCTGACTTTGTTATTGTTCATAACTATTATTTACTAGCTAGTGGTTATCTGACTTTGTTATTGTTCATAACTATTATTTACTAGCTAGTGGTTATCTGACTTTGTTATTGTTCATAACTATTATTTACTAGCTAGTGGTTATCTGACTTTATTGTTCATAACTATTATTTACTAGCTAGTGGTTATCTGACTTTGTTATTGTTCATAACTATTATTTACTAGCTAGTGGTTATCTGACTTTGTTATTGTTCATAACTATTATTTACTAGCTTGCGGTTGTGTTTTCAGCCAAGGAGGTGATGGAGCTGGTGGGCGGGTCCCAGAGCACATTTGGTGACATGGTGTCTGAGCTGGGCCTATCAGCAGCCATGGCTCCGGAGACAGAGTACACCCTATTGGCTCCTCTCAACTCTGTCTTCACCGGTAATCCACTGAACTGATGTTACCGCTCAGGGTTCCAATGGATACCCAGACACTTTGGCTTCACTTTGCATTTCAGTGTAGGCCAACACACAGTATATATAGGTACTTACATGTTAAGTATATATAGGTACTAACATATTTAGTAGTTACGTGTTAAGTATACATAGGTACTTGCATATTAAGTACTTATGTGTTAAGTATATATAGGTACTTGCATTTTAAGTGTATATATATATGGTACTTATATGTTAAGTATATATATTTACTTATGTTAAGTATATATAGGTTCTTACATGTTAAATACTTACATGTTAAGTATATTTATTAACGTATATGTTACGGTACTAACATATGAAGTATATATAGGTACTTACATGTTAGTCAGGGCTTACATGTTAGGTATATTTATTTACGTATATGTTACGGTACTAACATATTAAGTATATATAGGTACTTACATGTTAGTAAGGGCTTACATGTTAAGTATATTTATTTACGTATATGTTACGGTACTAACATATTAAGTATATATAGGTACTTACATGTTAGTAAAGGCTCACATGTTAGCTATATTTTGGCTTGTGTATAACGACGCATACAGAAACGTTGACTTGAGTAAGGTTAATGTTATGGTCCTGTGTGTGTTAGACGAGGAGATGGCCACAGACCAGAGTGTATATATAGGTGCTTACATGTTAAGTCAATATATAGGTGCTATATTTTATAGGTGTATATTTACTTACATGTTAAGTATATATATTTACTTATATGTTAACTATATATATTTACTTACATGTTAAGTATATATTTTTTGCTTACATGTTAAGTACATATATTTACTTACATGTTAAGTATATATATTTACCTACATGTTAAGTAGGTTCAGTTAAGTTAACGTTATGATCCTGTGTAACCTTGTGTGTCAGATGAGCTGATGGCCACAGATCAGAGTGTATATATAATTACTTACATGTTAAGCATATACAGAAACGTTGACATTGAGTTCGGTTAATGTTATGGTCCTGTGTGTGTTAGATGAGGTGATGGCCACAGATCAGAGTGTATATATAATTACTTACATGTTAAGCATATACAAAAACGTTGACATTGAGTACGGTTAATGTTATGGTCCTGTATGTGTTAGATGGGGTGATGGCCACAGATCACAGTGTTTATATAAGTATACATGTTAATAAGGGCTTATCTTTTAGATGAGGTGATGGCCACAGATCAGAGTGTGCTGAAAGTGCTTCTTGAGAACCACATCCTGAAAACCAAGGTGACCCTGGACGAACTCTACAATGGACAGCTGCTGGAAACAGTGGGGGGGAAACTGCTACGAGTCTTCATCTACCGCACTGTGAGAGCCCTGCTGTCCTGTCCAGTGTGTGTGTGTGTGTGTGTGTGTGTGTGTGTGTGTGTGTGTGTGTGTGTGTGCGTGCGTGCGTGTGTGTGCTTGAGTATGTGTGTGTGTGTGTGTGTGTGTCTGTGAGCGTGTGTCTGTGAGCGTGTGTGTGTGTGCGTGTGTCTGTGAGCGTGTGTGTGTGTGTGTGTGTGCGTGTGTCTGTGAGCGTGTGTGTGCGTGTGTGCTTGAGTATGTGTGAGCGCATGTGTGTGTGTGTGTGTGTGTGTGTGTGTGTGTGTGAGCGTGTGTCTGTGAGCGTGTGTGAGTGTGTGCTTGAGTATGTGTGAGCGCGTGTGTGTGAGCGCGTGTGTGTGAGCGCGCGTGTGTGTGAGCGTGTGTGTGTGTGTGTGTGTGAGCGTGTGTGAGAGAGCGAGAAACAGACATAACAGAAACCGACAGTTAATGAACGGATAGAGAGACTAGGAGCAGAGTGTACTTTCCATATTAAAGCCATTAGCATGCTCTTTACAGACCTGTTTACTACATACCTGCCTCCTTAAGGATTCAGCATGTCTGAGTCTTTAAAGGGGCAACAACATCTGTAAACATCTGTTTGGCCCAGCTGCCTGGCTCTGGGTAGCCATGAAGCCTTCCCTCTGCTGGCTTCACTAGCTCTCTTTTTAACATAACTATTTTTACTAGAGGAGCTCGTAACCAGTATGGTGTGTGTGTGTGTGTGTGTGTGTGTGTGTGTGTGTGTGTGTGTGTGTGTGTGTGTGTGTGTGTGTGTGTGTCCAGGCTGTGTGCATAGAGAATGCCTGCATGGTGCGGGGCAGCCGCCAGGGCAGTAATGGGGCGCTCCATCTCATGAGGACGCTGATCAGACCGGCCCAGACCACCATCCAGCAGGTCCTCCAGACGGACGGACGCTTCAAGTAAAGTAGTCTAACCCTAACCCTAACACAGAGACACGCAGTCTAACCCTAACCCTAACCCTAACCCCAGACCACCATCCAGCAGGTCCTCCAGACGGACGGACGCTTCAAGTAAAGTAGTCTAACACTAACCCTAACCCTAACCCCAGACCACCATCCAGCAGGTCCTCCAGACGGACGGACGCTTCAAGTAAAGTAGTCTAACCCTAACCCTAACCCTAACCCCAGACCACCATCCAGCAGGTCCTCCAGACGGACGGACGCTTCAAGTAAAGTAGTCTAACCCTAACCCTAACACAGAGACACGCAGTCTAACCCTAACCCTAACCCTAACATAGAGACACACAGTCTAACCCTGACCCTAACACAGAGACACACAGTCTAACCCTAATCCTAACACAGAGACACACAGTCTAACCCTAACCCTAACACAGAGACACAGTCTAACCCTAACCATAACCCTAACACAGAGACACACAGTCTAACCCTAACCCTAACACAGACACACAGTCTTCAAGTAGACCCACAAACCTCTCTGCTGTACTACATAGCTCTAACATAGCGCTGTACTACATAGCTCTAACATAGCGCTGTACTACATTACTTTACTTTAACATTAAGGTAATGTTCTATTTTATTAAAGATAGACTCACGGTGATGACTAACAAACGATACTTTTTTTAAATGGAGCAATTCAAATCATTTTCTTTTCAGAAGGGTAATCTCATTATTCTAACATAAACTACTTCTCTCTGTCTCTTTGTGTCTCTCTCTGTCTTTCTGCCTGTGTCTGTGCGTGTGTGTGCGGGCCTTTGTGTGTGTGTGCGGGCCTTTGTGTGTGCGGGCCTGTATGTGTGTGTGTGTGCCTGTGTGTGTGTGTTTGTGTGTGTGTGTGTGTGTGTGGCTGTGCCTGTGTGTGTGTGTGCCTGTGTGTGTGTGTGTGTGTGTGTGTGTGGCTGTGTGGCTGTGCCTGTGTGGCTGTGCCTGTGTGTGTGTGTGCCTGTGTGTGTGTGTGTGTGTGTGTGTGTGTGTGTGTGTGTGTGTGCCTGTGTGTGTGTGTGTGTGTGTGTGTGTGTGCCTGTGTGTGTGTGTGTGTGTGTGTGTGTGTGTGTGTGTGGCTGTGCCTGTGTGTGGCTGTGCCTGTGTGTGTGTGTGCCTGTGTGTGTGTGTGTGTGTGTGTGTGTGTGTGTGGCTGTGCCTGTGTGTGTGTGTGCCTGTGTGTGTGTGTGTGTGTGTGTGGCTGTGCCTGTGTGTGTGTGTGTGTGTGTGTGTGTGTGTGTGTGTGCCTGTGTGTGTGTGTGTGTGTGTGTGTGTGTGTGTGTGTGTGCCTGTGTGTGTGTGTGTGTGTGTGTGTGTGTGTGTGTGTGTGTGTGTGTGTGCCTGTGTGTGTGTGTGTGTGTGTGCAGGGTGTTCCTGACCCTGATGCAGAGTGCTGGCCTCACTGATCTGTTGGAGCAGGAGGGTTCCTACACCGTGTTCGCCCCCACTGACGACGCCTTCCAGGGCCTCAGCCAGGAAGACATGGCCCTGCTCACCAGTCAGTATCAGCTCCACATCTAGAAATCAATCATCAATAGCTGCACAGTTAGATAAATCAATAATCAATCAATAGCTCTCTGTTATGTAAATCCTTCATCAATCAATAATCCTCTGTTATAGAAATTAATCATCAATCGATAATCCTCTGTTATAGAAATCAATAATCAATCAAAAGCCCTGTTTTATTTATGAATTACAACCAAGAATTTACTGTGTAAAAATAGAGGAAGGAATTGCACGTTAACAATCATTTTCAAAGAGGGAGGTCAAAACACACCCCCCCCCCCCCCCCCCCCCCTTACAGGGATGTCTTGTTGAAGCTGTGATGTTATCACTAGGGGACGTTAACGCCCTGAGGACCATTTTGCTGTACCACTTCAGCAACGGAGTCTTCATCAATGGAGGTCTGGAGGGAGGAGTCACAAACCTGCTCAAAACTATCCAGGGCCACAACCTGCAAGTGCTGTCTGTAAGTGTGTGTGCGTGTGTGTGTGTGTGTGTGTATCTGTAACATGTAATAACATGGTTATGTTGGCCTGGCCCACTTCCTGTGAAACACACGTTTGATCCCAGCATGGATCTTTTAGTCTTTAGCAAATTCAGTTCACAAAGAGGCTGTGAAGGGCCAGGCCCATCGGCATTGGTCAGTCCTAACTCTCTCCACATCCTCATTGGTCAGTCCTAACTCTCTCCACCTCCTCATTGGTCAGTCCTAACTCTCTCCACCTCCTCATTGGTCAGTCCTAACTCTCTCCACCTCCTCATTGGTCAGTCCTAACTCTCTCTACGTCCTCATTGGTCAGTCCTAACTCTCTCCACCTCCTCATTGGTCAGTCCTAACTCTCTCCACCTCCTCATTGGTCAGTCCTAACTCTCTCCACCTCCTCATTGGTCAGTCCTAACTCTCTCTACGTCCTCATTGGTCAGTCCTAACTCTCTCCACCTCCTCATTGGTCAGTCCTAACTCTCTCCACCTCCTCATTGGTCAGTCCTAACTCTCTCCACCTCCTCATTGGTCAGTCCTAACTCTCTCCACCTCCTCATTGGTCAGTCCTAACTCTCTCTACGTCCTCATTGGTCAGTCCTAACTCTCTCCACCTCCTCATTGGTCAGTCCTAACTCTCTCCACCTCCTCATTGGTCAGTCCTAACTCTCTCCACCTCCTCATTGGTCAGTCCTAACTCTCTCTACGTCCTCATTGGTCAGTCCTAACTCTCTCCACCTCCTCATTGGTCAGTCCTAACTCTCTCCACCTCCTCATTGGTCAGTCCTAACTCTCTCCACCTCCTCATTGGTCAGTCCTAACTCCCTCCACCTCCTCATTGGTCAGTCCTAACTCCCTCCACCTCCTCATTGGTCAATCCTAACTCTCTCCACTTGTTCTAACTCTGTGGTGGCTGTGTGTGTGTCCAGGTTAACTCTGTGGACGTGATTATTATATAATATGACAATTTAATATTATTTAATAATACTATATAATATGAATATTTCATATTATTCACTGTTATTATATAATGTGTCTATTTCATATTATTTACTGTTATTATGTAATGTGTCTATTTCATATTATTTACTGTGATTATGTAATGTGTCTATTTCATATTATTTACTGTGATTATGTAATGTGTCTATTTCATATTATTTACTGGTATTATGCAATGTGTCTATTTCATATTATTTACTGTGATTATGTAATCTGTCTATTTCATATCATTCACTGGTATTATATAATATGACTATTAATATTATTTACTGTTATTATATAATATGACTATTCATATTATTTACTGTTATTATGTAATGTGTCCAGGTGAACAGTTCCATCCAGGTGAACTCTGTGGAGGTGCCGGATAATGACCTGATGGCGTCTAATGGGGTGGTCCATGTGGTCAGGAACTTCCTGTACCCTGGAGGTCAGCATCCGGAGGTCACCCCACATCACACACATATCTCTATAGATAGGGTATACCATACTGACAGGGTGTGTGTGTGTGTGTGTGTGTGTGTGTGTGTGTGTGTGTGTGTGTGTGTGTGTGTGTGTGTGCAGATCTACCCGTGGGACGTGAGGACCTACTCATTCTACTGAAGAGACTTATCAAATATATCAAGATTAAGGTATGTTTAGAAAACATTTTATCTTTCATATTTTATCTGTCCCACCAAGCATATCAAGATCATCTCTTCTTCTGTTTGGTTTTGTTTCCTTAGTTTGTGTCTGGGTTTTCTTACACTGAGATCCCCCTCACTTTCATCAGTAAGTTCCCAGTCTTCT
>CM030172.1:54994086-55031586 GCA_017639675.1 Aplochiton taeniatus
AGAGAGAGAGAAGACAGCGAAAGAGGGGGAGGGAGAGAGAGAGAGAGAGAGAGAGAGAGAGAGAGAGAGAGAGAGAGAGACAGACAGACAGACAGACAGACAGACAGACAGACAGACAGACAGACAGACAGACAGACAGACAGACAGACAGACAGACAGACAGACAGACAGACAGACAGACAGACAGACAGACAGACAGACAGACAGACAGACAGACAGACAGACAGACAGAGAGAGAGATCCCCAATGGGTGTCTAAATTATGCGTGTCTGAAATGAAATTACATTCATGAAGTTATGTTTATGAAATTATACTTATGAAATTATATTTAGGAAATTGTTTCTAAAATGATCCATGAAATGATATTTATTAAATTATGTTTATGAAAGGATGCTTGTTTGTCTTTGTTCTCTTTGTGTTTAATTGTAGTGCCTGAAATTACCAAGGTAACCAGGGTGATCGGAGGTGGGGAGTCCACCATCACCAAGGTAACCAGAGTCATCGAGGGAGAGCCCACCATCACCAAGGTTACCAGGGTCGTTGAGGGAGAACCGTCCATCACCAAGGTAACCAGAGTGATCAACTCTGAGCCTGTGATCATCAACGTGGCGCTGGAAGGAGAGCCTACGTACTCCAAGGTGACCCGGCTCATACAATCAGAACCTACCATCGCTAAGGGGGTTGTCGAGGGAGAATCGTCCGTCACAACGGTTACCAGGGTGATTGAGGGCGAGCCAACCTTCACAAAGGTCACCAGGGTCATTGAAGGACAGCCTACCATCACCAAGGTTACGAGAGTTATTGAGAGTAGGTTAACTCCCACTTCGGTATTTAAACTGGTGTTTACAACCCTACTTGGGAGACTCACTATAAACGACTTAATCTTATGTTTAATGTATAAAGAAAACCAGACAGAATGATGAACCCTGTCTCTCCCACACAGGTCACAGCAGCTCCTCAGATGGAGAGCTAGACACAGACGCAGAACTGAAGAAGATCCTGGACCAAGGTCAGTTTGTCTTCCAGGATCGAAGCCTTTTTATGGAGGCTGTTGATACATGTTTCATTGTCCTCTTATTTACACAGGCTTTCCATTTCATATCTTCTGGTTCAGGAGGGAACACTTACCTGTAGAGAGGTTTAGAACTCATGCATTTCCACAGCCTTTATTGCATGGGTTGGGTTGGGATGTTGTGGTCATACTGAGAGGGTGTTGGTAGTACTGTGTGACTGTAGCTTTGGGTGGGAGGCAGTGTTGTGTGACTGTAGCTAGGGGGGGGCAGTGCTGTGTGACTGTAGCTGGGGGGGGGGGGGGGGGTCAGTGCTGTGTGACTGTAGCTTTGGGGGGTCAGTGCTGTGTGACTGTAGCTGGGGGGGGGAGGGGGGCAGTGCTGTGTGACTGTAGCTTTGGGGGGGCAGTGCTGTGTGACTGTAGCTGGGGGGGGGGGGGCAGTGCTGTGTGACTGTAGCTGGGGGGGGGGGGGGCAGTGCTGTGTGACTGTAGCTTTGGGGGGGCAGTGCTATGTGACTGTAGCTTTGGGGGGGCAGCGCTCTGTCTCACCCCTCATGACCTCATGGTGTGCCTGTCCTGGGTTCCGTTAGAGGTCACCAACGTTAAGAAGTTTCTGGAAAGCGAGGTTCACCTTCTCCAGGAGGAGGAGATCCAGCGAATCATAGCGGGAGGTTAGTCGCTTCCCGTGGGGGAACGGCATGAGCACGCACACACCGTCCGTTACCAGGGGCAACATGGCTGTCCCCGGCAACTGGTGTCATAACGTGAATGGATAATACCCCTTCCCTATACACACTTCTTTTTGAGGACTGAATATGTAGCCAAGGAAGATTGGAAAAATTATTTACTAAATTTAACATGAATTATATTGGCTATTATTCATTCCTCAAATTGCTCAATTGGTGAATGCAATATCATTCTGTAATGTAATAAAACCATCTCTCTATTTGATCATTTAAATCATGTGCATGTATAAATATATAGGAGAAACACAGAACCCAAAGAAAAGTTTTTATTTCTGAAAATAGGAATGCTATTTCTTTCACTCCTGAAGGTAAAGTAACAAGCATGAGTTCCATTAGCAGGTTACAAACAGCTGGCAGATTGAACCATGCAGATCAGAGCATCTCCTTCTTAAAGTAGCAGGAAGCCTCACATACTGTGAAAACACCAGTTAAAGCTAGGACAAGGATTATGCAAGGTTCGGTCTGCCAATATTGCAAGTCATACTTATAGTAAATGTTTCGTCTGCATCTGCCCGGATTGATTTACTAAAACCATAAAAAATTATTTGTGCACTGTATTCTCATGACACAACACTGTATACATGGTTTCCAATTTAGTATTTATAAGTCCAGAACTCCTAAATAATAATAATAATAATAATAATAGTTGTGTCTTACTGAAAAGAGAAGAAATGTTTTCCTAGCTGCGGTCGTCACGGTGTTTCCCAGTCTCCCATAGCAACGGGGGACCCAGGTGGGAACCAGAAGTGGTTTTACACAGAGGTTTCTCTGTTTCTGGGGCTTGCCTCATGGCTTGGACTCGCTCCATGTAAAACATCCCAAGCTCCCTCTCTGAGCTCTAAGAGCATGAGGACTACAGCCCCGGACATGGAAAAGTTGCCCTAAATGTTGTTTTGATTCTTCTGCTGTGGTGCATTATGGGAGTTGATGTTTGTTTGGTTCAACCCTATACCTCTCATGTCAGATAGCCAACTGACCTGGTTTGTCAGAAAGTGCTCTTTGTTGTAATCAACACCACTTAAGCTGTGGGCGATTTATTTGCGTAAGTGCTGTCTGTTTGTTTGTGTGTGTGTGTTGGTGGTCTGCATTTGTCTGTGTGTGTGTGTGTGTGTGTGTGTGTGTGTGTGTGTGTGTGTGTGTGTGTGTGTGTGTGTGTGTGTGTGTGTGTGTGTGTGTGATATTTGTAGCATTGTGTGTGTGTGTGTGTGTGTGTTGGAGGTTCTTATTCAGGGTGCGTGTGTCTGTCACACTGTACATGTTGATATTTGTATGAGTGTGTGTGTGTGTGTTGGAGGTTAATATTTGGGGTGTGTATATATCTGTCACACTGTACATGTTGATATTTGTATGAGTGTGTGTGTGTGTGTGTGTGTGTTGGAGGTTAATACTTGGGGTGTGTGTATATCTGTCACACTGTACATGTTGATATTTGTAAGAGTGTGTGTGTGTGTGTGTGTGTGTGTTGGAGGTTAATATTTGGGGTGTGTGTATATCTGTCACACTGTACATGTTGATATTTGTAAGAGTGTGTGTGTGTGTGTGTGTTGGAGGTTAATATTTGGGGTGTGTGTATATCTGTCACACTGTACATGTTGCCAAGTCGATAAATGACATCCAACTTCCTTCTCCACTGCCGCTGTTAAGGTGGACCGGGAATTACCAGTGACAGCAAGACAGAACCTGAGATCATAGAGGGTATGTCCTCCTTAAAATAACTCTATCTTAGCTCTGGAGCTTTCATCTCTGACTGAGTCCTCTTAAAGAATATCTGGTTCACGAGATAGGAAGAACATCTAGGGCCTCCATGCTGTGTGTCAAAGCTTCTGTGCCTTCCTGCAGGGCCAGACTTCTCGAAGCTCACTGGCGGCTTCCAGGGCAACTCTGAGATGATCGATGCCGAATCCCTAAGGATCACCAAACTCATCCAAGGTAACATTCCCAACCCAATTATGAATAAAAACATGTTCAACTCATATATTGAAATCAATATATTGCCACTGACCTATTGAATGTGTCCAATACAATACAGTGTGGTATAATTGTGAATGTGTCTCTTAAAACAATATTATTGAGTCAGGATTGTTATCTTTTTATTTTCCAGATGGAGGTAGAAAAAACAAAAAAACTCCAGGTAAAAAAAACAAAGGACTTCTATTGTTACCGTGGCTGATGAGCAATGAAAAGAAGATGTCACAGCATGAAGGATGTTATATCATGGCTGGGAAATATGCAATGTGAATGTCAGCTGTAGAGCTGTGATAGGTTTCCATTGTATGATGTCATGTCAGCTGTAGAGCTGTGATAGGTTTCCATTGTATGATGTCATGTCAGCTGTAGAGCTGTGATAGGTTTCCCTTGTATGATGTCATGTCAGCTGTAGAGCTGTGATAGGTTTCCATTGTATGATGTCATGTCAGCTGTAGAGCTGTGATAGGTTTCCATTGTATGATGTCATGTCAGCTGTAGAGCTGTGATAGGTTTCCATTGTATGATGTCACATTCTTCCATTTCATTCTCTTTCTTTTTCTCCTTTATTTGTTCATTCTTTCGATTCTGTTTTTTCTCCTCCCTTCATTCCGGGCTCTAACAGGTACAAAAAAGAGAACCAGGATGGTTAGGCGCCACCACAATCCCAGCCAATGACCTTTGACCTCTGAACTACAGCATACACCACAGGCCCAGGCAATAACCTTTGACCTACAGCATACACCACCAGCCTAAGCCATGACCGCTGACCTCTGAACTACAGCTTACACTTTCCAGTTCCCTCGACAGGAACCACCATGAACCGCTAGGGGACAGAAATCAGATGATCACCCCCATCTGCTTCCAGTGATCTGCTATTCACACCTGTAGCAAAGCAGGTCAACGTCAAAGTCAAGCTAATCCAGGGTTGATACTTAGATCATGACGGGCATCTGCAATAGGCACACTGTCCTAAGTAGAGCTTTGGAAACTTCATTAAAGAATCGGCAAATAGAACATAAAGTAACGACAGGTCTCCTTAAGTGAGTGGTAATCACATCGGAGAGGATTGCATGTATTCTGTTTGTTACAGCAGTTTGTTTTGTTCCCTCTGTAAAAAGAGGTCTGGTTTTGGTCATTTTTTTGTGTTTTTTTATGATACCAGCATTTTGTATTATATACTCGATTGGAATCAATGGTTTAATAGGGCTGTGCCAATTATCTTTTTCATGTTTTAAATGTTTTATCCATTTTAGTAAATGGAGAATTATTTTCTTATTCCTTGTGTGTCAATTTATTTCTACACTGAATGACTTAATGGCTTGATGCTCCAAATATATTTGACTGAACATGTTTTATGAATGTGTGTGTCCATGCATGCCATGAACCTGTGTCATGAACCTGTGCACCTTTTTACCCTGTTTCAGATAAGTGACAAATAAATGTCCAAAGTAACGTGATTTGGTGATCTTTTTCTACGGATTAGTGGTTGTTTATAAGGCTGTAAAGAAAGCAAACTCCACTTGTTTAATTTAAAACTAAAATACACAGCTTGCCTTTTTGGGACAAATAGGGATGAGAGGAAGTTCTTGTTAGATCACTCCCTCTCAGTTCCCTGCTGGTTTTCTTTCCAAACACTTCCTTTTTAATGTAGCGATCAAAGATCCTGTCGCAGCAACGATGAGACTCAGGGCTCAGCTTAGTTTTTTATAATGTGGTATAACAATATTCCGTCCAAAGCCCTCCTCCTCCGACAGGGAGGACAGGTACAACCTAGGACAGGTACAACTCAGGACAGGTACAACCCAGGACAGGTAGTACAGGTACAACCCAGGGCAGGTACAACTCAGGACAGGTACAACCCAGGACAGGTAGTACAGGTACAACCCAGGGCAAGTACAACTCAGGACAGGTAGTACAGGTACAACCCAGGGCAGGTACAACCCAGGACAGGTAGTACAGGTACAACTCAGGACAGGGAGGACAGGTAAACCCCAGGGCAGGTACAACTCAGGACAGGTACAACCCAGGACAGGGCGGACAGGTACAACTCAGGACAGGTAGAACAGGTACAACCCAGGACAGGTACAACCCAGGACAGGTGGTACAGGTACAACTCAGGACAGGTACAACCTAGGACAGGTACAACCCAGGACAGGTACAAAGCAGGCCTATACACCACTGAAGAAGACCAGGGCAGGCTTAATGTGCCATAACAGTGAGAGAAACATTGTGTTAGACAATAATTATAGTGGTTATTACATTTTTTAAGGTATTTACTAATTATGTTAATCACACACATGCGCACACACACACAAACACGTACAGACACACACACACACACACACACACGCACACACACAGCCACAAAGACCCTTCTGGCTCCTAAATGATAAAACTCTTGGTCATCCTAAGTGAGAGAGTAGAAAGAGCCCTTTGTCTTACACAGCCATGAGCAACTTATTATTAAAACCTGTTGGATTAAGTCATCATCAAACAATGGTTAAAAACATGGCTGACAGCATCTTAAATCCATTCCAAACTGTCATGGATCATATTATTCTAAATCAATTCAAACTGTCATGGATCATATTATCCTAAATCCATTCAAACTGTCATGGATCACATTATTCTAAATCAATTCAAACTGTCATGGATCATATTAAGTCACAGCACACAATTAACATTCATCCAGAATCCCTCACTCACATGGGCAGGCAGTAGCTCATTTTGAAATATGTACAAAACAAAATGTTAAGCTGCTTAAACATTCTTCACATTATTATGAAACACAGTGTTCTGTCCTTGAGTAAAGTGTATAACAGTATAAACTGGATAAATCCGTCCTAAATACCATCTCTGGGATACTTTGCCCTCAGCTGAGTGGTTAAGGACTCTAGTGTTGGCGAGCACGGTAGCCTGGCTTCTACAGCTGTACCTGTTTTCATTGACATTTTTGATATGTGGCTTGTCCTATGCTGGTTATTGGTTATTTATTGTCTGTTTTGGTAATCACTTGTTTTATGATGTGCTGCTGCCTATCTTGGCCAGGACACCCTCGCATAAAAGATTTGTAATCTCAATGGAATCTTTCCTGGGTAAATAAACGTTAAATAAATACATGCAGTCTAGTGGGAACTAAGGGAAGAAGCACCAAGGTCACAAGTGGATGAGAGATGACACAGCACAGACCCATCCCCTGGGCCTGCTCTGCTGTTTAAGGGTAAATGTGTCTCTGCAGATAAGGCTGCTCTTCCTGCAGCTGCATGGAAAACATATGAACTAATCTTTGTTTTACTATTGGAAATCAAAGGCTGACTTTCTGACACTACTGTGGAAAAAGTGTGTGTGCGTGTGTGGGTGTGTGTGTAAGTGCGTGCGTGCGTGCGTGCGTGCGTGCGTGTTTAAATCTCTCCAGGGTTTTCACCATATCTCTGCCAGAACAATGAATCTTTCCCACATTCCTACATCCTCTTAGTTGTCTGATTAAAATTCCCTAACGTTCACCGTTTAGAACCGTTATGAAAAGCTGTGCTCATGTCAGACTGTGAAGCTGTGCTATAAGAAGCTGAAGCTGTACTATAAGAAGCTGTGCTATTAGAAGCTGAAGCTATAAGAAGCTGTGCTATGAGAAGCTGTGCTATAAGAAGCTGAAGCTGTGCTATAAGAAGCTGTGCTATTAGAAGCTGAAGCTATAAGAAGCTGTGCTATGAGAAGCTGTGCTATAAGAAGCTGAAGCTGTACTATAAGAAGCTGTGCTATTAGAAGCTGAAGCTATAAGAAGCTGTGCTATGAGAAGCTGTGCTATAAGAAGCTGAAGCTGTGCTATAAGATGATGTGCTGTAAGAAGCTGTGCTCTGAATTCATTTACAAATCTTAAAGTAACAGTAACTAGAATAGAATTGCAAAATCCTATACCTCAGTGTTGCAACCATGCACATTGCCTTTCCTATACACTGTAACACCATTTGACATGGCAACACAATTATCCTTTGTTTGGCAGTGTTGTTCCACAGAGAATATGGCTCCATTATCCCCTGGCCTGCTGGCAGTCTTCACGGGGGCTTACTAAACTCTTCCCCGCTCTGCCCAGTGACATAAGGTTCCACTTTCTGTCCTCCACTCACTGAGCAGCAGAAGCTGAGCTAACGAGCCAGAGTCTGTCCTGACTCACACACACACACACACACACACACACACACACACACACACACACACACACACACACTCACACTCACACTCCGACACACACACTCACACCCCGACACACACATGCACACACACACACACACACACACACACACTCCGACACACACACACACACCTACACAGTGTACCTTTAACCCTAACCCTGACCTTAACCCTAACCCCAACCCTAACCCCAACCTTAACCCCAGCTCTGAACACAGACATCCCTAGCTTTCCTTCAGAGAAGATGGCAGGGTTTGGGTTCAGACTGGCAGGGCTTGGGTTCAGACTGGCATGGTTCAGACTGGCAGGGTTCAGACTGGCAGGCTGTGGTTTCAGACTAGCAGGGTTTGGGTTCAGACTGGCAGGGTTTGGGTTCAGACTGGCAGGGTTCAGACTGGCAGGGTTTGGGTTCAGACTGGCAGGGTTTGGGTTCAGACTGGCAGGGTTAGGGTTCAGACTGGCACAGTTCAGACTGGCAGGGTTTGGGTTCAGACTGGCAGGATTTGGGTTCAGACTGGCAGGGTGTGGGTTCAGACTGGCAGGGTGTGGGTATGGACATCAGGTCACACCAGCTCCTCCTTCATGTAGAATCCTTTCAGAAACAACCAGAGGGGCCTACTCAGGATTGCACGGTATTAAATCACAGTAGCTGCACTTCTAAGTCTATTAGATTATCTTTCATAGCTTTGTCATGTTAAGAGGCAGACACCAGAACCAGAGCAGAAGAGAAGCAGTGATCCGATATCTCCAACAGGCTGAGTAGTATTCACTGTTCTGGCCAACTGATCCTTGAGAGTGAAGAGAAAGGGTTTAACGTGGATTGTGTGTGTGGAGAGAATGATGTCAGACTGACTGATGGGCTGGGAGAGGGTTAAGGTTAGGAGCTACAGTGTTAGGGCAGAGGGGGCTATAGGGTTAGGACAGATGGGGTTATAGTGTTTGGCCAGAGGGGGTTATAGTGTTAGGGCAGAGGGGGCTATAGTGTTAGGACAGAGGGGGTTATAGGGTTAGGACAGAGGGGGTTATAGGGTTAGGACAGAGGGGGTTATAGTGTTAGGACAGAGGGGGTTATAGGGTTAGGACAGAGGGGGTTATAGGGTTAGGACAGAGGGGGTTATAGGGTTAGGACAGAGGGGGCTATAGTGTTAGGACAGAGGGGGTTATAGTGTTTGGACAGAGGGGGTTATAGTGTTAGGGCAGAGGGGGCTATAGTGTTAGGACAGAGGGGGTTATAGGGTTAGGACAGAGGGGGTTATAGGGTTAGGACAGAGGATGTTATAGGGTTAGGACAGAGGGGGTTATAGGGTTAGGACAGAGGGGCAGGGGGAATGGTGGAGACGTCAGGGGGAATGGTAGAGACGTCAGGGGGAATGGTAGAGACGTCAGGGGGAATGGTAGAGACGTCAGGGGGAATGGTAGAGACGTCAGGGGGAATGGTAGAGACGTCAGGGGGAATGGTAGAGACGTCAGGGGGAATGGTAGAGACGGGCAGACCGTTATGGAGGAGAGAACAAGATGGAGAGCAGGACGAAGGGGAAATTACCTCACTGTCCCTTTCTGCAGACAAAGTCCACACAGCACCTGTGTGTGTGTGTGTGTGTGTGTGTGTGTGTGTTAGAATGTTAAGGTTATGACCCGGTGCTCATGTAACAATCTCGCCAGAGAGCCAGGGTGAGGCCAGAGAGCCAGGGTGAGGCCAGCCTCGTCAGAGAGCCAGGGTGAGGCCAGAGAGCCAGAGAGAGGCCAGCCTCGTCAGAGAGCCAGGGTGAGGCCAGCCTTGTTAGAGAGCCAGGGTGAGGCCAGCCTCGTCAGAGAGCCAGGGTGAGGCCAGAGAGCCAGAGAGAGGCCAGCCTCGTCAGAGAGCCAGGGTGAGGCCTCTGCAGGGAGGAGAAGGCTCTGTGATTACGTTACCAGCCAGCTCAGACACTGCTGCTTCAGAAGGAAGGGTTAAAAAAAGCACATTCAATCATTTGGCTAGAAATCAATGGGAAAGTGTAGATGTACTTCATTGCAAAACTCCCAAGGGAAGCCTGGTTATTTCCACAGCATCTAAAAAATATTCTGTAATCATACTTTAAAACAAAAATAAAACAATAACAATAAAAAACATATGTTGGATAAATACAACATAGCATGAAAATGTCTCCTTGCCCTGAAGAAAAGGTTTTCTCCTTTATCATGCTCCAGTAATCAGTTATCTGGGAACCCTTTCAAACAGACAGGATTTAGGATGTGATGTGGTTGAGCCTCTCCTTGTCAAAGTATTAATCACTACCACATGAACCATCATCGATGTGTCAAAGTATTAATCACTACTACATGAACCATCATCGATGTGTCAAAGTATTAATCACTACTACATGAACCATCATCGATGTGTCAAAGTATTAATCACTACTACATGAACCATCATCGATGTGTCAAAGTATTAATCACTACTACATGAACCATCATCGATGTGTCAAAGTATTAATCACTACTACATGAACCATCATCGATGTGTCAAAGTATTAATCACTACTACATGAACCATCATCGATGTGTCAAAGTATTAATCACTACTACATGAACCATCATCGATGTGTCAAAGTATTAATCACTACTACATGAACCATCATCGATGTGTCAAAGTATTAATCACTACTACATGAACCATCATCGATGTGTCAAAGTATTAATCACTACTACATGAACCATCATCGATGTGTCAAAGTATTAATCACTACTACATGAACCATCATCGATGTGTCAAAGTATTAATTAGAAAAGTGTGTTTGACATTAAATGGAGACAAAGCAAAACATGATGCGATGCTACTTTAACATCTCAATGGAGAGCGAGAAACCTTCCACCTTTAACAAATGGAGCTGTCCTTCTTAATCTCAGACGGCTCCTTGTGTCATTTCTAAAAGGCCATTTGAGACACGTGTCCACTGTCAGCACACGTCCAACACAACACCGCCCCAACACGCTCCGGAGCAGCATCCTGTCTGCCTGAATCAATTACACTTTCACTGAAAACAACCATCATTTAGCAACAAGCCAGATACACATGAAGATAACAAACATTTGTTTTCAATCTAAATTCAATGACAACAAACACACGCACACACATACAACGTCATGCATGCATGCACGCACGCACACACACACACACACACACACACGTCACGTGTGGAGAGAGAGAGTTTGGTGAACTAATGCTGATGAATAGCAGAGCTTAGAAAAAGGGCCGAGTGCAGAGGTTGCATGGTCTTTGTAGCTGCAGTTATACAACCATTACCGGAGCAAAAGCCTGCTGTGGATCATCAAGAATAGTGTTATTCTTAACTGCATGAAGATGACGCAATATAAAACAGGAATATAAAAAAATCTGACTTGATTAAAAACAGATTATTACAGATTATTAAAAACAAATAGAGTGATGTGCTTAAAATAGGGAGGAGTGTTTGGTTCTGCCTCCAGGGCTGCTCAGAGGGGAGGGGTGTTAGGTTCTGCCACCAGGGCTGCTCAGAGGGGAGGGATGTTTTATTCTGCCTCCAGGGCTGCTCAGAGGGGAGGGGTGTTTTATTCTGCCTCCAGGGCTGCTCAGAGGGGAGGGGTGTTTTATTCTGCCTCCAGGGCTGCTCAGAGGGGAGGGATATTTTATTCTGCCTCCAGGGCTCCTCAGAGGGGAGGGATGTTTTATTCTGCGTCCAGGGCTGCTCAGAGGGGAGGGATGTTTTATTCTGCCTGCAGGGCTGCTCAGAGGGGAGGAGTGTTAGGCTCTAAGATGAATGATTGCTGAGACAGTCTGTAGTGATGAATGTTAATCCAGGTCTGGGATTCACGTGCCACCTAAGGGTTATCCTTCAAACAGTGACACACACACACACACACAAACACACACACACACACACACACACACACACACACACACACACACGTAACACTATCTTTCTCTCTCTCCCTTGGATCAGCAAACTCCCCAGCCACTTATAAAGATTGATTGCATTGTAGCTAACTCTTCCTCTTCCATTGCTCATGCAGAATCCAGGAGCACTCTAAGCTGTCCAGCTCTCCAGCCTGCTGTCCTCTGCTTCCTGGTTCTTACAGTCTAGCTTACAGGGCTTAGTGTGTGTATGTTTTCCCATCACTGTGTTGGTATGTATGTTGTTAACATGACTGTGCATGTGTGTATGTATTTGGCATGGCATTGTACGTGTGTTTCTACGTGCATGGCTGTGATCGTGACCAGCAAGATGTATGTGTGTGTGTGTGTGTGTGTGTGTGTGTGTGTGTGTGTGTGTGTGTGTGTGTGTAACGGCTGTGATTCGCTGAAAATCAAAGTGTTAATAGTTTGTTTTGATCAATTAACTAAATGCAAAGTGAATGAACAAATGAACAATCTAAATCAAGTCAATATTTGCTGTGACCACTCTGCTTTCAAATTTTTGCCAGCATTTTTTCACATCGGCCCAAAACTTTTGCACAGTACTGTATGTATTTAGCATGGCATTGTACGTGTGTTTCTACGTGCATGGCTGTAATCGTGACCAGCAAGATGTATGTGTGTGTGTGTGTGTGTGTGTGTGTGTGTGTGTGTGTGTGTGTGTGTGTGTGTGTGTGTGTGTGTGTAACGGTTGTGATTCGCTGGGTCCTGACCTTTTGACCCCTGTGCTAGCGTAAAGTCACACTTCCTCCCCTGTTCCCCACTACCTGGGATGGAACCAGGGGTCTACTGTGTCTCACCAGCACTGGGGTCAGTGTCCTTAACCGCTCGGCCGTGGGAAAAGGTACCACATCACAGGACTCATCGTATTTATACTGATGATGGCTTCATAGTGGTCACACACACACACACACACACACTCTCGTCGGTGTCCGTTGCATGTGCACGTGTTTCGTGTTGATGTGATGCCGCTAACATATCCATGCTTTACAGAATCCCTAACTTTCGGAGCAACATTGTTGACCTTTAACCCTGACCTCATACTCTCATTGATATGGCTGTAGGTCTGTACATCATCTAAGGCTCTGCTCTCACTCTCATTCTCACTCTCACTCTCACTCTCACTTTCTCTCTCATTGATACGGCTGTAGGTCTGTACATCATCTAAGGCTCTGCTCTCACTCTCCCTCTCCCTCTCCCTCACTCTCATTGATATGGCTGTAGGTCTGTACATCATCTAAGGCTCTGCTCTCACTCTCTCTCTCACTCTCATCAATAGGGCTGTAGGTCTGTACATCATCTAAGGCTCTGCTGTCACTCTCAGAGCTAAAGAATCCCAGGCCAAAGTTTGTGAGCTTCAGGGCTTCCAAATGGGATTTCCAGTTACACTGAGTCCCAGTTACAATGAGGCCCCTAAAATGATCCCCTGTTGTGTGTTGTGTGCGTGTGTGTGTGTGTGTGTGTGTGTGTGTGTGTGTGTGCAGCACCAACTCAACCCTACCGGAAGATTGTACTGCAATGCTAATAAAAGGGGTCGGTCTGGTGAACAGCACAAAGCTCTTAATCCCACAGGACCTCACAGGCAAACCACGGCCAGAGCACACAGCCAGAGCACACAGCATCAAAAACATGACTGACGTAGTCGTAGTATCTTATGTGTATGCGTTTGTGGCTGCTGGTTTTCGGCGTAATACGTCTCTGTGTGTGTGTGTGTGTGTGTGTGTGTGTGTGTGTGTGTGTGTGTGTGGCCACTGGTTTTGGGAGTAATATGTGTGTGTGTTTGTGGCCGCTGCGTTGTCTGTGTGAACTCCTTGTATTTGTGTGTAAACCTCATAAAATAAACAATTGCTTACAGGACTTCATAGTGTTGGACGAGATGTTCTTCTCATTCTTTTCAGAGCAGGTTGTAACAGAGGTTCACAGTTCCATGGTGAATACAGACAAACAAACGCTTTATGGACGGAGGAGGTTGCATAAGGTGGGCTCGTCCTTTTCTAACCTCTGAAGAATCCAAGTCTGGTGCCGAGTGTGACGGTGCTAACCGAACAAATGTTAAATATACCAGCTCCAATGCTAGCTCTGCTAATATCTACTAGCCCCGTCCCTACATAGCACTAGCTAGCTCTGCTACTATCTACTAGCCCCGTCCCTACATAGCACTAGCTAGCTCTGCGACTATCTACTAGCACTGTCCCTTAACAGTCCTGTGACTAGCTCTGCAACTATCTACTAGCCCTGTCCCTTCATAGCCCTTGCTAGCTCTGCTAATATCTACTAGCACTGTCCCTTAACAGTCCTGTGACGAGCTACGCCACCTCTGAAAGCTGAGCAGAAACCACTGGGTAATTTATACATTCTATTATGACAGCAATTAATGTCAAACTTGGTGTGTAAACAAAACAGTTTTGAGCCGTAGTAATACATTGCTATAATTTCCAAATCACTCAAGTCTCTAGATCTGCTTCTTTAATGGTTAACAGACATGACAAATGCCCACACGAGAGTTAAATTACCTCAGAGCTCTTTAAGTTCCCTGTGTTTGGGGAACGTGTCAAGCTGTATGCCACATCAGCCAGTGAACTAAACACCATCAAGCTGAAAACATTAATAATTATGAAAGTAATTTTTCTGTATTTCCTAAAACAACAGCTATTATAATATCAGAACTAGTGGCAAGCTATTACGGTTGACTTTTGGAATCACCACTTAGGAGAAGCAGGTGAAATGTGATACTTCAGGCCTTAGTATTAGTTTGAAACAGCTTTGTAATGGCAGGCTGTGGAGTGAGTGTAGCAGGATTTGAGCTTGCCTGAGCCCAAATCTAGGCTCGACCTTTGACCTCTGTTTTAACACTAGTGTCTGGGACACAGAGAATGAGGTCATGAATGACGAGCCATAGACCAAGAACATGGTTAGTGCCATTCTCACATCCGCTACATTCGGTCAGGGACCTTGCTTTTAAAATATTTATTTCTGTAAGTATTAATTTTGTTGAATAGTTCAATGAAGAAAATGTTTATAGGGTAATATGTATTTGAATTTGAGAGCCCAGTATTTAAACCCATTCAGTTTTGCGGTTAACAGCCAGCCAGTGATATTTTGTCGTGGATCTCCAGATGATGAAAAAACTTAAACTTTAGCTAGCTAAGAGAAACCACTAGGAGTGCATTGTTCAGAAGAGTAGACTTTATTCAGAATAGTAGACTTTATTCAGAGGAGTAGACTTTATTCAGAAGAGTATACTTTATTCAGAGGAGTAGACTTTATTCAGAAGAGTATACTTTATTCAGAGGAGTAGACTTTATTCAGAGGAGCACTTTATTCAGAGGAGTATACTTTATTCAGAAGAGTAGACTTTATTCAGAAGAGTAGACGTTGTTCAGAGGAGTAGACTTTATTCAGAAGAGTAGACTTTATTCAGAATGGTAGATTTACTTAGAATAATAGACTTTATTCAGATGAGTAGACTTTACTCAGAACAGTAGACTTTATTCAGAAGAGTATGCTTTACTTAGAATAGTAGACTTTATTCGGCGCTAAACAAAGTCGAGTTGTCCTACCAAGGAACTGAACCGAAAGATACGACTCACATAAAGTGATTCATTAATGTTAGCAACGTTTTCTGTCTCAGGTATTATTTGTTAATATTATTAACGTTCTCTGTCTCAGGTATTGTTTGTTAACATTCATAATGTTCAATATGCACACACACATCTTAAGTATACAGGCCCTATGTGTATTGTTTGTTAATCTTAATAACGTTCTCTAGCTCTGGTATTGTTTGTTATGCTGAGTTCTGGCTCCCAAGCAAAAGAAAACGTCCAAATGCTCCTCAGGATCCAACACTCGTACCTGCCAAAGATTGTGTCACACATCTGCTATCCAACAAAGTTGAGTTCATTTTTTCACATTAGGATTGTGGCAGTGAAAATAAATGCCTTGTCCATTTTCAGTTTAATTTTCTTTAAAGTTGATTCCTCCCTATTTTGAATATATACAGTTCAGAGATTATATTAAAAAACTACACTTCCCACATCCCCATGATTACACTTTAATGACTGAACTAATCAAGTCCCTCCTGATCCACAGCCTACAGCTGGGGGTGAGAAAAGCTAGCCTATCTCTGTAATCAGCAAGAGACAACTGCAGGGAAAATACAGAGGATCCAGAAGTACCATGGTCTAGGATGATGTGATGACAGCTGCCATCGTTTCCATCAATGTACCATCCAGACAGGGAAAGAAAAACAGCCAGGTATGCACTCTCCCTCTCTCCATCTGTCTATCTCTCTTTCCCTGTCTACATGTATCTCTCTCTTTCCCTCTCTCCATCTGTCTTTCTCTCGCTCTCATTCCTCCTCTCTCTCATTCACCCTCTCTCTCTCTCTTCCCCCCCACTCTCCAACCCCCCCCCCCCCCCCCCCCATCCTCCCTCTCTAGTTTGCAGCATGAAGGAAAGTAGCTGTCATAGGGACCGAGGTGGAGGAGCAGAAAGGTGAATCTGAGCCAGCTGGCAACGTGCCCAGAATGGGCCCCAGCAAAGACTAAGACAGGTGCGCTGTTCTGACCTGTGTGTGGAACTCTATATAGCAGGGATCCTTAATGTGTGTGTGTGTGTGTGTGTGTGTGTGTGGTGTGTGTGTGTGTGTGTGTGTGTGTGTGTAACTCTATATAGCAGGGATCCTTAATGTGTGTGTGTGTGTGTGTGTGTGTGTGTGTGGAACTCTATATAGCAGGGATCTTTAATGTGTGTGTGTGTGTGTGTGTGTGTGTGTGTGTGTGTGTGTGTGTGTGGAACTCTATATAGCAGGGACCCTTAATGTGTGTGTGTGTGTGTGTGGGGCGGGGGGGGGGCGGGGGAACTCTATATAGCAGGGATCCTTAATGTGTGTGTGTGTGTGTGTGTGCGTGCGTGTGTGTGTGTGTGTGTGTGTGTGTGTGTGTGTGTAACTCTATATAGCAGGTATCCTTAATGTGTTAGTGTGTGTGTGTGTGTGTGTGTGTGTGTGTGTGTGTGTGGAACTCTATATAGCAGGGATCCTTAATGTGTGTGTGTGTGTGTGTGTGTGTGTGTTGAACTTCAGGCAGCAGTGAGATCCTTATGAAGATAACAAGGTGAAACCCAGCTGGTGTCCTTGTAGTTGTTGTCACAATCAGAGAAATCACAAAATCTATCACCATGACGATGACGAGAGGGGCTTATTTAAACACCTCACTCTGTAACAACTCACTGTCTGCAAGATGAAGAAAACAATGAAACCATTCAGCACAGAGAAGAGAGAGAGAGAGAGGGAGAGGGAGAGGTGAGAGACAGAAAGAGGAAAAAGATGAGAGAAAGAGATAGAAAGTAGGAGAGAGAGAGAGAGTGTGAAATGTGTCCAGTTCATGAGAAGGTTGAGCAGTAACTAAACAAACCCTAACCCTAACTACAACATGCTGGTATCTCTCTCTAACACACACACACACGCACACACACACATGCTCACATGCACACTCTCTCTCTCCCTCTAACACACCAACACGCTCACATACACACTGTCTCTCTCTCTCTCTCTCTCTCTCTGTAACACACACAGACACACACACACACACTGTCGAGACGTGCTAAAAGTGATAACCCGTTTCTTCTCTCAGCCTCTGGAAGCAGACCATAATTCAGCCAGCAGCCAAACATACTGCTGGTGGCATGAGATACAGTGAGGGGTCATTGACTTTGAGGGACTAACAGAGGAGATGGATGAAAATGCTGAGGAGAAGGCTCTGTCTGGGGCTGCTATTTACAGCTCATGGTTCAGGGATAGTGGTGGTCATGAGTTCAAATCCCACCTGGGAACACCACCACTAGTGTGCCCCTGAGGCACTACGTTGCTGTATACTCACTGTGAGTCGCTTTGAATAAAAGGGTCTGCTAAAGATCTGGTATGGAAATGTAATGCTTACCGCTGTAGAGGAAGGCCATGTTAGCTTTGCAGAAAGCCCGTGCACCACACACACACGTGCACCACACACACACGTGAAATCAAATGTGTCGTTCAATCTGTTTTCAGAGTGTAGTCGTGCGTCCTGAAACCACATCACTAAATTCTGTTGTTGCGAGCCCTGTGAAAGCTATGGGCTGAGACCTCTCTGCTGTTAAAATGGCTCATATAGCTTTCTAAGTACGGTGTAGACAACCCACAGTCAGGCCAAAACACACGGTAACTCAGCAGTCCTGTCTGAGTGTGTGTGTGTGTTGAGATGTTGTAGGAGGGGAATTCATTCTATTTCAGAGAGAAAGACTATGAGCGGCTAGGTAAACCATCTCCATGTTGTAGGAGGGGAGATTCATTCTATTTCAGAGAGAAAGACTATGAGCGGCTAGGTAAACCATCTCCATCCTGCTTCTCCATTGCACTATGACCGCATCGTTGTGGCCTGCCAACTTTCTACGTGCACGTCCATCGTGCGTGTGCGTGTGTGTGTGCACACGTGCGGGTGTGTGCGAGTGTCGGTGTTTGCATTCGTGCGGTTGTGTGTGTGTGCGCGCGTGAGTGTGTGCGAGTGTCGGTGTTTGCATTCGTGCATTTGTGTGTGTGTGCGCGTGAGTGTGTGCATGTGTGTCTGTTTGTGTGTGCACTAGTGCGTTTCTGTGTGTGTGTGTGTGTGTGTGTGTGTGCGTGTGTGTGCGTGTGCACTCACGTGTTTCTGTGTGTGTGTGTGTGTGTGTGTGTGTTTGTCCGTGCGTGAGTGTGTCTGTTCGTGTGTGCAGTAGTGCGTTTCTCTGTGTGTGTGTGTGTGTGTGTGTGTGTGTGTGTGTGTGTGTTTATCCGTGTGTGTGCGTGTGTGTGTGGGGGTGACGTCTCTGAAGAACACATCTGGACTTTTGGTTCCAGTTCCATGTCTGAAAATGCAGGTTCTACAATGTCTGGAAAATGATTTCAGACTGAAAGACGCCTTCTTATTTGTCAGGCGTCATCGTAGGAATGGTCCTCTATTGTCTTGCATTAGTGCTGCGTCACGCAGACACAGGCCCCCACGGAGGGGGCGATGGCCTGGCTGCATGTCTGGGTGTCTGGGTCTGGGGTGGAGGAGTGGATGTAAGAGGGTCAGTGAGGAGCCTGGAGGAACCATTCAAACCCACGGGTCTTGATGAGTTCTCCTGAACTCAACTCTGCCTGGTGTGGATGAAGAGGTTATGGATGAAGAGGTTATGGATGAAGGGGTTATGGATGAAGGGGTTATGGATGAAGGGGTTATGGATGAAGAGGTTATGGATGAAGGGGTTATGGATGAAGAGGTTATGGATGAAGGGGTTATGGATGAAGAGGTTATGGATGAAGAGGTTATGGATGAAGAGGTTATGGATGAAGGGGTTATGGATGAAGAGGTTATGGATGAAGGGGTTATGGATGAAGAGGTTATAGATGAAAAGGTTATGGATGAAGAGGTTACGTGAGGAAGTGTGTGTGTGTGTGTGTGTGTTTATCCAATACCAAGATGAAGAACCTCTACGTGTACGTGTGTGTGTACGTGTGTGTGTTTGTGTGTGTGTATGTGTGTGTGTTTGTGTGTGTGTGTACTTGTGTGTGTTTGTGTGTGTGTACGTGTGTGTGTTTGTGTGTGTGTCCAATACCAGGATGGAGAGCCAATAGACCACTCCTGTGTGTGTCACGGTTTCCGTTGGCTGGTAATTACCATCTTTTTGCCTGCTGAAATGAAAATTTGAAATTAAAAACTTGCCGGTCAAAATAACTGGTAATAATGCTCTTATAAAACGTAGCTATAGTGAAGGCTATCCCAAGCCAGGACATTTGTGTTTTGACATCAAATATGCAAATCCTGAGCATCCCTGCCCACTGTCTTAAAACGTTCAGTAATGTAAAATAATAGAGGACCCTATTTGAAAGAAATCATGTTATTACTTGTGGAGGTTCAGTCTGAATGAGAATGTGTGGAAATACAGCCATGCCGTCATTGGGAGCAGCATGTTAGTGTTAGTATGTCAGTGTAATGTAGCGTAGGCTTGATTAGAGGACCATGTTGTTTTTAATATCCATGTTCACTCATCCAGTAGCATAAACTGCAGACATCCCTCCCTCCAGCTACCCTTCACACAAAACATGTTTCTAACAACCGCTGAGACCAAAGGATCTCAGACAGCATACTCATAAAATAGATGAACAATGTGACAATAAGCTTTGACCAGGGGTGGGGCAGTCAGCGGAGCAGCACTTCTCATCATAATAATAATAAAAACGTATATATATATTGATTCATTTTCATCCAGCAAATCAATACAGTCACAAAGACGCATGCAAACGTCCTAATAAGTGGCCTACAACAGCATCAAGTCTAGTCTAGGCTGGTGCACGTGTCTTGCTGGTGATACTGATAGCGATAGAATGTAGAACTTGAACTCATTTCCCCGCACACCCGCTGTAAAAGCAGAAAGTTAGATAATGTTTAGTCATGTTTTAGAGCTTAGAGTTAAGCTTCAGGTGGTTCAAGTATGTGTGTGTGGGGTTGATGCATTTTAAGGACTCTGCTCAGAGCACACAGCCTGCAGAGAGTCCAGAAATGTGAGTGAGCTAAACCAGAACCAATTGACCCATTTTGGCAGTTTTTTTTTCGACATATAGTCAGAGAAGTCCAACAGCAAGAAGCTGGATTTAGTTTGATGACTGACTGTATCTAATTGTTGACATATTGTTCTGTTCACATTTGATGCTGAATATGGTAATACGGATGCTCTGCTCTTATACAACCCCACCAGGGTTCCGTCCGGGCGCTCTCTGGCCCTGCTCTGCATTTTGAGTCGCATCCTCTGCCTACCTGCCGTCTGCTTCACTCTAACAACATTCACTCTAACAACATTCACTCTAACAACATTCACTCTAACAACATTCACTCTCACTCTAACAACATTCACTCTAACAACATTCACTCTAACAACATTCACTCTAACAACATTCACTCTCACTCTAACAACATTCACTCTAACAACATTCACTCTAACAACATTCACTCTAACAACATTCACTCTAACAACATTCACTCTCACTCTAATAACATTCACTCTAACAACATTCACTCTAGCAACATTCACTCTAACAACATTCACTCTAACAACATTCACTCTAACAACATTCACTCTCACTCTAACAACATTCACTCTAACAACATTCACTCTAACAACATTCACTCTAACAACATTCACTCTAACAACATTCACTCTCACTTTAACAACATTCACTCTAACAACATTCACTCTCACTCTAACAACATTCACTCTAACAACATTCACTCTAACAACACCCAGCCTGGTAAAAAAAGAAGAAGATATTTCTAGATTCCTCTTGATGAGACTAATGAGGACAATTGACGTATTTCACAACAGTCTTCTTGAATGACTGTAGAAGGAAACAAACAAAAGAGAACAGCTTTTTTCAATCTCTTTCATTTATTATTGATACGTTTTTCTGGTTAAAGAACTGGTGGGTGTGTTAAGGTATATTCATATATATGTAAGTATGAAGTAACAGCAAAAGGCGTATGTGTGTTTGGATGTGAGTGTGGAAAAAGAGAGAGATTGGAAGAACTGCTGTCCTCTCCTGGATAATGTCACCCGATTATCCAGCTACGGTTATTTTGTCCGTTTATGGAAAGCTAGCTACATCAACCAGACGTGTGCGTGTGTGTCCATGAAGGAGTTTGTGTAACTTAGGAACAAAGATTACTGGCACCAGAAGAATTCCACTCTCCGCCAGTTTGTGCTTGTGTGATCCAGGACTAAAGAGGATGATGATTGATGTGTTTGAGAGTTTCCATTGGCATCATAATACTACAAACACAGTGCTGGTGAAGGCAGCCAAAGGCACAACGAGACAATCAAGCTGGCTGGTTAATCAAGTTAAATAAAAAAGTCATATTAATAATAAACAATCAATCAATAATGCATTATCCTTATTGGCCAAGCTTGCTGGTTAATCAGTCAATATTACACTCTATTATCTGGCCATATTAAAATGTCATAACTGTAACAAATGCCTTCCTCTTTGCTCTGTTTAATGTGTTATATTTCTTAACAAGATTGATTGCATTTAGATGTACTCATTAAAACAAAGTTAGCAATCATGGTTGAATTTGCAGGAGCGTATCAGAGCAGAGGTGATGTCTCCTCTGATGTGGTTACGGCTGACTGACATTATTGACTTCACCACCCTGCAAAGCTAGTGAATGGAATGTACACTCTCACATTCCAGATCATTCTGGGTAGATAGAGTAAAATAACATGCTTCCCTTAACAGCGTAGATATTGTAAAGTACCCTTAACAGCGTAGATATTGTAAAGTTCCCTTGACAGCGTAGATATTGTAAAGTACCCTTAACAGCGTAGATATTGTAAAGTACCCTTAACAGCGTAGATATTGTAAAGTACCCTTAACAGCGTAGATATTGTAAAGTACCCTTAACAGCGTAGATATTGTAAAGTACCCTTAACAGCGTAGATATTGTAAAGTACCCTTAACAGCGTAGATATTGTAAAGAACCCTTAACAGCGTAGATATTGTAAAGTACCCTTAACAGATAAACGCAAACACAGTTATATTATGTTAGACCTGATATTTCTAAAATGATCAGGATACATTATTTACATTTGAGAAATAGTTAACTTAATATTAACAGAAAGAATCGTAATATTTTTCTGAGACTTTAAATTGAATGTTGTTCGACATATTAAACTTATGGAGTTAATGGGTTAACTAAGGTTCCACACCTCTACCAATTGTTCAGCCTTCATATACCCAACCTGAGTTAGTGAGGATGGTCGCAGAATTCTATTCTGAAACTCTCGACCCACGATTGATTACCTCGACATGGATCTCGTACTGCAACTCCATTTGCAGGATTCGGAAGACGATCTATTTGATGAATTGTTTGATACCGGTTTTTCTTCCAAGGCGGATCAGCGGGCCGATCAGATCAGATCAGAGATCTGTAGAGATGTGTAGATCAGATCAGAGATCTGTAGAGATGTATAGATCAGATCAGAGATCTGTAGAGATGTATAGATCAGATCAGAGATCTGTAGAGATGTGTAGATCAGATCAGAGATCTGTAGAGATGTGTAGATCAGATCAGAGACGCTTGCGTTCGGTGTGCCGCCGCCTCGCCCTCCTTCTCATTCCCGATCTTCGGACGTTGGATCGCCGACTCTCAGGCCTCCTCTTCACATTCGGCACGGCACGATCTCCGAGGCAGCATTCTACTCACCGTCCTCTGCAACGTACTGTCTGGTCAGCCATCACAGCATTCTACTCACCGTCCTCTGCAACGTACTGTCTGGTCAGCCATCACAGCATTCTACTCACCGTCCTCTGTAACGTACTGTCTGGTCAGCCATCACAGCATTCTACTCACCGTCCTCTACAACGTACTGTCTCTGGTCAGCCATCACAGCATTCTACTCACCGTCCTCTGTAACGTACTGTCTCTGGTCAGCCATCACAGCATTCTACTCACCGTCCTCTGTAACGTACTGTCTCTGGTCAGCCATCACAGCATTCTACTCACCGTCCTCTACAACGTACTGTCTGGTCAGCCATCACAGCATTCTACTCACCGTCCTCTGTAACGTACTGTCTGGTCAGCCATCACAGCATTCTACTCACCGTCCTCTGCAACGTACTGTCTCTGGTCAGCCATCAAAGCATTCTACTCACCGTCCTCTACAACGTACTGTCTCTGGTCAGCCATCAAAGCATTCTACTCACCGTCCTCTGCAACGTACTGTCTCTGGTCAGCCATCACAGCATTCTACTCACCGTCCTCTGCAACGTACTGTCTCTGGTCAGCCATCACAGCATTCTACTCACCGTCCTCTGCAACGTACTGTCTCTGGTCAGCCATCAAAGCATTCTACTCACCGTCCTCTACAACGTACTGTCTCTGGTCAGCCATCAGAGCATTCTACTCACCGTCCTCTACAACGTACTGTCTCTGGTCAGCCATCACAGCATTCTACTCACCGTCCTCTGCAACGTACTGTCTCTGGTCAGCCATCAAAGCATTCTACTCACCGTCCTCTGCAACGTACTGTCTCTGGTCAGCCATCACAGCATTCTACTCACCGTCCTCTGCAACGTACTGTCTCTGGTCAGCCATTCTACTCACCGTCCTCTGCAACGTACTGTCTCTGGTCCGCCATTCTACTCACCGTCCTCTGCAACGTACTGTCTCTGGTCAGCCATTCTACTCGGTCTGTCAGACGTTCTTGCGCCCACCGTCAGAACCTGACATCCGGGAATGAACAGTCTTGGCTCAGACGATGCCTGACACAGAAGGGCATTCCATTCCACGGCAACGATACTAAAGCAAGGCTCTTCACGCTTTACTCAGCCGGCTCCACCAGCGTACCTGCTACAGCCAACATGCCTACTTCCTGGTGATTCAACAAGGTCTGCTGACGTCACCATAAACAACGTCGCAAGAGCAGTGTCACTGCCATGGTCACAGCCTGCAACTTCAGCGCCCCCTGGTGGGGGCCCGGTTGTATCACCCCTCATGCCCAGTCCAGCTATGTCCGACCTATATCAGGTCTTCTCTACCTGGTTCTCATCTCTGAGTTCACAGGCAGCACCAATATCGCTGATTCATTGTCTTGTTTATCATTTCAGAGATTCAGGCTCTCAGCTCCAGACTCAGATGTCCATCCCACGGCAGTTTCACCGTTTTCAGCCACAATATTCACTTAGCTCCACCGCTGGGAGAAGTCGATCAAGCTTCATGAGTACTCTCTGCGCCTACCTGATGGGCTGGAATTGCTTCAAGGGCTATCACATCACACATCGGCTGTCATTCCCCTGCTTAGAAGTTATGTCTATCGGCAATTTCATCACCCACACCCATTCCATTCTCAACATCCGGACTTCCACCATTCAGACTTACTTAATTGGCATCAACTTCTTCATGAAAGCAGTCACCAGCCTCCCCTTTCTTCATACCTCCCACTGCCACATTGCCATGCTCATCAGAGGCTTACGGAATCAGGAACCTACCCCTACTACAAAACGACTGCCACTGACAGCAGACCTGCTCACCCTCAGCATTCACGTGCTACGTTCAGGCTACATATCCCCAACTATTGACCTAACTACCTAGCCCTCGAGTCCATGTTCCTCATGGCTTTCTTTGTTTTCCTGAGGTGCTCTGAATTCGCCCCTACATCATCAGCCTACAATCCATCCCTCCACCTCTGCCGATCCCATCTCACTATTCACACCTCCAACTCTTTGATCTGTATATTTATATACAAGAAACAATATGCATGATCTACAACAAGCCCACAGTCAACTCGATTCCCTTTTAAATTTGGGGGTCAGCAACTGCTGGGGCTGGAACACACTGACCACTGGGGCCGGAACACACTGACCACTGGGGCCGGAACACACTGACCACTGGGGCCGGAACACACTGACCACTGGGGCCGGAACACACTGACCACTGGGGCCGGAACACACTGACGACTGGGGCCGGAACACACTGACCACTGGGGCCGGAACACACTGACCACTGGGGCCGGAACACACTGACCACTGGGGCCGGAACACACTGACCACTGGGGCCAGAACACACTGACCACTGGGGCCGGAACACACTGACCACTGGGGCAGGAACACACTGACCAAAATGATAGATGATACAAAACATGATCTTTTTAAATAAATAAAAACAGAAGAGATGGTAAGAAGTGAAGTTGACCTATACAACTTATCAGCCCTTTGTAAATGTCAACCATCACGTTCTAAAACCAACATTAGTTACCAACCAAAGGCATGTCTTTCTGCTAAACACTTCAGTTACCAAGCCCTGGATATCTTCAGGTTCTAAACTCGCCCCTGGCTAGGACACACCGCATGGCTGGGGCCAACACGTAGCTTGGCCTGCTCCCTATAAGACAGGGACCAGTGTACCAGACTTGTACAGTTAAAACTAGGCCAGGGGCGAAAATCTGATATCAAATTTGGGGGGGACAAGAACATGACATCTTCTCAAGAGCAATTCTTGAGGGGGACTCCAAAATTAGTGCTGTACACATAACTTACGTTGTGATATGTTAAATGCATATTGAGGAACCATAATGACTAGTTCTGTTTAGGTGTTGACACTGAAAAATGCTCTGATGTTTGTTGTTTTCTTTTCTGCCATGTTCACCTGGCTTCACACACACACACACACACACACACACACACACACACACAGTCAATATAAAAACAAAATGGCAATAGTGTGATTGACCAGATGAACCTCAGTTAGCTTCTTGCATTGAGTGCCTTTCAGACGTTATAGACACTCACACATGTGCCAGTCATGGAACACTAGATAGCATTACCAGCTTCTCTCACTGGCTCGAATTCAAACCCCTGCGAACACTGGTTGATGTTACTGTAGCTAGCTAGCGTCAGCGAACCACTAGTTAACATAAAGAGTGACCTGTAATTGAATGGAGCTCAAATGAAGGCTGGTGATGATAACAAATTTGTTGTATTGAAATTAGGGGTAGAAGTACAGAAATGCCCAACATATCCTTTGTTTGAACAACTAGAGGTCTGCCCCCTACAACAAAATACCAGATTCCCTCCCACGCACTCTACCCATGATTTAGTGCGTGCCACAGCCTTGGGCTGAAACCATTGTTAGGCAAAGGTCCAAATCTTTTGAAATTTAAAAATGTGTATAATCTGTACAACTGTAATTTAGTATAGTTAATATTATTGAAACTACGTAGTTAGATTTACACTGATATATTGGAAGGGGGACAAATCATATGTTTTCCCAGGATGGGGTAACGTGTCCTCCCTGTCCGCCCCCCCCCCCATCCCCCTCCCCCGTCCCCCCCTGGGATTTCCGCCTATGCCCTAGGTGAACCCTCACTGGCACCCAGTAGAGCTGGTTCCCAGCCAGTGTACCAGACTTCTTTTATATGACGAGGGGGAGCTGTGTGTCTGATCGTAAGGGAGAGGATTTCTTTGGAGGCCATATCTAATGGAGGGTGGGACACTTTATTATATGAAATTACCTTCGGGGCAAGGCTGGGCCAGACTGGGCCTGGCCGTTTGAAGCCAGTCACCCATGCGAGGCAGAACAAACACCTGAAACAAAGGCAGATTAGATAGCTAGCTAATCACAGCCCAGAGGCTAGGAAGGAGACTGTCATCACTACTACAAGTTTCATCAAAGCCTGTCTGTGCTTTGTCTCAGGCATTGTGTAAGCAAAATGTCTTCTAAAGGGTTGAGTTCTCACTGTTTATAGACTAAACCAAACTCTTTCATTCCTTTGCTGCACACCTGCCATGGTGGTCCATGTAGGCTGCCTTAGTTATTCAAGTCTCATTTAACTGGAGAGATAGGGAGGGGTGTTAATGTGTGTTGGTGAGGGAGACTGTTCTGATACAAATCACATGTACAGAGAAGGTCTGCTGGAAAGCTTACAGGAAAAGAGGAAACGTCTCGCCCACCTTTTGTATCAGAGGGTTGTTTTTCTCCCATTTCACTTTCAAGGTCACACACAGTAAAATAAATCTAGTGTTCCTGCAAGTGTATATTTGTGAACACACACAACGACATATGCAGACACACACAGACACAGACATGCACAAACACTCACACACACACACACACACACACACACACACACACATATTGTGTCTAGAACATTCATGATCATGTTGCTCAGTTAATGTCCAGACTCGAACATAAATAATCCATTTTAATTCCAGAGGCAGCTTCTATTTACGAAACATTTGCACAAATAACCCATGATAGGTGACAGACTCCATGCACTTTAGAGAGAGATTGATAGGTGACAGACTCCAGGCACTTTAGAGAGATTGATAGGTGACAGACTCCATGCACTTTAGAGAGAGATTGATAGGTGACAGACTCCATGCACTTTAGAGAGAGATTGACAGGTGACAGACTCCATGCACTTTAGAGAGAGATTGATAGGGGACAGACTCCATGCACTTTAGAGAGAGATTGATAGGTGACAGACTCCATGCACTTTAGAGAGAGATTGACAGGTGACAGACTCCATGCACTTTAGAGAGATTGATAGGTGACAGACTCCATGCACTTTAGAGAGAGATTGATAGGTGACAGACTCCATGCACTTTAGAGAGATTGACAGGTGACAGACTCCATGCACTTTAGAGAGATTGACAGGTGACAGTCTCCATGCACTTTAGAGAGAGATTGATAGGTGACAGACTCCATGCACTTTAGAGAGAGATTGACAGGTGACAGACTCCATGCACTTTAGAGAGATTGATAGGTGACAGACTCCATGCACTTTAGAGAGAGATTGATAGGTGACAGACTCCATGCACTTTAGAGAGATTGACAGGTGACAGACTCCATGCACTTTAGAGAGAGATTGACAGGTGACAGACTCCATGCACTTTAGAGAGAGATTGACAGGTGACAGACTCCATGCACTTTAGAGAGAGATTGATAGGTGACAGACTCCATGCACTTTAGAGAGATTGATAGGTGACAGACTCCATGCACTTTAGAGAGAGATTGACAGGTGACAGACTCCATGCACTTTAGAGAGAGATTGACAGGTGACAGACTCCATGCACTTTAGAGAGATTGATAGGTGACAGACTCCATGCACTTTAGAGAGAGATTGACAGGTGACAGACTCCATGCACTTTAGAGAGAGATTGACAGGTGACAGACTCCATGCACTTTAGAGAGAGATTGATAGGTGACAGTCTCCATGCACTTTAGAGAGATTGATAGGTGACAGTCTCCATGCACTTTAGAGAGATTGACATTTGACAGACTCCATGCACTTTAGAGAGATTGACAGGTGACAGACTCCATGTACTTTAGAGAGAGATTGACAGGTGACAGACTCCATGCACTTTAGAGAGAGATTGACAGGTGACAGACTCCATGCACTTTAGAGAGAGATTGATAGGTGACAGTCTCCATGCACTTTAGAGAGATTGATAGGTGACAGTCTCCATGCACTTTAGAGAGATTGACAGGTGACAGACTCCATGCACTTTAGAGAGATTGACAGGTGACAGTCTCCATGCACTTTAGAGAGAGATTGACAGGTGACAGACTCCATGCACTTTAGAGAGATTGACAGGTGACAGTCTCCATGCACTTTAGAGAGAGATTGATAGGTGACAGACTCCATGCACTTTAGAGAGAGATTGACAGGTGACAGACTCCATGCACTTTAGAGAGATTGATAGGTGACAGACTCCATGCACTTTAGAGAGATTGACAGGTGACAGACAACATGCACTTTAGAGAGAGATTGATAGGTGACAGACTCCATGCACTTTAGAGAGAGATTGATAGGTGACAGACTCCATGCACTTTAGAGAGAGATTGACAGGTGACAGACTCCATGCACTTTAGAGAGAGATTGATAGGTGACAGACTCCATGCACTTTAGAGAGAGATTGATAGGTGACAGACTCCATGCACTTTAGAGAGAGATTGACAGGTGACAGACTCCATGCACTTTAGAGAGAGATTGATAGGTGACAGACTCCATGCACTTTAGAGAGAGATTGACAGGTGACAGACTCCATGCACTTTAGAGAGAGATTGATAGGTGACAGACTCCATGCACTTTAGAGAGAGATTGACAGGTGACAGACTCCATGCACTTTAGAGAGAGATTGATAGGTGACAGACTCCATGCACTTTAGAGAGAGATTGATAGGTGACAGTCTCCATGCACTTTAGAGAGATTCAGCAGCTCTAGAAGAGTTACAGAAATAACTCCAGACAACAAGGCACATGCAGTTGTAGATTACATTAATTTGACAGAATGCTTTGGAGACTAAACATCGTTGTAATCCAGGTTTTGGGTTCTGGGTTGTGTTTCTCAATGCCGTCCCAGCTGAAGAGAAGCTTAGACTGTAAGCTACTGAAAGTCTGAGGCCAAGGGGAAGTTTGGGTTTAGGGAGCATTAACTCAAATATGCAAAGCAGTTACCATGCTCCCATGGATATATTCTGCTGTTACCGTGAGTCTACGTATTATTCTCCTCTATTCAAATAACATTGAATATTGCATCTTCGAGATTAACATTTGAGACTGAACCTGGTGTGGTTAATGTAAAGTTAGCCTTTAGAGAGATATAACCTGGTGTGGTTAATGTAACGTTAGCCTTTAGATAGATTTAACCTGGTGTGGTTAATGTAATGTTAGCCTTTAGATAGATTTAACCTGGTGTGGTTAATGTAACGTTAGCCTTTAGAGAGAGAGGGACCAGAGGCTGAACTGTTGCTGATGTTACCGGATCATTTGACTCAGTCCTTCTCCTTCACTTACTACATAAAGTATATTTTATAATTATTTTGTAAGGGTGACTTCATGTGTCAGTCCCTCTTCACTTACTACATAAAGTATATTTTATATATATTTTGTAAGGGTGGCTTCATGTGTCAGTCCCTCTTCACTTACTACATAAAGTATATTTTATATATATTTTGTAAGGGTGGCTTCATGTGGTCTTCTGTCAAACTGCAATCCCCTCTGTGTCAATCACAAACATGTTATCACAAGTTCACTGTTTGTTAATTATTAATAGAAAATAATTTTACTGTCATATTTGAACTCTTTGGACATCCATTCATACAAATGCTCTCTTCACCCTTTACATACTAGCTTTCTGTGTTATAAGGGCAACCTGTAAATCAATAATTTTTCACGTGACCACGATCTGGAGTTTGAACTCAATTGACTGCAGCAGTCTGTGGATCTACTGAGAGTGGAAACTGTAAAGACTCAAGAGAACAGGTGAGTAAGTCATGCATGTGATGCCTTCCATTCTCGAATGACTTGGCTATTCTTCCGCTCTGTGAACTTTCTTTGATGCTAACAAAGCCTTTAGGTCATGGTGATGAACAGCACAACCATAACACAATGCAGTCACCACTAATATGCTGGATGTTTGTGTAGAGCACACTAGCATGAACTGAAAAGTAGCATCGCCATAACCTGAAATGTGTTTTTTTTATTGTCTCTGTTCGTTAAGCATACTTGCTGACAGCACATGCACATTTTTAGTCTGACAAAACTGGAGTTTCTTGGGAGCATTTCCAAAAAAAAAGCTGAACCAGGTGGAAAAACCAAAGGATTATTGTGACCCGTCCACAGCTGATCATTCCTCCCGTTCAGGCATAATGTCTTCCAGCTGTGGATGTGGGGCGCTTGTTTTCCTCGCCCTGTGTCTCTCCTTGCTGTTGGTGGCCCCGTGCAAGGGGGGAAAGGTTCTGGTGTTTCCTGTGGACGGGAGCCATTGGATCAACATGAACGTTCTGATTGAGGAGCTCCATGCCAGAGGACACACCATCACGGTGCTCAGAAGTTCTACCAGCTGGTACATCAAGGAGAAGTCTCCCCTCTACGACTCCATCACCTTCACTGGGGGTATAGGGATGGAGGACTTCTTTCAATCATTTTTGAAAGAACACATGAAGGTATGTCAAGAGAATCTTTGTTTAAAAGAATATAACATTGTTAAAATATATTTAAGAAATGATTATATCGATTATATCGATCACACGTTCAGTAATTCATCACTCACTCCCCCCCCCCACATAGCCTCACTCATAAACAATATTCTTTATTTCATTAAATTACAATTACATTTATTAAGAGACATTTTTAAATAGCTGCATTTAATGAATTAATTTACACTTTCAAATCAACCACTTGTATTCAATCAATTGATAATGTATTGATTATTTATGTGAAGAAATAATGATTTAATTAATGACGATATAGTATACTGAAAATGCCTTTGGTATTCATTCAGTATTCATTGATTTGTTAGGCTCAGAGAGCGGGGGCCTCAGGCTTGACATTCCTCAAACTCACCAGAGACTTCATGATCATGCTCTCAGAAGCCCACCGCCTGGCCTGCAAGGATCTGAGCGGCATTCTGGAGGATAAAGAGATGGTGAAGAAGCTGCGGGAAACGCAATATGACGTGTTCCTGACGGACCCAGCCATAGCCGGAGGCCTCATCCTGGCCAAGTACCTCCACCTGCCGGTGGTGCTCAATGTCCGCTGGATCACCAGCGGAGAGGGACACTTCATCATGGCCCCATCTCCCCTCTCCTACATCCCTGTGCCGGGCTCTGGTTTAACAGACAAGATGAGCTTCCTCCAAAGGGTCCAGAACACCTTGTTCCACTTGACCATCCTCACCCAGCAGACACTCCTCGTGGGGCCCAGCTACACCGCCGTCTGTGACAAGTACTTTGAAGCAGGATGTGACATCATCACCCTGCTCCAGGAAGCAGACATTTGGCTCTTCAGGTCAGACTTTGTGTTTGATTTCCCTCGACCCACCATGCCCAATGTGGTCTACATAGGAGGGTTCCAGTGCAAACCAGCCCAGCCCCTTCCCTCGGACTTGGAGGAGTTTGTTCAGAGTGCTGGGGAGCATGGGGTCATCGTCATGACGCTGGGGACTCTGGTTCATGCTCTTCCTATTGAGGTTGCTGACCAGATTGCAAGTGTTTTCGCCAGAATGCCTCAGAAGGTATAACAGAACTACCAAATACATTTGTTATTAACAATATTTGATCTTATACTGGAGGTAATTATTAGCTATAATGATAATGGACTCTGATTCTTTTTCAAAGCAACTCACCTGAAGTGTAGTATTTAGGTGATTTATAGTTTTACCTGACTGACAAAACAGGTACTAAGCTTTATTTATTTACATCTAATGTAATGATAGTTATAGGAAATGTGGTTATTTATGTCTAGAGTAGTGACACTCAGGAAAAGTACAATAAAAAAGATGAATAAAGCATTATTGTAATATCAGATATTGAGTTAATGGATTTCCCCTCATGCCCAGGTGATCTGGAGACATGTTGGTGCACGGCCCTCCACCCTGGGTAACAACACCAGGTTGGTAGACTGGATGCCCCAGAAAGACCTCCTGGGTCACCCCCAGACCAGAGCCTTTGTGGCCCATGGAGGAACCAATGGAGTCCAGGAGGCCATTTACCATGGCTGCCCTGTGCTGGGCATCCCTCTCTTCTTCGACCAGTTTGACAACCTCCTACGCCTTCGGGAGAGAGGCGCTGGCCAGATTCTGGATTTAGCAGAGCTTAACGGACACACGTTTGAAGAGGCTCTCAAAGAGGTCCTTTATAATCCAAGCTACAGGGACAACATGCAGAGAATGTCCCGCTTACACAGGGACCAGCCCATCACACCTATGGACAACGCTGTCTTCTGGCTGGAGTATGTGATGAGGAACCAGGGGGCAGCCCACCTCCGGACACAGGCCTACAGGATGCCCTGGTACTCCTACTACAGTGTGGATGTAGTGCTGGTGCTGCTGGCAGCCTCCACTCTCTTCCTGCTCCCCCCTCTGGTCCTCTGCAAGCGCCTGTGCTGCAGGGGGAGCAAGAAGAACAAAACAAAACAACAATGAATGAAAGGACAATGACTTTGGTTTAGTTTAGCAAATGGTGACCTCGAAGTGTCTTATCTTACTTGTTAAACTATCAAATAGTTGATGAAAGGATGTGATAAAATAATGTATGTGGAACATGCTAAAATAAATGAAAAATGTAAATAGATAAGCGTCTTAAACAGTGATCTTTATTTCAAGTTGTTGGCCAATTGACCACACCTACTGGTATCTCCACCCAGACCACACCTACTGGCATCTCCACCCCGACCACACCTACTGGTATCTCCACCCCGACCACACCTACTGGTATCTCCACCCAGACCACACCTACTGGTATCTCCACCCCGACCACACCTACTGGTATCTCCACCCCGACCACACCTACTGGTATCTCCACCCAGACCACACCTACTGGCATCTCCACCCCGACCACACCTACTGGTATCTCCACCCAGACCACACCTACTGGCATCTCCACCCAGACCACACCTACTGGTATCTCCACCCAGACCACACCTACTGGTATCTCCATCCAGACCACACCTACTGGCATCTCCACCCAGACCACACCTACTGGCATCTCCACCCAGACCACACCTACTGGTATCTCCACCCAGACTACACCTACTGGTATCTCCACCCAGACCACACCTACTGGTATCTCCACCCAGACTACACCTACTGGTATCTCCACCATGACCACACCTACTGGTATCTCCATCCAGACCACACCTACTGGCATCTCCACCCAGACCACACCTACTGGCATCTCCACCCAGACCACACCTACTGGTATCTCCACCCAGACTACACCTACTGGTATCTCCACCCAGACCACACCTACTGGTATCTCCACCCAGACTACACCTACTGGTATCTCCACCCAGACCACACCTACTGGTATCTCCTCCCAGACCACACCTACTGGTATCTCCACCCAGACCACACCTACTGGCATCTCCACCCCGACCACACCTACTGGTATCTCCACCCAGACCACACCTACTGGCATCTCCACCCAGACCACACCTACTGGTATCTCCACCCAGACCACACCTACTGGTATCTCCACCCAGACTACACCTACTGGCATCTCCACCCCGACCACACCTACTGGCATCTCCACCCAGACCACACCGACTGGCATCTCCACCCCGACCACACCTACTGGTATCTCCACCCAGACCACACCTACTGGTATCTCCACCCAGACCACACCTACTGGTATCTGCACCCCGACCACACCTACTGGTATCTCCACCCAGACCACACCTACTGGTATCTCCACCCCGACCACACCTACTGGTATCTCCACCCAGACCACACCTACTGGTATCTCCACCCAGACCACACCTACTGGCATCTCCACCCCGACAACACCTACTGGCATCTCCACCCCGACCACACCTACTGGCATCTCCACCCAGACCACACCTACTGGTATCTCCACCCAGACCACACCTACTAGCATCTCCACCCAGACCACACCTACTGGTATCTCCACCCAGACCACACCTACTGGTATCTCCACCCAGACCACACCTACTGGTATCTGCACCCCGACCACACCTACTGGTATCTCCACCCCGACCACACCTACTGGTATCTCCACCCAGACCACACCTACTGGTATCTCCACCCAGACCACATCTACTGGTATCTCCACCCAGACCACACCTACTGGTATCTCCACCCAGACCACACCTACTGGCATCTCCACCCAGACCACACCTACTGGTATCTCCACCCCGACTACACCTACTGGCATCTCCACCCAGACCACACCTACTGGTATCTCCACCCAGACCACACCTACTGGTATCTCCACCCAGACCACACCTACTGGCATCTCCACCCCGACAACACCTACTGGTATCTCCACCCAGACCACACCTACTGGTATCTCCACCCAGACCACACCTACTGGTATCTCCACCCAGACCACACCTACTGGTATCTCCAATGGAAGAACAGACTGCCGAGCAACCACAGTAGGCGTAGTCCTAACACCAGTGTTAGCAAATAACTAGCCAGCTAAAAGTGTTAGCTTTAAACCTGGTACATGACAATCATTTTATTTCAAAGAAAGTTTGAAAATAATAATTGCAGAAGAATAAACCCAACAAACCCAGCAGCAGCTTCTGCTAACTAATGTGATGGTTGTCTCCCACCTGAGGTTTCAATCTCCTGATTGAACCAATTCTATCACAACAAACTCCTACTCCTAGCAGGGATGTGAGGGGTTACTGTGGATACATAAGGCAGCTAGCCAAGTTAGCTAGCTTAGCTATTTGTCCATACTTACAAACAATAACTCTCAAACAACTAAATGCTTTTCTTGCTACCCCCAACTTGTTAAAGCAAAGATATGTACTGCATTAGAAATTACTTTCTCTAATCACCTTCCCGGAACTAGAGCACAGTTCTTGTGCAGCCAAGCCCATCAGGAGATACATAACTCCCAATGAAAATAATCAAGACCAGAGGCTTTGGTCGTTAGATTTAACACACTTTGGATCCAGGGAGTGCTTTTGTTGCACATGTCCTATATTTCTTATTTTAAGTTTGGGTTGTAGTCTTTACTTGGGACATCATATAAGCCAACACCTAATTAAACCTTTCACCTAGGTCCTTGTTTATTTATCTTGCAGGCAGAAGCAGCAATAAAACACTACATGGGTTCAACAGTTCACTTTGATTAAAAACCCCTTTTCTTAGTCAAAACTACAATCACACAGGCAGGGATGCACTTTGATAACAAGAGGGTCTTCAGGTCAGGACCGGCCTTTGAGGCTTTGCTTTTGACGCAGTGTGCAGAGTCCATCAGCAGGGCTGCTGCGAAAGCTGTATAGTTTAACTGTGGAAATGTGCCTTTACTCAGACAGACACACACACACACACACACACACACACACACACACACACACACACAGCCACCTACACAACTCTACAAACATGGCAGAGAAGAGTTCAGACCCAGGCAGTGGCAGGAAGGGGTTTAGTGCCTTGCTAAAGAGCACACTGGCACAGAGGAATTTATTGTTAATGTTAGCCAATGTTTTTACAATCTCTGGTTCACTTCCTGCACCTGTGAAAGTATAGGATAGACCCGCCCCCGTCCAGATGGACTGGCCAGCCTATAGAACGGAGGCATGTGGCAATCTCCTGGCCAATCAGCTGACACAAGATACGCTGTCGATTTGAAAGACAATGCACATTAGAATACATATCTAGATTAAAGGCCTTTGCACAACAGGATGTATGTTTACAATTAGACTCATGCAAATGTCCAGAGAGAACCACTAATGGAACATTTCTCTGGAACCAGATGTTAAACGTTATAGGCCTACTACGTAAAACATATTCGGAGAATAGATTTGCCCATTGGCCAATTTAGCTTTAGTGGATAGATTAAAGCAGGGGTCACTAATCTTATCCGTAAGGGGCCGTTTAGGAGCAGGTTTTTAGTGGATAGATTAAAGCAGGGGTCACTAATCTTATCCATAAGGGGCCGGTTAGGAGCAGGTTTATAGTGGATAGATTAAAGCAGGGGTCACTAATCTTATCCATAAGGGGCCGTTTAGGAGCAGGTTTTTTAAAGGACTAAAGGGGATCAGCCATCTTTTCCTGCCCCAGGAGCCCAGTCTACCAAACAGTGTCTGTGTGGCTCAGCCCAGCCCAGCCCAGCCCAGCCCAGCCCAGTCTAGAATAGCACAGTCCAGTCTAGTTTAGCCCAGCCCAGCCCAGTTCAGTCTAGAATAGCACAGTCCAGTCTAGTTTAGCCTAGCCCAGCCCAGCCCAGCCCAGTCTAGAATAGCACAGTCCAGTCTAGTTTAGCCTAGCCCAGCCCAGCCCAGCCCAGTCTAGAATAGCACAGTCCAGTCTAGTTTAGCCTAGCCCAGCCCAGCCCAGCCCAGTTCAGTCTAGAATAGCACAGTCCAGTCTAGTTTAGCCTAGCCCAGCCCAGCCCAGCCCAGTCTAGAATAGCACAGTCCCGTCTAGTTTAGCCTAGCCCAGCCCAGCCCAGCCCAGCCCAGCCCAGTCTAGAATAGCACAGTCCAGTCTAGTTTAGCCTAGCCCAGCCCAGCCCAGCCCAGTTCAGTCCCGTCCCGTCCCGTCCCGTCTAGCCCTGCATATCCCAGTTCAGTCCAGCCCAGCCCAGTCCAATCTATTCCAGTCCAGTCCAGTCCAGCCAGGTC
>CM030172.1:55036586-55046586 GCA_017639675.1 Aplochiton taeniatus
AGATTTCTGTGGTGACTTAAGTTGTTGATACTGAGATGTTTGAAAAGAATGACTAGCTAAGATGCAGGAGCGCGTGTTGTAAAACAAACATAATGTGTGGTTGGGGTTATTAAAACAAACATAATGTGTGGTTGTGGTTATCAAAAATGCTAGGCTTAGTGAAAATCCAGAAAAGAAAATGGAGGGAAAACCAAACATGTTGATGGACAGGACGCAGGATAAACTGCTGCTGTGATGTCACCGAGATCAGCTGACACACCGTCAGGACTAGGACTTCTCTCTCTCTCTGTCACACACACACACACACACACACACACACATACACACACACACTAATAAACACACACACACACACATCCGCACACATAATACACACACAGACACACACACACACACACACAACAGCCCTCCCAGAAGAGTGTTGTTGTCCCCTGTCTTCCCAGCATCCCTCATGTTGGCTCCTTAGTTACCTAGTTACTTAGTTAAATACCCGTTCTCCTTTGCTGTAGCCTGCATTCTATGTGTTCACCACTCTCTGGACTCCTACATGCCCAGTTTGCCATCCCCACCACAGAGGAACATAGACCACATCTGGACCCCCGTCCTTTTAACATAAACAAACCCTGCTGTAATCCATCAGGCAGCAAACCACGTCCTCTTCTTTTCCTATGGTTCCTGAAGACACACTAGCCCCACTGTGGTTCCTGAAGACATGCTACCCCCACTATGATTCCTGAAGACATGCTTTCCCCACTGTGGTTCCTGAAGACATGCTTTTCCCACTATGGTTCCTGAAGAAATGCTTTTCCCACTGTGGTTCCTGAAGACATGCTTTCCCCACTGTGGTTCCTGAAGACATGCTTTTCCCACTATGGTTCCTGAAGACATGCTTTTCCCACTATGGTTCCTGAAGACATGCTACCCCCACTATGATTCCTGAAGACATACTTTCCCCACTGTGGTTCCTGAAGACATGCTTTCCCCACTGTGGTTCCTGAAGACATGCTACAACCACTATGATTCCTGAAGACATGCTACCCCCACTATGGTTCCTGAAGACACACTCACCCACTAGTGTAAGAGATGGGCCAAAATGTTACAGAATGTTTAAACAGGATCATCTGAAGGCCTGCGCCTCAGAATATCTGCTGTTTCTAATTCCAAGGCCACCTCTGGCCATGTGTTGATGATGGAATATTCCACCCTGTCTGGTAGAGGGCCAGACAGAGGTCTGCACCTCTCATGAACTGCTGTGGAAGAAAGTCTTCAGTTTATTTTTGTATGTATCAGTTTGTAAGAATGTGTTCAGAATGAATCATAACATAAGCATTGAAAAGGGAAATATAAGTTGTTTGTCAGTGGGCCCTGGGATGCCAACCTCTACCTAATATGAGAGTCCTGTCCAAGGACATTCACAGAATACTTACACACCGACAACAACATGTTCAAAGCAGTTCCATGGCTTAGTATAAACAAGTGATCATGGTGAAAGAATTGAGTGAAAGTCCTACTTTCAGCTCTTACCAACCGATCGCTGATGACCTCCGCATGAACCTTAGCTGTGTGCTAGTATTCTTAAAATATGCTAAGATGATTATGTCCTTGTAATAACTAATGTGGTAATCAATAAACAATAATTAATGCAAATAATAATATGGAAATGAATGATTATTTCAACACATGTATGACACATTTGACCAGGGACATACTGGGAGTCCTAATCAGCTGGTAGTATGGTCGACCAGAGACATACTGGGAGTCTTTATCAGCTGGTAGTATGGTCGACCAGGGACATACTGGGAGTCTTTCTCAACTGGTAGCATGGTCGACCAGGGACATACTGGGAGTCCTTCTCAGCTGGTAGTATGGTCGACCAGGGACATACTGGGAGTCCTTCTCAGCTGGTAGTATGGTCGACCAGGGACATACTGGGAGTCTTTATCAGCTGGTAGTATGGTCGACCAGGGACATACTGGGAGTCTTTATCAACTGGTAGCATGGTGGACCTGTGACCACACACTGAGCCGCTGGTAGCAGTATCTGGGATGGGCAGCGTGAGGAAGGAGTCAAGCCAAAGTGGAGCATTTCCTCTTTATTGTTAAACTTGATTTCTATTTTGTAATAATTTGCTGTAAAAGAGCCTCTTTAAAAAGTATCATTACAATCACTACCATAAAGATCTACTGTATAGTTGTTACTATAGTTTAAATCCTGGCTCTGTAGTTCCCTCAATTTAAAAGAAAGAAGAGCAAGCCAACGCAACGTCAAAACAATTTTTCATGCATTTGAGTTTGTCCTTAGATTTTTGCTTTCTTTTAGAGTTTCTGTTGCGGAGAACCATAGTGACACATAACAATGTCAAACGCCACAGCTGTTCATCATTAAATGCTGCCTGATTCCCGGGGCTTTGTCCAGACACACTGGTAGGAACAAAACACGTGACAGAACCAATGTTGCTCTCCAAGTTTTCTGGAGGGCCAGAGTCATTGCAACACCAATGACTGAACGCTTGCGACCTCCTGGACACAGAATAGAAAAAGTCCTATGGAGAAGCCACAGCACTAAATAGACCTGGCTTTGTTCCTTCATTACGACACAAGAGGCCTTGTTTGTCTGAGACCAATTGAAACCAGATCATTTAGGCTTAAGGGGTGAGCCCCATTCAGATTCACATTTTTCAAATTAAAATGGATCAGGGGTCCGGTTAGATGAGGAATCTAAGTTGATGTGTGGATTCAAATTCAACAGTTGAAAATGTAATTAACATTGAATGGTACAGTCTAGTGGTTGTAACTGCCATTTGATCTATTGAGTATGTAGTTAACAGTGAATGGTACAGTCTAGTGGTTATCTTTTGACTGTGGGCACCACTTTAATCCTAGCCGAAGCCTATTTGGGGTTCCGGGTGGTAAACAGGGTCAATAGCACATTTATTATAATTTGTGTATATCAAGTTCTTGATGCAGTTCAAGCACTGGACTACTAAATCCATCGAGGTGTGTGTGCGTGTGTGTGCGTATTTGTTTGTGTAAAGGGGTATCTTTGAGGACAACACTTCTCTCCAGGCCTTTCCTTCGAAGCGTTCCGGCCTGTTGAGCAACTGACAATGCTTACAGAATAATCCCAGCGTTGAAAGATTCCCGTTCTGACCTGACATAAATCTGACAGCAGCCAATGAGGAGAGGACAATGGAATGCACTCCTCCTGCTTAGCATGACACTGCAGGCAGAATAGAGATCAGCGTATCACACACTTCACAAGGTCACTGCTTTGAGCCAAACCCAGTTTAAAACAGAACATACAGTAGCACATCCTTTTGATCAAATCTGCCTCTGAACAGGGGCAGTCCCTTGAGCTGCATTCTTGTTTGTGAAACACGTTCACTGGCAGTTCACCCACAACGCCCCCCCCCCCCCACACACACACACACACACCCTCAAGAATGCCCTAAGTTCATGAACTAAGATAATGAGTGTGACTAGGTGGAGTAAGCTCAAGGGAGTAGGTTACAGGAGAGTCTTTATTTTTATTTTATTGCTTGACCCATAAATCATTCATTAGGGAACATTATTGGACATGACCCTTGTCTGTGACCCTTCATTTGTTTCCGACCTGCTCTGAGGGGTCAGTGCACTGAACATCTGAGAACAGAAATTGGCCTATACAGACTCAGATCATGCTTTGGGGTTTATCTACATCGCATAAGTCTGTCTTGCTTATTTTTATCCCGTGTTCCTGTCATTGAGAGCTAAAGGATGCACATTACAACTGTTTTCAATCCTGCACTGCCCCCTACTGAAAAAGGTAGGTACGGTCACTTAATAGCTGTGTACAATTTGCACAGTAAAATAGCTTTACCATAAACTTTTTGAATTTTGTCATTGAAAACAGACTGAAGGATTCTGGGAGAATGGGACATTGGAAAATACATACAGTGCATCCGGAAAGTATTCATACCCCTTCACTTTTCCACATTTTATTATCTCACCCCCTAATTCCAAAATGGATTAAATAAAAAAATATATCAACATTCTACACACAATACCGCATAATGACAAAGCGAAAAAAGTTTTAGAATTTTTTGCAAATGTATTAAAAATAAAAAAGATCACATGTACATAATTATTCACACCCTTTACTCAATACTTTGTTGAAGCACCTTTGGCAGCAATTACAGCCTCAAGTCTTCTTGAGTATCCTTTGTTATCTTGGCTGTGTGCTTAGGGTCGTTGTCCTGTTGGAAGGTGAACCTTCGCCCCAGTCTGAGGTCCAGAGCGCTCTGGAGCAGGTTTTCATCAAGGATCTCTCTGTACATTGCTGCATTCATCTTTCCCTTGATCCTGACTAGTCTTTCAGTTCCTGCCGCTGAAAAACACCCCCACAGCATGATGCTGCCACCACCATGCTTCACTGTAGGGATGGTATTGGCCAGGTGATGAGCAGTGCCTGGTTTCCTCCAGACATGACGCTTTGCATTCAGGCCAAAGAGTTCAATCTTGGTTTCATCAGACCAGAGAATTTTGTTTCTCATGGTCTGAGAGTCCTTTAGGTGCCTTTTGGCAAACTCCATGCGGGCTGTCATGTGCCTTTTACTGAGGAGTGGCTTCCGTCTGGCCACTCTACCATAAAGGCCTGATTGGTGGAGTGCTGCAGAGATGGTTGTCCTTCTGGAAGGTTCTCCCATCTCCACAGAGGAACACTGGATTCACCTCCCTGACCAAGGCCCTTCTCCCCCGATTGCCCAGTTTTGCCAGGCATACAGCTCTAGGAAGAGTCCTGGTGGTTCCAAACTTCTTCCATTTGCGAATGATGGAGACCACTGTACTCATTGGGACCTTCAATGCTGCAGAAATTTTTTTGTACCCTACCCCAGATCTGTGCCTCGATACAATTCTGTCTCGGAGGTCTACAGACAATCCCTTGGACTTCATGACTTGGTTTGTGCTCTGACATGCACTGTCAACTGTGGGACCTTATATAAACAGGTGTGTGCCTTTCCAAATAATGTCCAATCAATTTAATTTACCACAGGTGGACTCCAATCAAGTTGTAGAAACATCTCAAGGATGATCAGTGGAAACGGGATGCCCCTGAGCTCAATTTTGAGTGTCACAGCAAAGGGTGTGAATACTTATGTACATGTGATATTGTATTTTTGTATTTTTAATACATCTACAAAAAATTCCCCAAAACTTTTTTCACTTTGTCATTATGCGGTATTGTGTGTAGAATGTTGAGAATTTTTTTTTATTGAATCCATTTTGGAATTAGGCTGTGACATAAAATGTGTAAAAAATGAAGGGGTATGAATACTTTCCGGATGCACTGTAGATTTATTGTTCTGTTTTTGTTCTATGATCGGAAATAATATGTTAGTGAAATAATCATGTTTAAAGTCCCCCACACTTTTGCGGGTGTAGTGAACTAGTCACCATAAGTTAGGTTATGTGGTTGACAATATAAATTGCCAAATCGTGTTTGATTGAAGATATTTTCACCGGTTTATTAATAATTTCATATAAGTGGATTATTATCTTTAGTCTGAGGGTTAATTTATTACAACTGACTAATTTTCACATAACACTGCAAATGACTTTTAAACAAAAGTAGACAAAACACAATTCATGATTTGGGATCAAAACTATTTAATCCTGCTAACTTTTTTCAAAGTAAAGAAAAACAGTTTTGCTGTGATTTGAAAAACTGACACTGGTATAAATTAACCAATCTAAAATTGTTAGTAGAATGGTTTTTATGCTACACATATTGGTTTTCCCTTCGCTAAGAATTTCTCCTATCCAAACGTTATTAATTTTGGGCTCACTTGATCGGTTGCATTGAAACATCGGTTTCATATAGCATTGCGCATAATAAAGCTATTCTTTGACTATGAGTTAAATAATGAGTCAATGTTAAGTTGCCAGATGCATTAAGTACTAATATTTCTGACTGAGAATTGTAGACTATTGCCCAACCGTAGGCTTAGGCCTAACTATTAAAGGGCCTGATTATACTTTTCCGTATTTTCTGATATAAACATAAGGTTACAATGTCGGATTTTCATATTACAGTAAACGTGACCAAAGTTTAAATTAATGAAGTAAACACAAAATAATTCCTCTGAACAAAAATCTCAGGCTTCAGACTGCTCTGAACGCTAGGTTTCCAACAGTTTTTTTTTATTTCAGGGGCGAACTGACGTCAGTTTGCCACCGTGTTTCTTTACATGGTCTTCTTCTACAGGTACAGAAGTGATCGTGACGTCATTCATTAGTTTGTGGACCACCGTTTTGAAGCCTCGAGTTTGGCATTTTGAAAATCTCCATCTTGGTTTCATTGGCCATCGCAATCATTTAAAAAAAACCTGAAGTGACGACATTGACCATACTTGGACGAAAGGGTGGGGCTGGGGAGGAGCTGGGAGGAGCGAGGGGTGGAGCCCGTTGCTACGTCTCTATCCCGATTGATTGTCAATCACAAGGTGTCCACGCCCTAAAGGATACCCTGCTTTATTGCCTATTTTACTCTAAATGGGACCATCACTACAAAATTAACATCATGCTGTATTGAAAAATGCTTGAAACTAGCGATTGAGACCATAAACTCGTAAGGAAAATGTTTACTGATGCAATAAAGTAAGTGAGAAGTAGGGTCATTTTCTCATGGACTTCCATACAATCGTAGTTGCTTCTGAAACCAGAGAGTCGCCCCCTGCTTGTTATTGGAAAGAATGCAGGTTTAAGGCAACTTCCGCATAGGCTTAATTTTTCAGAGCCGGAACTACACCCTCGGGTATAGCACGGCCACCAAGACCAGGGCCACGTCCATTTGCCTGCTCAGTATCTTTTGGGAAAGTCTCGCGATGCCAGACTTTATCAGAGATCTCTGCCTACTGAGAAAGTCTGGGGACTTCAAAATGCAAGTGTCGTTTGAAGTCCGCCCAGTTTTAGCAACGAAACCAGGGGGGATGTCTTCAGTCTTTAGTAGAGCGAAGTGTTCAGAGACTGATACTGAGTCTACTTTCAGGAAGGCTTCTGCAAAGTTGACCAACCAGAAGAAAGTGGGCTTTTAAGGAGGGGGGCCTTAAAGGGATGGGAGCTAAAATGGCTAGTTTAAGACAAGGTGATGACAAGGTAAAATGATGAGCTACATGAATGGCCAGTAGCCTACAAGATGAATACGTGTTTTGTTTTTTTACTGTGAATCATGAAAAACGACTCTAGTGGAGTCCCATAATAAAACAAAAAAAGGTGAAAATGAGTATAATAGGTCCCCTTTAACTGTGTTGACAGCCTGACTTTAGGTTCGAAATCCTACTGTCTGGTAATTCCACCACACACGAAAAATAAAAAAATAAAGTAATAAAAAGCACTGTGTAAGACAAAATTCTTCTTCGAGGACAAGTTTGAAATTCTGAACTTAAGGGACAGGACCAATTGCATACAATTCAAGACTAGACATTAAAATAAGGTCTTCAGGTTAAACCCATTAATCTTATCATGCCAGTTTAAAAAAATCGCAGGGAGGACAAATTGCGTATTAATGGGGAGTTACATTTTAATTAGGTAACAATGATAATTTAGTAAACTAGTAAACACCAGTGTTTGTCACAGCGATCAGCATCCCAAAGCATTTTCCGATCAACGACGAATTGTGGTTCCGCCCACTACTGCCCACACCGGAAGTTTAGCTTTTGTTGTCACACTGGAAGAAAATGGCTGCTGCTCTGAGTTTTTTTCTATGAAGACACAGAAATTATATATTTTTTCGTGTATTGGAATAACGGTCTATCATTATGCAACCAAAAAGGCAAGTTCGTCCCATTCGATGAGATTGACACCTCATAAAGCATTTATGTTTCAAGAAATCTTTAACGGGACAACTTTTGCAGCTAGCCATGTCAGCTAAGCTTGCTTGCTAGCCCAGTTAGCTAACAGAGTTAGCCATCATCATCAACGAGCTTGTTGCTGTGTTTAACCAATCGCCTGCCCCTGTGAGCACAGATGAGTCAAAATATAATATTTCGGGCATAGTATTTCAACAGAGCTGCATGGATGATGCGATTGATTTGTAATATTTTTATCTGGTTTCGAATGGGCATGGAGATTTAAGTTGTTGGCCAACTGTCTGGCTTTAGCTAGATCCAAGCTAACTGGCAGGTTGGTCAAACAAACATAACTTGCAACTGGTTGTAACTTTGCTCGTTATTTTTGATCTTGCAAAGAGGAGATTGAATCGTGAATCATATCTGACGACGGTGTTTGTTGCTGCAGGGGTTGAATGGTGTCTCTAAGGAGGTGACAGGGTGGAGATAAGGACAGCAACATCTCCTGTCACTCACCTCGCGCGCCTGCTGGCGGACCACAATGGTAAGCAACACGCAATGGTTGCTTGTGTGTGCACGCAGTCATTGTGTTTTCCGTAAGCCTTAACCATGTTTAAATTCTCTTTCCAGCAACAAGTTTTGGAAAATGCATTGGATCGGGCTGAGGTAGGACCTGTTGTAGTTCACGTTTCTCTGCAGATCCTTAAAGTGTTTAATCTCTGTGTGTGTGTGTGTGTGTGTGTGTGTGTGTGTGTGTGTGTGTGTGTGTGTGTGTGTGTGTGTGGGGTGATAGTTTGATGTTATCTAATGAAGTGTGCTGCTTTCTGTAGTACGTAGTGGAGAGTGCTCGCCAGCGCCCAGCCAAGAGAAGAGCCTGGTCTGGAGGCAGAAAGAGTCTCTACCAGAAGCTCTACGAGCTTTACATGGAGGAGTGTGAGAAGGAGCCGGATTTAAAGGTATTCTAGCATGAACCAAGCGTGAGGCTTGCCTACCCATTGTTTCTGGAACAGGTAATACCATATTGTCAATGTGGCTGTTATATTTAGTTTGAACTGATGATGCCTATTGTTCTTGCTCTATGTATGACATTACCTGTTACCATGGTTACAGTTTACCATGTGATGCATCTTTGGGTTTTAGAAAAGAGTTATGCGAATAACATTTATTATTATTGTTGTGAAAATTGTTTGATCAGCTTTCATAGAAAATAAGTTCCACTTAGGTAGATGGCTTTCTCAAGGTCTATTTTCCTGATGTGTGTATCTTTGTAGAAGCTAAAAGGTATTTTCTCTTCCTGTGTATCTTTGTAGAAGCTAAGAAGTATTTTCTCTTACTGTGTGTATCTTTGTAGAAGTCAAGAAGTATTTTCTTTTACTGTGTATGTCTTTGTAGAAGTCAAGAAGTATTTTCTCTTGCTGTGTATCTTTGTAGAAGCTAAGAAGAAATGTGAATCTGCTTGAGAAGCTGGTCTCTCAGGAGACGGTGTCCTGCCTGGTGGTCAACCTCTACCCTGGGAGTGAGGGCTACTCACTCATGCTGAGGGGCAGGAACGGATCAGGTGAGACTAGTCCTGTTTTCACAATGTCCTATAGGAATGAACGGAGGAGTGCTCCTCTGTAGACTGTGTTCCTCTGTAGACTGTGTTCCTCTGTAGACTGTGTAGACTGTGTGTACCTGTGTAGACTGTGTTCCTGTGTAGACTGTGTTCCTGTGTAGACAGTGTGCCTGTGTGTTCCTGAGTAGACTGTGTTCCTGTTTGTTCCTCTGTAGCCTGTGTTCCTGTGTAGACTGTGTTCCTGTGTAGACTGTGTTCCTGTGTGTTCCTGTGTGTTCTGTGTGTTCCTGTGTAGACTGTGTTCCTGTGTGTTCCTGTGTAGACTGTGTTCCTGTGTGTTCCTGAGTAGACTGTGTTCCTTTGTTCCTGTGTAGACTGTGTTCCTGTGTGTTCCTGAGTAGACTGTGTTCCTTTGTAGACTGTGTGTTCCTGTGTAGACTGTGTGCCTGTGTGTTCCTGAGTAGACTGTGTTCCTGTGTAGACTGTGTGTTCCTGTGTAGACTGTGTGCCTGTGTGTTCCTTCGTAGACTGTGTTCCTTTGTTCCTGTGTAGACTGCGTGCCTGTGTGTTCCTTCGTAGACTGTGTTCCTTTGTTCCTGTGTAGACTGCGTGCCTGTGTG
>CM030172.1:55051586-55056586 GCA_017639675.1 Aplochiton taeniatus
CCTTTGACCTACAGAAACCCTGATCTAACCTAACCTTTGACCTACAAAAACCCTGATCTAAACCTAACCTTTGACCTACAGAAACCCTGATCTAAACCTAACCTTTGACCTACAAAAACCCTGATCTAAACCTAACCTTTGACCTACAGAAACCCTGATCTAAACCTAACCTTTGACCTACAGAAACCCTTATCTAAACCTAACCTTTGACCAACAGAAACCCTGATCTAAACCTAAGCTTTGGCCAACATAAACCCTGATCTAAATCTGACCTTTGATCTACAGAAACCCTGATCTAAACCTAACCTTTGACCTACAGAAACCCTGACCTAAACCTAACCTTTGACCTACAAAAACCCTGATCTAAACCTAACCTTTGACCTACAGAAACCCTGATCTAAACCTTACCTTTGACCTACACAACCCCTGATCTAAACCTAACCTTTGACCTACAGAAACCCTGATCTAAACCTAACCCACTGAGCTACAGAAACCCTGATCTAAACCTAACCTTTGACCTACAGAAACCCTGATCTAAACCTAACCTTTGACCTACATAAACCCTGATCTAAACCTAACTCTTGAGCTACAGAAACCCTGATCTAAACCTAACCTTTGACCTACAAAAACCCTGATCTAAATCTATCCTTTGACCAACAGAAACCCTGGTCTAAACCTAACCTTTTACCAACATAACCCCTTATCTAAATCTAACCTTTGACCTACATAATCCCTGATTTAAATCTAACCTTTGACCAACATAAACCCTGATCTAAATCCAACCTTTGACCAACACAATCCTAGATCTAAATCTAACCTCTGACCAACATAATCCCTAATTTGAGACGATACTAGAGTTTATAATAGTATCAAATTACGATTAGGCTAGAGTTTATAATTATCCTAATTTGAGACTATTATAAACTCTAGTCTAATTCTAATTTGAGACTATATATTATATATATATATTTATATTATAAACTCTAGTCTCAGCCCAACCCACGGTTGTTTCTTGTGGGTCCTGTTTTGATTGTGTGGTTGTGCAGGAGGTGACTGATGACTACACTGGGTCCTGTGTTTATTGGTTATTGTGGGTCCTGTGTTTATTGGTTATTGTGGGTCCTGTGTTTATTGGTTATTGTGGGTCCTGTGTTTATTGGTTATTGTGGGTCCTGTGTTTATTGGTTATTGTGGGTCCTGTGTTGATTGGTTATTGTGGGTCCTGGGTTGATTGTTTATTGTGGGCCCTGTATTTTTTGTGTGTTTGTGCAGGATGTGATTGATGACTACACATTTGAGTGTGAGGTCGAAGGTCAGGCCCAGAGGACCCGGGTCTCCATCTTCCAGTCCGTAGGAGACCCTCTGGTCTACGGGAAGATCTACAGCGCCAAAGAGCCCAAAGCGGAGGAGGACAGCACAGACCTGCACCTCATACACCCTCCGTAAGGCCTGTGTGTGTGTGTGTGTGTGTGTGTGTGTGTGTGTGTGTGTGGTTGTGTGTGTGTGGTTGTGTGTGGTTGTGTGTGTGTGTGTGTGTGTGTGTGTGTGTGTGTGTGCGCGCGTGTTAGAGAGATTTGAATGATGAGAGAGTGTTCATTGATTCCAGCTCTGATTGGATTTTGTTCTCTTCCTCTCTTTAAAACAGTTTCCTCATTGGATCAAAGCTAGACGCTGACCGGTAAGGAAGTCTACTTTAGTTTGTTTCTTTGTATGTCTGCTCACTGTTTGTTTATTTACATGTCTGCTCAATGCTTAAATAAAGGTGAACATTCATAAATCCAAAGACTACTGTCTACAACGTCTAGACGTAGACAGGTCCAACCCCTCCTAACCTTTTTTTTAAGTTGTAATTTAACAGTCATATTTTCACATTTGTTGTTATTTAGTAATCGTTTAGAATTTTTTGGAATCAAAAGGTTTTGTAATTACACGTTCATTTGACAGAGTTTGTTACGTTGGTGTAGCCACCGCTGTCTTAAGCAATCCAGAACATCCTACGGCCCACTTTGACATTAACATACTTTATCATGAGAGCATTCATCTCTAAGCCTTCAGCGTGAGGCTGTGTGTGTGTGTGTGTGTGTGTGTGTGTGTGTGTGTGTGTGTGTGTTGGGTAAAGGTGTGTGTGTGTTGGGTGAAGGTGTGTGTGTGTGTGTGTGTGTGTGTGTTGGGTGAAGGTGTGTGATGGGGGAAGGTGTTGACGTGTGGATGTTTTGATTGACAGGTTCCTGAGCCAATACAAAGGCGTGTATGAGAGAGACATGAAGGGACATGTGAAGATGTCCCACAGCTCAGGAGCCATGCAAGGACCCTCGTCACCTGGCAGAGAGACAGAGGTGAGGGGGGGCAGAGAGACAGAGGTGAGGAGGGGGGGGGGGGGGGGGGGGGGGGGGGGGGGGGGGGGGGGAGACAGAGGTGAGGAGGAGGGGGCGGAGAGACAGGTGGGGGGGGGGGGGGGGGGGGGGGAGAGACAGAGGTGAGGAGGAGGAGGAGAGGGGGGGGGGAGAGACTGGGATGTTCCTGTGTGTGTGTGTGTGTGTGTGTGTGTGTGTTGTTGGTGTGTTTGAGCTGTGTTGTTGCTGTGTGTGTGTGTGTGTGTGTGTGTGTTTGAGCTGTGTTGTTGTTGCTGCTGTGTTTGAGCTGTGTTGTCGTTGTTGTTGTTGTTGTTGCTGCTGTGTTTGAGCTGTGTTGTTGTGTTCAGGGGGACGGCCTCTCTGCCATGGTCCAGACTGCTGTGCTGGGGAAGGGGGTGAAGCACCGGCCTCCTCCCATCAAACTGCCCTCAGCATCGGGCAGTAGCTCCTCAGGTAGGTGGCCTCTCTGGAGCCTCTCTGGAGCCTCTCTGGAGCCTCTCTGGATCCTACACTGCAGAAGGGTTGGAGTTAGAGATGCGAACGGCTCGAAGCCATCACTGTAGATTAATCCTACTGTAAAGACTCAGACATAGAAACCAGCACTGTAGATTAATCCTACTGTACAGACTCAAACATAGAAACCATCACTGTAGATGAATCCTACTGTAAAGACTCAGACAGAACCATCACTGTAGATTAGTCCTACTGTAAAGACTCAGACATAGAACCATCACTGCAGATTAATCCTACTGTAAAGACTCAGACAGAACCATCACTGTAGATTAATCCTACTGTAAAGACTCAAACATAGAACCATCACTGTAGATTAATCCTACTGTAAAGACTCAGACATAGAAACCATCACTGTAGATTAATCCTACTGGAAAGACTCAAACATAGAACCATCACTGTAGATTAGTCCTACTGGAAAGAGTCACACGTAGAAACCATCACTGTAGATTTATTCTACTGTAAAGACTCGGACATAGAAACCATCACTGCAGATTAATCCTACTGTAAAGACTCAAACATAGTAACCATCACTGTAGATTAATCCTACTGTAAAGACTCAGACATAGTAACCATCACTTTAGATTAATCCTACTGTAAAGACTCAGACAGAACCATCACTGCAGATTAATCCTACTGTAAAGACTCAGACATAGTAACCATCACTGTAGATTAATCCTACTGTAAAGACTCAGACATAGTAACCATCACTGTAGATTAATCCTACTGTAAAGACTCAGACAGAACCATCACTGCAGATTAATCCTACTGTAAAGACTCAGACATAGTAATCATCACTGTAGATTAATCCTACTGTAAAGACTCAGACATAGAACCATCACTGCAGATTAGTGTGAGCTGGTAAACTTCCACAGGAGTGTTGTGTGCGTGACCAGTCTCTCCTCTTCCTAAAGGTACCCTGTACAGCCCACAGGCTAATAGCAGCCTGCTAAAGTGTCCGACTCCGCCCCCTCCTGGCCTGGCCAATAAGAGCCACACTCTGAGCAGGAAGCATTCTCTGGAGCTCTCCCAGGTCGGACTGCTGTCCCCTGCTGCCTTGTCTCCCATTGGCTCCTCCCAGAGTGAGTACACGGCAACGCTCACCTGATTGTTGGTGGCTAGTCGAGAGAAAGATTAGTAACATTTTAGGAAAATGTATCTATCTCATGGATCTGTTGTCCGCTATTCCGATGTTTGTTAATCTAACTGTTGTCAATTCATGTTATTATATATTTGTATATATGTAGTATATATGTAACCCCTCTGATCTCTCTCCACCTCTCAGGGTCGGGGACCCCCAACACACCCTGCTCCACTCCGCACCCCGCTGACACCCTGAGCGGGCCCCCCTCAGTGCCCCCCAGCCTGGCCGAGACGCCCCTGCCCCAGGCCCAGACAGGCTCCACCCTGCTGGCGCCGTTCCCCCCCCAGCAGCAGCTCTCCCTCAGCCAGGCGCTGCCCGTCATGACCCTCCCCATGCCCACCACCACCGGCACTTCCTCCTCCGCCCAGGTCATGGCTAACCCCACTGGGCTCAACTTCATCAACGTGGTGGGCTCTGTTTGGTGAGCACCATCTGGAGGAGACACACACACACACACACACACACACACTCAAGTTTAAACAGATAGACACACTGTAGACTGACACAGTGCCCAAAGACACTCATGTTTCATAATGTGTGTGTGTGTGTGTGTGTGTGTGTGTGTGTGTGTGTGTGTGTGTGTGTGTGTGTACGCTGCAGCCCTCAGACCCTGATGAGCGGCTCCAACCCCATGCTTGGGGGGGGCCTGAACCTGAGCAGCATGCTCCCTGCTGGAGGTCTGATGTCCACCATGCAGTCTGCAGCAGAGACGGGTAAACACACACACACACACACACACACACACACACACACACACACACACACAAGCCCACGGTTTCGGTTCGGTTCACTAGATTTTGTACTGGCGGGGCAGGGAGCAAATACCATCGCCATTTGCAAAGTTTCCTCTTTGTTTTATATAATCTGGATTTATATATATATATATATATATATATAATCTGGATTATTTAAACCAATATGAGACAAAATCAACAACTCATTTTTCTAAATAAAATGTGTGACTTACTAATTTAAACAAACAGAAATACCTG
>CM030172.1:55061586-55081586 GCA_017639675.1 Aplochiton taeniatus
CTATGGGGGGAGTGGCTCCGCAGGGGGCGTCGCCACGGCAACATATCGCCAGCCAACCAAGAAGTAAGAGGAAGAGGAGCTCACTACCGCCCCTCCCCAAATCATGACGAAGAAGAAGACAAGAGGACTGAGCAGGAACCTGCCCCTCCATCATGAACACCTGAATGATCCGTAACCAAGCTCTTTGTCTACGCCTCAATGTAGGGACACACACACAAAAAAAGACTTTTGTTTATGTTTGCTCTTTTTGTAGCTGAGAGGATATGAATTGTATGTAACGTCTGTCTTTGTTTTGGAGATACCAAAACCTTAATGTCTATAGAACATGGGCTTTTTAGAACAGGGAAGCTTTGTCTAAAAGAACCTCCTATTTTTGAAATGAGATAGTAAATTGAAGATGGTTCTTCTAGTAGACAGGGGCTTCCTCATTGACAGACAGGCTATGTTGTACCTTGTCTGGACGGGAGCCCTGTGGGGTCAAACAGAGCGTGGACAGACAACGCACACACTCAGAGGACTAAAATGTGAATGTGCCTCATCCAGTGGCTCCAGGCGGACACAGGCCTAGGGTCAGATTATGTTGATCACTCACCACTCTACACTAACTCTTACGCCATGCAAAACTGACCCCAGAGCCAGAGGGGGGAAACCTTTCCACTTCCAAGTCTTCTCCATCAACGGTGGACTCAACATCCCAACATGCAACAGTGTGCAGCTTTTGTACAGTGCATTTTAAAATGGCGTTTCCGTTTTTCCTTTTCGGGTGGGAGCCAAGTGTTATGTTCTTACAGGAAATCAGGTGTGTGTGTGTGAGTGTGTGTGAGTGAGTGTGTGTGAGACATTTCTGGACACCGAGGAAGAATTCTTTTGTAAATGGTCTTTGTCAGCAGTTTTATTGTCATAAAAAAAGAAAATATATATTGACAGTGGAAAATACAACTTTTAGAGAAACGTGTTTGTTCTGTCTTCATTGCGGGTCCTTGACACTCAGTAGAACCTTCTCTATGAGTTTGTGTATCTCTCTGTGGCGTGTTGTGGCTCTGCTGATGCAGTTCTGCAGCTTCTCACCAGATAACGATGTTCCACCTGAGACAGACCAGATGGAGCTTCATTTCAACAAACCTGCTCTGTTAAATGTGTTCTGAAGTATCACATAGACTGATATTCTGTATGTACATATCTATAAATTGTGTATCTCTGCTGGTGTGTCTTGGAGACAGGCTGAAGGTCAGAGGTCGGGATGATCTGTCACCTGGTTTGTGAAGAGAGCAAAGGCGGTCCTTCTCATCCGTTACCACGGTGAAGGTGCTGGTGGAGAGGCCCTCCTCTTCAGCAGTGGGATCCACGATCACTATGGAGCTACAAATAAGAGAAGCCAGGTTACTATGGAGCTACAAATAAGAGAAGCCAGGTTACTATGGAGACACAAATAAGAGAAGCCAGGTTACTATGGAGCTACAAATAAGAGAAGCCAGGTTACTATGGAGCTACAAATAAGAGAAGCCAGGTTACTATGGAGCTACAAATAAGAGAAGCCAGGTTACTATGGAGCTACAAATAAGAGAAGCCAGGTTACTATGGAGACACACACAGAGAGGCCAGGTTACTATGGAGATACAAAAAGAGAGGCCAGATTACTATGGAGATACAGACAGGAGAGGCTAGGTTACTATGGAGCTATAAACAGGAGCGGCCAGGTTACTATGGAGATACAAACAGGAAAGGCCAGATTACTATGGAGATACAGACTGGAGAGGCCAGGTTACTATGGAGCTACAAACAGGAACGGCCAGGTTACTATGGAGCTACAGACAGTAGAGGCTAGGCTACTATGGAGCTACAAACAGGAGAGCCCAGGTTCCTATGGAGATACAAACAGGAGCGGCCAGGTTACTATGGAGCTACAAACAGGAGCGGCCAGGTTACTATGGAGCTACAAACAGGAGAGCCCAGGTTACTATGGAGCTACAAACAGGAGAGCCCAGGTTACTATGGAGCTTCCTCATCAAACGGAGTCAGAGTAGACTCAGGGAGAGAGAGTCCTGCACTTACTCATCAAACACAGCGAAAGATGCTCCTACAGGGTGGCTGTAGATGGTCAGCCCTCTCCTCTTGTCCAAATTCACCTCAGGCACGTCCGTTTCTTTGTTGATGCTAACTGACGGTAGCTTTGCTGCATTCGAGCGGGCAGGGAAACAAGAAAAAGTATTTTTACATAAGCAGAAAATCAAAAGGACATGTTTTAAAACAATTATTACGGTATTGCTATGTTCTGTTTCCTCACCGTTCTTCAGGGCAGCAACCAGAGCAATGATGCAGGCGTCCAACACATTGCCGTCATAATCCAGACACATGATGTCACAGTACAGGACCCAGCAGAGCTGTAAGGTCATAATCCAGACACATGATGTCACAGTACAGGACCCAGCAGAGCTGTAAGGTCATAATCCAGACACATTATGTCACAGTACAGGACCCAGCAGAGCTGTAAGGTCATAATCCAGACACATGTCGTCACAGTACAGGACCCAGCAGAGCTGTAAGGTCATAATCCAGACACATGATGTCACAGTACAGGACCCAGCAGAGCTGTAAGGTCATAATCCCCAGACACATGATGTCACAGTACAGGACCCAGCAGAGCTGTAAAGTCATAATCCAGACACATGATGTCACAGTACAGGACTCAGCAGAGCTGTAAACTCATAATCCAGACACATGATGTCACAGTACAGGACCCAGCAGAGCTGTAAGGTCATAATCCAGACACATGATGTCACAGTACAGGACCCAGCAGAGCTGTAAAGTCATAATCCAGACACATGATGTCACAGTACAGGACCCAGCAGAGCTGTAAGGTCATAATCCAGACACATGATGTCACAGTACAGGACCCAGCAGAGCTGTAAGGTCATAATCCAGACACATGATGTCACAGTACAGGACCCAGCAGAGCTGTAATGCTATGTCAGCAGAATCCTGCCCACATCTTAACGTTGCGTTATCATAAAGTAGAACACAGTACATTACCTTTCCTCTCTCAATGCACAGGTCCTCTGAATGTATCAACTCTGAGCTGTAACACAGAGGAGACATGACGTAAGGTAAACCCTGTAGGGGTCATGGTGAGGTCATGAAGAGAAGGAGGTGACAGTGAGCTGTACCTCTCAATGACATCCGCCATGAACTGGCTAGCAGCCTGTGCCTGCTCTCCGGGCGGACCCTGGCGGAACCGGGAAGAACACAGCGGGGGGAGGTCCACGTTGGGCACTGAGGAACAACATCATCATCAACAACAACAACATCAACATCAGGTCCACGTTGGGCACTGAGGAACAACATCATCATCAACAACAACAACAACATCAGGTCCACGTTGGGCACTGATGTACAACCTCATCAACAACAACAAAAACCTCATCATCATCATCATCAGGTCCACGTTGGGTACTGAGGAACAACATCATCAACAACAACAACTACAACAACCTCATCATCATCATCAGGTCCACGTTGGGCACTGAGGAACAACATCATCAACAACAACAACAACCTCATCATCATCATCACCATCATCATCAGGTCCACGTTGGGCACTGAGGAACAACATCATCATCAACAACAACAACAACAAAATCAGGTCCACGTTGGGTACTGAGGTACAACATCATCAACAACAACAACAACATCAGGTCCACGTTGGGTACTGAGGTACAACAACATCATCATCATCATCATCAACAACAACAACAGGTCCACGTTGGGCATTGAAAAAAGAATCCAACGCTGTGTTATTTACAAGTTATATCTTCTGTATTTTGCATGTGTCGAAATGAAAATGTAAAAGCAAGACGTTGTTGTTATTCAAACAAATAGGCGGTTGGAGCTATTGCAGAAACCTTTGTTTCACCTTGTGTCTGGTAGGTGAGGGACCTAACCTCTGAGGTCGAATGGTGATCATAGACATCTTTATTGACAATATATGTAATAACAACAATGTCTTGCTTTTATATTTTTACTTGCAAAATACAGAAAATATAAATAATATAATACGATATAACTGTAAATAACACAGCTTTGAATTTTTATTAAGAATTATTTAGATACTTTTACTAGCTACTTTCACAATCCCCACATAACTAACCCAATACTGGCCTCTGACTAGGGGTAAGTTAGGGCATGTCTTATTTCCCAAAATGTTGAACTATCCCTGTTACATCACCCTGGTTACTCCATCACTTAACATCACCATGGATACTCCATCACTTAACATAACCCTAACCCTAACCCTAACCCTAACCAAATACTGGCCTCTTACTAGGGGTAAGTTAGGGCATGTCTTATTTCCCAAAATGTGGAACTATCCCTGTTACATCACCCTGGTTACTCCATCACTTAACATCACCATGGATACTCCATCACTTAACATAACCCTAACCCTAACCCAATACTGGCCTCTGACTAGGGGTAAGTTAGGGCATGTCTTATGTCCCAAAATGTTGAACTATCCCTGTTACATCACTCTGGTTACTCCATCACTTAACATAACCCTAACCCTAACCCAATACTGGCCTCTGACTAGGGGTAAGTTAGGGCATGTCTTATTTCCCAAAATGTTGAACTATCCCTGTTACATCACTCTGGTTACTCCATCACTTAACATCACCATGGTTACTCCTTCACTTAACATCACCCTGGTTACTCCTTCACTGAACATCACCATGGATACTCCATCACTCACCTATGTAGCCTTTATTGGGGGCTTCCACTGATGGGCTAGCCAGCTCCTTCAACAGAGGGGAAGAGGGAAGGCTGTTTTGTTAGGGATAGAGGACTCATTTCTTGTTAAGGTTACATAACTATTTCCTGTTACAGTACTCACTGCTTTGATGCCACAGAGGACGGTGGTGCTCCCCACTTTAACCAAAGCTGAGCCGTCGGCTGTGGAGATGGACCCTAGAGGACACACAGACTACTTGAGATACACAATAATCTGTCACACAATTTACTGCTCCGCTCTTCATTCACCCCTTCTCTCTGCTCTCTCTCTCTCTCACCTATATTCAGTGTTGTGGTCCTGAATTCCCCCAGTTCCCTCCCATCTGGTCGACAGTTTTCTTTCTGAGGAGGATTTACAACATGGTTCGATTGAGAAAAATAGTACACTGGATAGTAATAACCGCAGATTAACTTGATATGTGTGGAGACTGAATTATGTTTGTGTCCGTGTTTCTTCTTTTGACACTGACCAGAAAACTCCTGTGGTACTCAAGTGGCTCTGCAGTTCTGAAGACGCAGAAATAAGATAAAGATAGATTAAGTTAAACTTAAATAAAGTAAAGATAGGTTACGATACAATTAAATAAGGTAAAGATTGGTTAAATTAAAATGAATAACTCTGGGATGTTGAATGTAACAAGATGTTGAGGATTGGCAGGTCAAAGAGCTTTCGTATTTATCCCTTTTTTAACGGAATAGATTTGGGTACAAAACTCCACTAGTTGCATTGGTTAAACATTACTGTTTGCGTTGGTCAAACACTATGTTTCAGATATTATCAGGTTAACCAACTTAAATAACGTCTGCAGGTCCGGTTAATTTAGTCATTATCTAGCCAACGTCGAATGTATAGACGCCAACGTAATGTGTTTACCATATCGGATGTAACTGCATGTATTGTATCTTTATCAGAATAAGCACAAAGTACAAACAAAAACATTACATATGTTATGTTGTTAATTTATACGGACTTACTTGAATCCAGCCGCCATGATGTTTTGATTAACCACATGGGTCACGCTGCTGCTGTGACGTTAAACGACGGAAGCCGAAAGTTCTGTTTTGTGTTATGAACCGCTTGAACTTCCCCAATGTTAAACATACGGCATCTGTTTGTTGAACTGAACGTATCATGCATTATACAACAGTTTTAAGTCCTTCCCTATATTTAAAAAATACACACCCATCTTTTTCACATTATTTCTAAGAGAACACTTTTGGGGAAACGTGGGAAAAGTACTGCTGCTATTCTCACTCCTGTCCACAAGGGATCAGTGTGACATGGAGAAGCCAGGCAGTGGGTCGACTCGATGTAGTCTTTCCTCGATTTTGATGATGTGTTCCAAAAGTCATATTTCCGCGTAGGTGTTGCGCTGTGAGTGGAAGTGGAGTTCAATGAACTGGCCCTGCAGTCATGGAAATACAAAAGCTATGAGTTGGTGTTGTTAATTCCGGGCCTTATCGTTTCCTTGTTCCTATAACACAGCCGCGTGAAGTGCAGAGGTGCAACAGAACCTCTAAACTAGTTTTCGGGCTCGAGGGCTAGCAAACTGGCTAGCCTCTCGCGCAGGGCTGACTGGTGGTCTGTCACTCTCCTTGATTCGGGGAATGGATTATGGATTTCCTTTGTGAATTAGTCGTAGGCTTGTTCGCATTGGTCGTGGCTGGTCTGATTGTGGTATGTTCCCTATTTTCACAACTTTGGTCAGACCAGTCTCCCATGTCTGTATCTCTCATTTTATCAAGGCATGGATGTACACCTATCCCCAACAGTGGCATGATGCCGCAAAGATACAACAGAATATTTGATTTGTTGTCGACCTTCCTACTGATTTGTTAATATTGTGGTTTTCAAGGAGCTGTAGAGCATCAGAGTCACACTCATGCTTTTCTCCTCAGGTGTTCGTGTTAGCTCATGTTACCGCCGGTATGGTGGATCTAAGGCGACACGAGCAGGAGAAGTCCTTCTTGACCGCTGTGGGAGAGAAGGAACCTTTCCCCAGCCTCCACGACCCCCACTCCCGGGAGCTGTCTGTGGTGGTCCCTGCCTATAACGAGGAACTCCGGAGTAAGTATTGAGATGCACAAGTTTCCTAATCAGAAAAGACTTTCACATAGACATCTCCTCTAATCTAGCCGGATTCACTTGATCAACCATCAAAGGGTATGTTATGTTTGTCAGCTTTGTGAAACCTTGATTTCTGCTGATGCGTTGGCCGTAGGTACATTAAACACAGAATACATCCTTGTTTTAAATATGGACACATCAGTTAACTAGTTATTTTAATCTATTTCATCCACTTATTTTGGTTTTATGATGTACGACAGCTTGTGTTTGTGATGTACTAACTTGATGGGTTACCATCCCAATAACGCCCTGCTGTTTACCTGTAATCAGCAGTCAGCTGCTTCTCTCATATGTACCTGTCCAGCATATTATTGTCTCACCAGGGGCCAGTTTCCCCAACCCATGCATCGCTAGTTGTGACAACTGCAGTACCTAGTTCAAAAGCATAACTGTAGGTTTCTGAAACAAATCCTTGTCAACCTTAGTGTCTTACAGACCATAACAGTCTGAAGCATTGCCAAACCAGTCAGTCTGGCTTAGGGTTAAAATACCAGCCTGGGCTGTTTGGGCTTTACACTGGTTATGCTGCTGAGGCCCCAGGGTCTCTCTCTCTCTCTCTCTCTCTCTCTCTCTCTCTCTCTCTCTCTCTCTCTCTCTCTCTCTCTCTCTCTCTCTCTCTCTCTCTCTCTCTCTCTCTCTCTCTCTCTCTCTCTCTCTCTCTCTCTCTCTCTCTCTCTCTCTCTCTCTCTCTCTCTCTCTCTCTCTCTCTCTCTCTCTCTCTCTCTCTCTCTCTCTCTCTCTCTCTCTCTCTCTCTCTCTCTCTATATGTATATATATATCTCTATCCATCTCTTTGTCTCTTTCTATCTCTCTTTCTCTTCCTCAATATGTTCGTAATATAACGTGTGTGTGTGTGTGTGCACTTATGATAGTAATATAACATGTGTACTTCATAATAATAGTATAACATGTGTGCTTCATGATAGTAATATAACATGTGTACTTCATAATAATAGTATAACATGTGTGCTTCATGATAGTAATATAACATGTGTACTTCATAATAATAGTATAACATGTGTGCTTCATGATAGTAATATAACATGTGTACTTCATGATTGTAGTGTAACATGAGTACTACATGATAGTAATATAACGTGTACTTTATGATAGTAGTGTAACATGTGTGCTTCATGTTAGTAATATAACATGTGTGCTTTATGATAGTAGTGTAACATGTGTGCTTATAATAGTAATAATAGTATAATAATATATAAGATATATAATAGTATATAATAATAATAATAATAATAATAATAATATATAATAATAATAATAGGATAACATGTGTAGTAGTGTAACATGTGTGCTTCATGATAGTAATATAACATGTGTACTTCATAATAATAGTATAATATGTGCTTCATGATAGTAATATAACATGTGTACTTCATGATAGTAGTGTAACATGAGTACTACGTGATAGTAATATAACGTGTGTACTTCATAATAATAGTATAACATGTGTGCTTCATGATGGTAATATAACATGTGTACTTTATGATAGTAGTGTAACATGCGTGCTTATAATAGTAATAATAGTATAATAATATATAATATATATAATAATAATAATAGTATATAATAATAATAATATATAATAATAATAATAGTATAACGTGTGCTTCATGATAGTAATATAACATGTGTACTTCATAATAATAGTATAACATGTGTGCTTCATGATAGTAATATAACATGTGTACTTTATGATAGTAGTGTAACATGAGTACTACATGATAGTAATATAACGTGTACTTTATGATAGTAGTGTAACGTGTGCTTCATGATAGTAATATAACGTGTACTTTATGATAGTAGTGTAACGTGAGTACTACATGATAGTAATATAACGTGTACTTTATGATAGTAGTGTAACGTGTGCTTCATGATAGTAATATAACATGTGTACTTTATGATAGTAGTGTAACGTGTGCTTCATGATAGTAATATAACGTGTACTTTATGATAGTAGTGTAACGTGTGCTTCATGATAGTAATATAACATGTGTACTTTGATAGTAGTGTAACATGTGTGCTTCATGATAGTAATATACCATGTGTTTGTTTCCTTTTAGTGCCTGTTATGATGGAGGAGTGTATGGAATACTTGGAGAGCAGACAGGTTTGTGTTCCTCTTTACAAGCCCAGTCAATGTGCCTCATGGCCATTCTTATAATGTCCACTAGGTGGCAGCATTATGTTGTCTAATGTCCAGTCTTCTTCCCATAGAAGCAGCACCCATCCTTCACCTATGAAGTGATTGTGGTCGATGACGGCAGCAAAGACAAAACCACAGAGGTGTCCTCTAACACACTTTTTATTCACAATACATACTATTGATCAACAGAATTTTACTAGAGAATTGTCTTTGCCAATAAGATGTCTTATCTGTTTAATAAAACACAGTATATTATGTTTTGAGTTATATGTGTATGATATGGGTTATATTGAAGAGGTGTTAAAGCGAGCTGTGTGCTCTCTTCTGCCAGGTGGCCTTATCCTACAGCAGAAAGTTTGGGTCGGACAAAGTCCGGGTTCTGACGCTGGCCCAGAACCGAGGGAAAGGAGGGGCTGTTCGGATGGTGAGGCCGACATCTTTACCATATCCTGCCTTTTAACCCTTTCATTCATGGTTGGGGGCTGTCAGGACGGCTAGGCCCCATGTCCTTATTAGAACAGTCCTGCCTTTTAACCCTTTCTTTCATGGTTGGGGGCTGTCAGGACGGCTAGGCCCCATGTCCTTATTAGAACAGTCCTGCCTTTTAACCCTTTCATTCATGGTTGGGGGCTGTCAGGACGGCTAGGCCCCATGTCCTTATTAGAACAGTCCTGCCTTTTAACCCTTTCATTCATGGTTGGGGGCTGTCAGGACGGCTAGGCCCCATGTCCTTATTAGAACAGTCCTGTCTTTTAAACTGGGCGCAGAGGGAGAAGAGACCTGGTCTCATTCTTCCATGTATCAAATCCAATTAATGCTGCTTTAATCTGTATTTATGAATGATTGTATCACGACATCCTTATCAGAATAGTGAGATGATCTAAATATAAACGACTATTTATTACATCTGTATGTATTTATATTACGACCCTTCTTTTTCTTAATTCTCTCTCTCTTTCCTCTCTTTCCTCTCTCCCTCTCTCTCTTCTTCCTTCTCTCCCCCTCCCTATCTCTTCTTCTCCCTCTCTGCTTCCCTCTCTCTTCCTCTCCATCCCTCTCTCTCAGGGCACACTGAGTTCCAGAGGGAGGCTCATTTTGATGGCTGATGCCGATGGAGCTACAAAGTTTGCTGACTTAGAAAAAGTTGAGGCCGGCCTTAACGACATCAACCCTAAGCCAGTAGGTGACCTAAGACCCCTTACCCTAACCCAGTAGGTGACCTATGACCCCTTACCCGGACCCTAAGCCAGTAGGTGACCTATGACCCCTTACCCTAACCCAGTAGGTGACCTATGACCCCTTACCCGGACCCTAAGCCAGTAGGTGACCTATGACCCCTTACCCTGACCCAAGGCCAGTAGGTGACCTATGACCCCTTACCCTTACCCTAAGCCAGTAGGTGTACTGTGACCCCTGAACCTGACCCTATGCCAGTAGGTGTACTGTGACCCCTGACCCTGACCCTAAGCCAGGTGTACTGTGACCCCTGACCCTAAGCCAGGTGTACTGTGACCCCTGACCCTGACCCTAAGCCAGTAGGTGTACTGTGATCCCTGACCCTGACCTTAAGCCAGTAGGTGTACTGTGACCCCTGACCCTAAGCCAGTAGGTTTACTGTGACCTCTGACCCTGACCCTAAGCCAGTAGGTGTACAGTGACCCCTGACTCTGACCCTAAGCCAGTAGGTGTACTGTGACCCCTGACCCTGACCCTAAGCCAGTAGGTGTAGTGTGGAAAGAACAAAAAGAAGTCTGAATGAATCTACCAAAACTGGTCGTCATGACATACTTAGATAAACTACAAAACAAGACCCTACACTACACTACTGTGACCCCTGACCCTATGGCAGTAAGTGTACTGTGACCCCTAACCCTAAGCCATTAGGTGTACTGTTACCCCTGACCCTAAGCCAGTAGGTGTACTGTGAACCCTGACTCTAAGCCAGTAGGTGTTCTATAACCCCTGACCCTGACCTTAACCCTGGCTGTGTGTTTCAGAACAACATGGCTATTTCCTGTGGCTCGCGGGCTCACCTGGAGGATGACTCTGTGGCCGAGGTACACCCTGCCTTTCTGGCACAGCACACTAGATCTATGGTAGTAGATCTATGGTAGTAGATCTATGGTTCAAATACAGCAACAACCCTAGTTCAGTCACAGCACAGTAGATCTATGGTAGTAGATCTATGGTTCAAATACAGCAACAACCCTAGTTCAGTCACAGCACACTCGATCTATGGTAGTAGATCTATGGTTCAAATACAGCAACAACCCTAGTTCAGTCACAGCACAGTAGATCTATGGTAGTAGATCTATGGTAGTAGATCTATGGTAGTAGATCTATGGTTCAAATACAGCAACAACCCTAGTTCAGTCACAGCACAGTAGATCTATGGTAGTAGATCTATGATAGTAGATCTATGGTTCAAATACAGCAACAACCCTAGTTCAGTCACAGCACAGTAGATCTATGGTAGTAGATCTATGATAGTAGATCTATGATAGTAGATCTATGGTTCAAATACAGCAACAATCCTAGTTCAGTCACAGCACAGTATATCTATGGTAGTAGATCTATGGTAGTAGATCTATGGTTCAAATACAGCAACAATCCTAGTTCAGTCACAGCACAGTAGATCTATGATAGTAGATCTATGGTTCAAATACAGCAACAATCCTAGTTCAGTCACAGCACAGTAGATCTATGGTAGTAGATCTATAATAGTAGATCTATGGTTCAATAACAGCAGTAATCCTAGTTCAGTCACAGCACAGTAGACCTATGGTAGTATATCTATGGTAGTAGATCTATGATAGTAGATCTATGGTTCAAGTACAGCAACAATCCTAGTTCAGTCACAGCACAGTAGATCTATGGTAGTAGATCTATGGTACTAGATCTATAATAGTAGATCTATGGTTCAATAACAGCAGTAATCCTAGTTCAGTCATAGCACAGTAGATCTATGGTAGTAGATCTATGATAGTAGATCTATGGTTCAAGTACGGCAGTAATCCTCGTCCCATCACAGCATGTTGAAGATGTTTGTTTGCGTTGTCACGGCAGCGGTCCATGTTCCGTACGTTCCTGATGTACGGCTTCCACTTCCTGGTGTGGTTCTTCTGCGTGCGGGGCATCAAGGACACCCAGTGCGGCTTCAAGCTGTTCACCAGAGAGGCTGCGCTGCAGTGCTTCTCCTCCCTGCACGTAGAGCGCTGGTAGGGAGCCAGCCGTACTTCACTGCACTGGACACGTAGCCTTATTTACATGTCTCCCGAAGTTGTCCAGACTCGTCAAAATAGTTTTACATCCAGTAAGGCTGTTTTGTGTAATTATATACAGTACCAGTAAATAGCTTAGCATGAATAGCTTATATCTCAAGATCCTTCATGCTAAGGCATATGTTTCCAGTCAAACGGTTAGCATTGTAGCTAAACAGGAAAACGTGATAATCTAAAACAGCCCAACTGGATGTAAAAACTAATTGTACGAGTGGGGACAGTGCTAGGAGCCATGGACACACTGTAAGCACTGCCAGGTATTCCATTGCTGTGTCTGTGAATGGTCCCCCAGGGCTTTTGATGTGGAGCTTCTCTACATCGCTCAGCGTTTTAACATCCCCATAGCAGAAGTGGCCGTCAACTGGACCGAGATCGAAGGTCAGTACCTAGCCAATCCTGATTGGACCAACTCACCGCCTGTCAAACAACGAGCTAGCAACTACAGGACCAGATAGGAGGAGGGACGGCTTTAAAGGCCAATCACAATCTTGCAGATGTGAAATGATAGTGTGTGTGTGTGTGTGTCTAGGTTCTAAGCTGGTCCCAGTGTGGAGCTGGCTACAGATGGGCCGTGACCTGGTGGTCATCCGTCTGCGTTACATCACCGGGGCCTGGAGACTGGAGGCCCCACGAAAGACTGACTAGCCAATCAGCCAAGCCCTCTCATGCAGAGGCAGCCTTTGATTGGACAAATGAGACCACTGAACTTCTGAATAGGTGGGGTTACCAGAGTTACATCAACAGTGGGTTTCAGTGTGTTCTGTGTTCACCATTCAAACTCTGTGGGCAACGGTCTCTACCAACACGCTGGGTGGCAGAGCAGGGCTGAGATGAAGATGAAGATGATGATGATGATGATGATGATGATGATGATGATGATTATTGATGTGTTCTGGTGGCCCCACCTGTTAGGGTCAGAGTGGTTGTCATAGCCAAGCTTACACCACAGCACTTAGTCGTTGCCGTGGTTTCCAAAACACACACTGTATGACCGTCCCATGGAGAAAGTTTCTTTTGTGTCAAATTGGTTGTGGACAAAGAAGACTGTAGTGAACTGTGAAATGGATCATTTATATCTTTCTTTTTTTTCTATCATAACTTGAGTGGTGTTTTCTATGACACCTTCAAGGGGGTGGGGTGGGGGTTAGCTGTACGATACACGTAGCTATGGGAGGTGGATGACTGCAAACATTAATAAAGTCAAAATATTAAATCCATATGCTGTAATGTTTCAATGTTTATGACTTTAATTTACGGTATGCAGTTTGATACATCTCAAACATGAGTGCATTCCTGGAGGCAGGTGGTAAAACCACAGTGTTTCAATATGCGCTCATCCTCGTTAAAATGGCTTAATGATGACATTCGTTTTTCCCTGGACTTCAAAAAGTTCTTCATGCATAATTGTCTCTCCAAAGACAATAGAGCAATTGTTATTTTCTTTCACCAAGTATAGTGGGAATTTGGACAGAAGGAATATGAGTATTATAAAGTCTGTCACTGAATCTTTTGATGTATTGCTTTCATATTTTAGTCAGAGTTTTTAGCAAAGACTAGGGATTCAATTAATAATCAGTTTGCAAGTCTCTCAGGAACGCCGGAAGCACGAGTGAGGGCATCCTGTTCGTCTCCTGTCTAGCACGAGACCAACAACCCTGGAGGCATCGCACTGTTTGGTTTGCGTTTCCTCTCTCTGCGCGTATAGAATGCATACATTGTTCAATCACACTCATCTCTCTCATACTATTTGTCCGCTCTTCACTCAGGTACACCTCGAGCCATCCTTAGCCACATTACGCAGTTTGGATCATACACCTGGTAGGAAAAATATAGATTGAGAGAATCTCTCGAAATGAATGCACTTCATTGTAGACGTATTGTTAGTTTCACAGCAGTTGCTGTAAACTGTGAAAATGTCAAACTTGTAGACTTACTGTCGCCAGTCAGGCTTGCGTCATTAACTGGACTAGTCACAGCACTCACAATACCGAGCGTATTCATCCGCAATGAAAATTACCTCTGAGTGCGCAGAACAATTTAGTTTATTAAAACAAAGCCTGATACCATCTTTTTTATTGATTAAATAATTCAGCCGGAGGTGTGTTATCGCAGAAAGAGGTGTAGATATTAAACTTGGTTCGATTGAATTCACAGAGTCCGTAGCTTTTCACCTGTGTGTGTGTGTGTGTGTGTGTGTGTGTGTGTGTGTGTGTGTGTGTGTGTGTGTGTGTTTGTGTGTCTGTGGAAAGATTAGTTGGATAGGCTTTGAGCAGAAACGTATATATGCTTCCCTTGGCTAGCTTGCTTTAAAGATGCATTGCTACACTCAGGCCTAGACTAGACATCACGTTTTGTCATTACTAAAATAAGATAAGAAATTGTTGTAACAAAGGCAAACATTCTGTTAGGCAGGTATTTACAGTAGACGATACCAACAGACAAAGGTTTATTTTGACCACTACGTTAGGGTGAACATCACTCACACTTTCTCTCTGTATATCTGCTCACTCTCCCTCTCTCACACATACACACAGAGAGAGAGAGAGAGGGAGGGTGGGGGACAGAGACACTCACACACCCTACCGCATCTGCCCGTCTGACTCTGAATTTCTGAAATCCTGGGAAAGTTCCAGCCAGGGGGCGGCGGAGGGATCTCGCACGCAGGCGCTGCGGCTCCAGCCAGGCTGACGCCGAGGTTGTGGCGCTCGCTTAGCTCTGTTCGGGAAGGCTCCGAGGCTCTTCTAAAAACCCGCTCCACTCTACACACCTCTCGCTCACCGCTGTGGTATTGGACTGAGTAGCTGCTTGGCTGCACGCGTTCAAGGACTTGGTCTCTGCACTTGTAAACCTCAAAGGTAAGAGAGAAAAACTTAATATAACCTATGCTACCTGTTGGTAGTCTGTATGTTGTGTTTTCAGTTGTTTGTTTCATTATGGTAATAATAAAAGGCTAAACATATAATGTTTCCGTCTGATAGATGTTTGAGATAGCGCATTGGATAATAGATGTAAGTTGTGAGGTTTTAGCCTGTTTATTGTCCTTTGCTTATATGTAATGGTCATTATTATTATTATTGTGTATCAATGTGCATCCTGATGTTTATTTAGGTCTGTCATTTCAAAGCTATTCAAGACTTTTCAGACAGAGGCTAATCACAGTTAAACATGACTGTACCCCGCAGCAGGAGTGGGTGACAGTCGGCACATGTTGTTTACTTCCATACAGCCTGCTGCGAGTCAGTGTGTTTGTATATGCGCGTGCGTGCGTGCGCACAGACAGGAAAGCCTGTGTATGTTGTCAATGTACAGAAAATGTGAACAGTATGTCTAGTAAAAGGAAACTGATGTGTTTACTTTCAGGGGGTGCCCGATAGTAAAGCTTTAGGTAATTAGCCTATCTCAGCTCGCGCAGACAGAGCGACGCCAGTGTCATAAAAGAACAGCGGCGCGCGTACTGATGCCGCTTTGGAATGAGCCCGTGCGCTCCAGTCTGTTTCACTGCCAGTGGGTTCCTGTCTGAGTCACTTGTTTTGTTGCCCTATCGTTTGCGTAGGAAATTGGGATTTTTAACCTAATCCGAAGGGATTAGGTTAATATATTAAAGTTTATGCATGATGTGTTGTTTGCTGTCACAGCATGTCAGCGCTTCTGTTTTTAGTTTAGAGCCGACTATCTAACAGCTGCTTCAATACAACCCACTCTCCCTTCTTATGTTTAGGACTTTTCGATAGTCTTAAAGTCATATATAGGTCATGCAAACTATCCAAATGGACTTTTATCTGTTGATCTTAGAGCCCAAAATAATAATAAAAAATAAAAAAAACTTGAGCAACTTAAAGATATTTGTTTATGAATAACGATGGGAAGTCGGCTTTGGAGGGTCTTTCAATGGAACATTATATAGCAACATTGCTGCATTCTAGATAATCTGTTCACAAAGTGTGTGTGTGTGTGTGTGTGTGTGTGTGTGTGTGTGTGTGTGTGTGTGTGTGTGTGTGTGTGTGCGCGCGTGTGCGTGCGCGCGCGCGCGTGTGCCCGCGCGTGCGTGTGTGTATTCTCCACCCTGGCTAGACAGAGAGGCTCCCAGCTGAAGGGAACATGATGATCATACAACACATAGAAACGGCACGTTGAGGAAGACGACCCCATGGTTTTAATTAGGCTGACTTTTTCCCATCGTTGACACAAAACATTTCATTAGGATAACATTTCAACCCATTGGGTTTTACAGTCATTGATCATATACCCTGGAATAGTGCCGTAAATATCTGCATGCCTATGATGGTTGATCCATCCACGATGGAAATGTTCAGAGCATCTGAAATCATAACATTACGTTTTCAATAGCCTTCCTTTATTGTTTTATTTCTAGTGCTGTTCCTTGTTGGCCTATTATTATTATTATATTATCTATAATCTGTTCTATCATATCTATAATATGTTCAGACTTCAGCTGGGCTCTGTTTCCGCTGAATCGGCACCTAACACCGTCTCTCACTTCTCTTGCCAGATGATTGAAACTTGAGCCGGACTTCTGGCTGCGAGGAAAACAACGTTCCCTGTCCGCCGCTGACATTCCAGACGCTTTCCGGCAGTGCCAACAGAGAGAGAGAGAGAGAGAGAGAGAGAAGGAAAGAGTGTTTTTACTGTGAGGTGGCAGCACTCCATCTCTCCATCGGACTTTCCTCTTCCCCACACCCACCCCCTTCACCCCTCCATCCCTCTCTCTATCCCTCCCTCTCTTCCTCTCTCTCTCTCCCTCTATCCATCCCTCTCTTTCTTCCTCTCTTTCTCCCTCAATCCCTCCCTCTCTTTCTTCCTCTCTTTCTCCCTCCATCCCTCCCTCTCTCCCTCTCTCTCTCTCCCTCTGTCCATCCCTCTCTTTCTTCCTCTCTCTCCCTCTATCCATCTCTCTCTTCCTCTCTCTCTCTCCCTCTGTCCCTCCCTCTCTTTCTTCCTCTCTTTCTCCTTCTATCCCTCCCTCTCTCTCTTCCTCTCTCTTTCTCCCTCTATCCCTCCCTCTCTCTCTTCCTCTCTCTCTCTCCCTCTGTCCCTCCCTCTATCATGCACTCCACCACCGCCATCACCTCACTCTTCTCCTTCACCAGCCCGGCCGTGAAGCGCCTGCTGGGCTGGAAACAGGGGGATGAGGAGGAGAAGTGGGCGGAGAAGGCCGTGGACTCCCTGGTGAAGAAGCTGAAGAAGAAGAAGGGCGCCATGGAGGAGCTGGAGAGAGCACTGAGCTGCCCCGGACAGCCCAGTAAGTCACCCTGCCCTGCCCTGAGCTGCCCCAGACAGCCCAGTAAGTCACCCTGCCCTGAGCTGCCTCAGACAGCCCAGTAAGTCACCCTGCCCTGCCCTGAGCTGCCCCAGACAGCCCAGTAAGTCACCCTGCCCTGCCCTGAGCTGCCCCAGACAGCCCAGTAAGTCACCCTGCCCTGCCCTGAGCTGCCCCAGACAGCCCAGTAAGTCATACCATTCTGGTTAGAAGGTGAATGCCAAAGGGTGACAAGTGATTTGCTCAAGTTTTGTTTTAGTAGAAGCAAGTTAACCATTTCTAGACTGTTATAGTGAAGACTGAATAAAATGTAATCGCATTGTGTTAATGAAACTTCAGATTTACAACCTAAAATCTGCTACATCCACTTTTCCAGTGAGAAATGCCACCAATAGTATAATACAGAGGATGAATTCCCAGTTGAAATACATTTAGTAAATCAACTATGTTTTAAAAAAACACACAATCTGGTCGTCCACCATTTTCTATGTTGGTATGTTTCGCTGTTTGTCAGGTAAGTGCGTGACCATCCCCCGCTCCCTGGACGGCAGGCTGCAGGTGTCCCATCGTAAAGGCCTGCCCCACGTCATCTACTGCCGGGTGTGGCGATGGCCAGACCTCCAGTCCCACCACGAGCTCAAAGCCCTGGACTGCTGTGAGTTCGCCTTCGGATCCAAGCAGAAGGACATCTGCATCAACCCTTACCACTACCGCCGTGTGGAGACACCAGGTACTCCAGGCACTGTACACCTAGACAGTAGTTACCTGTTCCCAGGTAAACACCTAGACAGTAGTTACCTGTTCCCAGGTAAACACCTAGACAGTAGTTACCTGTTCCCAGGTAAACACCTAGACAGTAGTTACCTGTTCCCAGGTAAACACCTAGACAGTAGTTACCTGTTCCCAGGTAAACACCTAGACAGTAGTTACCTGTTCCCATGGTAAACACCTAGACAGTAGTTACCTGTTCCCAGGTAAACACCTAGACAGTAGTTACCTGTTCCCAGGTAAACACCTAGACAGTAGTTACCTTTTCCCAGGTAAACACCTAGACAGTAGTTACCTGTTCCCAGGTAAACACCTAGACAGTAGTTACCTGTTCCCATGGTAAACACCTAGACAGTAGTTACCTGTTCCCATGGTAAACACCTAAACAGTAGTTACCTGTTTCCAGGTAAACACCTAGACAGTAGTTACCTGTTCCCAGGTAAACACCTAGACAGTTGTTACCTGTGTCCAGGTAAACACCTAGACAGTCGTTACCTTTTCCCAAGGTAACACCTAGACGGTAGTTACCTGTTCCCATGGTAAACACCTAGACAGTAGTTACCTGTTCCCATGGTAAACACCTAGACAGTAGTTACCTGTTCCCATGGTAAACACCTAGACAGTAGTTACCTGTTCCCAGGTTAGTCTAGAAAACATCCATTGATGATATCGAGAACATATAGGTTTTTAATCTGGAGTTTAAAATAGTCAAGCTAGGAGCAAGTCTCAGATCTTCTGGAAGTTGATTTGTTGCATAGTAACTAAACATTTCTTCACCTTTTCTAGTTTTAGCTCTGGGAACAGTTAAGAAACCTGTTCCAAAGCACCTGAGGGGTCTAGAGGGTTCATACTGTATTAGCATGTCAGTAATGTATTTTGGCCCCAAATTATTTAGTGACTTGTAGGTTAGCAACAGGATTTTATAATCCTTTCTCTGACACACAGAGAGCCAGTGTAGTGATCTGATAATTGGTGTAGTATGTTCATATTTTTTAGTCTGTTAAAAGTCCAGCAGCAGCATTCTGAACAAGCTACAGTCATCTCAGTTATTTGTTTGGGAAGACCTTAGAGAAGACCATTACAGTAGTCCAGCCTTACTGGTAATAAATGAATAAAGACCATTACAGTAGTCCAGCCTTACTGGTAATAAATGAATAAAGACCATTACAGTAGTCCAGCCTTACTGGTGATAAATGAAATAAGACCATTACAGTAGTCCAGCCTTACTGGTAATAAATGCATGAATAGGTTTTTCTAAGTCTTGTTGGGACATGAGTCTTCTGAGTCTTGCTATGTCAATAATGATCCCAAGATTTCTAACGAGCCTTCTAAATAAGATATTGAATAATTTGTGTGCCTTTTCCCCTGTTAAGGTATATAGAACTTTAGTTAAATTGGATTTCACAGAATTTATTTACTGAGCAGGACCGCATCAGAGAGCTGTGCATTCCAGGTCTGACAAAAGTTAAAGTGCCAACTCCATTTTGATTTCCATGTCAACTCCATTTTGATGTCCATGTCCAATCCATAAAGGTCAGGTGAAGGTTGTGGTTACCTGATCAATGTTCCTGAGACAACAGGATTGGCTGTAATTGGATCTGATAT
>CM030172.1:55084086-55099086 GCA_017639675.1 Aplochiton taeniatus
TGTGTTCTCTGTGTTCAGATCTCCGGCCTGTCTGTTACGAGGAACCAGAGTACTGGTGTTCTGTTGCGTACTATGAGCTCAACAACCGTGTGGGGGAGACGTTCCATGCCTCCTCCCGGAGCGTCCTGGTGGACGGGTTCACCGACCCGTCCAACAACAAGAACCGCTTCTGTTTGGGCCTGCTGTCCAACGTCAACCGCAACTCCACCATCGAACACACCCGCAGACACATAGGCAAAGGTCAGAGGTCATTCAGACAACTCCACCATCGATCACACCCGCAGACACATAGGCAAAGGTCAGAGGTCATTCAGACAACTCCACCATCGATCACACCCGCAGACACATAGGCAAAGGTCAGAGGTCATTCAGACAACTCCACCATCGATCACACCCGCAGACACATAGGCAAAGGTCAGAGGTCATTCAGACAACTCCACCATCGATCACACCCGCAGACACATAGGCAAAGGTCAGAGGTCATTCAGACAACTCCACCATCGATCACACCCGCAGACACATAGGCAAAGGTCAGAGGTCATTCAGACAACTCCACCATCGATCACACCCGCAGACACATAGGCAAAGGTCAGAGGTCATTCAGACAACTCCACCATCGATCACACCCGCAGACACATAGGCAAAGGTCAGAGGTCATTCAGACAACTCCACCATCGATCACACCCGCAGACACATAGGCAAAGGTCAGAGGTCATTCAGACAACTCCACCATCGAACACACCCGCAGACACAGAGGCAAAGGTCAGAGGTCATTCAGACAACTCCACCATCGATCACACCCGCAGACACATAGGCAAAGGTCAGAGGTCATTCAGACAACTCCACCATCGATCACACCCGCAGACACATAGGCAAAGGTCAGAGGTCATTCAGACAACTCCACCATCGATCACACCCGCAGACACATAGGCAAAGGTCAGAGGTCATTCAGACAACTCCACCATCGATCACACCCGCAGACACATAGGCAAAGGTCAGAGGTCATTCAGACAACTCCACCATCGATCACACCCGCAGACACATAGGCAAAGGTCAGAGGTCATTCAGACAACTCCACCATCGATCACACCCGCAGACACATAGGCAAAGGTCAGAGGTCATTCAGACAACTCCACCATCGAACACACCCGCAGACACATAGGCAAAGGTCAGAGGTCATTCAGACAACTCCACCATCGATCACACCCGCAGACACATAGGCAAAGGTCAGAGGTCATTCAGACAACTCCACCATCGATCACACCCGCAGACACATAGGCAAAGGTCAGAGGTCATTCAGACAACTCCACCATCGAACACACCCGCAGACACATAGGCAAAGGTCAGAGGTCATTCAGACAACTCCACCATCGATCACACCCGCAGACACATAGGCAAAGGTCAGAGGTCATTCAGACAACTCCACCATCGATCACACCCGCAGACACATAGGCAAAGGTCAGAGGTCATTCAGACAACTCCACCATCGAACACACCCGCAGACACATAGGCAAAGGTCAGAGGTCATTCACATAACCTCCACCATCAAATACACACCCGCAGACACATAGGCAGAGGTCAGAGGTCATTAAGACAACTCCACCATCATATACACACCCACAGACACATAGGCAAATGATAGTGTCTTCTCAGATATGTTCATATATTTCAAAACATTATACATGTGACAATACAACTCAATATGCCAAAGATATTATTTGGTTAAAGAGATGTGTTTGTTTTTTTAATACAGAAAATCATTTATAAAACTTAAGACTTAAAGATGGCTTCACATGGTATAATTACAATTATTTCAGATATGGACTAACGTATGACAGTTCATGAGCCTCTCCCCCTCTCTCTCCAGGGGTGCACCTGTACTATGTGGGTGGCGAGGTGTACGCCGAGTGTTTGAGTGACAGCAGCCTGTTTGTCCAGAGTCGTAACTGTAACTACCAGCATGGCTTCCACCCCACCACCGTCTGTAAGATCCCCTCCGGCTGCTCCCTGAAGATCTTCAACAACCAGCTGTTTGCCCAGCTCCTCTCCCAGTCCGTCAACCACGGATTCGAGGTTGTCTACGAGCTCACCAAGATGTGCACCATCCGGATGAGCTTTGTCAAAGTGAGGGGGGGTCAAAGGTTAAAGTTAGGGGTGTGTGGGGTTCAGGGTTCAACAGGCAACTTTTTTTGAGTTTGACCACAAACGCACCAAGACGTGCACCATCTGCAGGAGCGTTGTCATGGTAATCATGAGAGGTCTATCTTTCTCTGAGGGTCGATAGAGATCCTGGTCCCCGAGGTTGGACCCGTAGTTCTATTGGGAGAGACTAAACCATCCAGGGATCATTCATTGCACTGTAAAAAATGTAATCTAAGCAAGACCAAATATCTTGTATCAAGCCAATATATCTAATATTTCTTAATTTAAGCAAAATGATCCATATTTGGTCTTGCTTTGATTTCCTTTTTGCCGTGGCATGTCTCCATGACTAGATGTGAACGTACCGGCCACCAGGCTGGTTGAGACTGTACATGTTGAGCTACAGAGTAGGAAATGAAGGTTTATCATTTGGATAATAATGCTTGGCTATACGGAGCACACCTGAGCACACCTGGAACAGCTGTTTAATATCAAAGAGGAAAACTCTGCATTGTGAACTTCCTGTGTGGGTTACCTTGGCAACTGGCTATGCTCTGGACTGCATGTCAAAGCCCATTGTAGACACACCCAGTGATGATAGTTTAAATGTAAAGTTATGTTTTTCCCCATTGCTGTCCTCTTCTTCCAGGGCTGGGGTGCAGAGTACCACCGCCAGGATGTGACCAGCACCCCCTGCTGGATCGAGGTGCACCTGCACGGCCCACTCCAGTGGCTGGACAAGGTCCTCACTCAGATGGGGTCTCCACATAATCCCATCTCCTCAGTGTCCTAAATCACCATGGAGATGTACACACACACATCCCAGTACCCTTTGTTAGCCATAAAAACGAATAATATGTATTGGACTTGTGTATCTCTGCATCCATAGAATAATTAGGGGTTTTGCTGTAGTACTTTCCATGGCCAGTGGCTTTGCCATGGGCTGGAGTTATCCAAACCTCCAAACAGAAAACCAAACCGGGACGGCCACCTTCACTCCTCTTTAGTCAGCCATGTTGCCTATCTGTTGAACTTGTGTGTTTATCTTCCAGTAAAGCAAAAAATAAAGTATTTATACTCTGTATGTGACATTTCAACTGCCCTGAAATCAATTTAGACTATGGCATTTAGGTACTAATGGCTACTCATATTAACTATGGTATCAATAATCAATTTAGACTATGGTATTTACATGTAGGTACTAATAGCTACTCATATGTTCAACCATAAGTCACCTTGGCATGTTGGCTTATGACTTTCACAATGTATGTGATGTATTTCCTTGGTAACCCACGTACTGACTGTCCATAACATGTTCCATGTCCATAAAAGTCTTTTTTTCTTTTTTTCCCCATGGTATCTTGAAAAGTCTTCATTTTCTTTTACACATTTTCCAAGCATCAATATAAGATAGTAGACACAGTACAAAAAGAATAAAAGGAGTTTCATCATATTTATTTTAAATTCATTGTGGATTTATAAAATTATAAAATCACAATAAATAAATGAGGACTGATGGGTGATACAACAATATAAAGACACAACAAAACAGTGACATCATCCAGTCTAAGCAGGCTACTGCTCTTCATCAAGGAAAACTCACAGTTCACTTTCAAAACATTCCACTAGCGACAGGCTAAGGAAACTCAAACGGGTTTCATCACTACATTTTCATTTATTTTTACTATTCGTATATTTATGAAATATAAGAATATAAAAGTTGTTTAATTTATTTATTTTCATAGCCAGACAGCAGGTTAGTGTTAATAAAACCAGTTTGATTTGACTTTGTTGATTAAGAAGCTAGAGCAGTGTGGTTCTTTAGAGACGGGGACCTTATTGAGCTACGTAACGTACAACTCAGCTTTAGACTGACTGAAATGGTCTTCATTACTAAAGGCCTTATTGAGCTACGTAACGTACAACTCAGCTTTAGACTGACTGAAATGGTCTTCATTACTAAAGGCCTTATTGAGCTGAGTAACGTACAACTCAGCTTTAGACTGACTGAAATGGTCTTCATTACTAAAGGCCTTATTGAGCTGAGTAACGTACAACTCAGCTTTAGACTGACTGAAATGGTCTTCATTACTAAAGGCCTTATTGAGCTGAGTAACGTACAACTCAGCTTTAGACTGACTGAAATGGTCTTCATTACTAAAGGCCTTATTGAGCTGAGTAACGTACATCTCAGCTTGCTACTGGGCCATGGCGCAAACACAAACATGCAACGAAGCACGATCCTCACACACAAACAGACTGGACCTATGGGCCTGCTCTGAGCACATACAAACAGACTGGACCTATGGGCCTGCTCTGAGCACATACAAACAGACTGGACCTATGGGCCTGCTCTGAGCACATACAAAGTGAGACACTCGCCAACAATCCTACCTGCAGCCCTCACTATTGTCTCACCAAACAATGATCACCTGACCAAACAATGATCACCTGACCAAACTATGATCACCTGACCAAACAATGATCACCTGACCAAACAAGCAGAAATGATCACCTGACTAAACAAGCAGAAATGATCACCTGACTAAACAAGCAGAAATGATCACCTGACCAAACAAGCAGAAATGATCACCTGACTAAACAAGCAGAAATGATCACCTGACATTGAGTTTGAGGAAGCACTATGCTTTCACCAACCTTGGTCATCAGTAATACTGAGAGCAGTGGCACCCTGTGATAGCAGAGTTCGTCACTGATATAAAGACTACAAAGATGACTTCCTCCTTCATCCATGACCTTTGGCCTTCAGGTGAGACACTGATAGGCTGGCCAGGGTTAGCAGCCCTGAAACTCCTGCTGTGATTGGCTGCGGTTCTGGGTCGTCAGGAGACGCTGCTGCTGCTGGAGGAAGCTGATGACTTCAGGACTCCTGAGCAAAGACTGGAAGCAGACAGGCACACACACACACACACACACACACACACACACACACACACACACACACACACACACACACACACACAAACAATAATACAGGTTAGGTGAATAAATACTAGAATAAATCCTGTATTTTACTTTATAACTAATTAATACACAGTTAATAACATCAAAGGTATTACACTGTTGTGTTGTACTGTGTTCTGTTGAGTGGTGCTGTGCTGTGTTGCTCTGCTGTGCTGTGCAATGTTGCTGTGCTGTGCAGTGCAGTGTTGCTGTGCTGTGCTGTTTCTGTGTTGTGTTGTGTTGTGTTGTGTTGTGTTGTGTTGTGTTGTGTTGTGTTGTGTTGTGTTGTGTTGTGTTGTGTTGTGTTGCACTGCTGTGTTGTGTTGTGTTGTGTTGTGTGTTGTGCTGTACTGTTGTGTTGTGTTGCTGTGCTGTGCTGTGTTGTGTTGTGTTGTGCTGTGTTGACTCACCAGTCTCTTCTGGTTTAGGACCTGTTCGATGAGGGAGGGTCGGGCTGGCCGGTCCCCCACGCTGCCCAACCTCTGTTTGTTTACAGACACTGGCCTCTCCTCTGAACTCTCCTGGTCGACACCAGCACACACAGAACAGCAGTTTCATCTACATCTGATACGCTCGAGTCAATCCTTAGCAACAAACACAAGCCTGGTAATAGCTATAACAGTAGTAGGCCACAGAAAGTGGTCGATAGAGAGGAAGATTAGGACAGTTGTGCATATCATTGCGTCTGAAAAGTAATTTTAATTAATTTATCTATTTATTTCTACTACTTAAGAAGAGTGGTTTGAGGCTGGACTGCTTCATTACCCATGGGATATTAGGTCTATTCCTACCAGTCTAGTGAAAGCCTTTGCATACAATTAAAAGGAAAGCTTAGGCACAAGCCAACAGACGTTAACGCGTGTGAAATATGCATTAGGTTCTTACGTCAAGTTTTCCACTGGACAAGGCTTGATCGTTTTTCTTCTTTTTATACTTGTCCTTGTACATTTTGTTGCGGTGCTTTTTACACATCCACGGTTTCCTCTGCTTTGCCACCTGTGTCGTCCTCTCGGAACAGCCATCGTACGTGCATTTCTTGGACTCCCCCGTTTCTCCAGACGTATCGTCATCGTTGTCATTTAATTCTTCAGGACTTGCCGCACCATCCCTCGGATCGGAAGTGTCCAGCATATCGTTATCTTCCTCATCTGGGTCAAACATGTCATACGAATAGATGTTACTCTCAGATTCTTGCGGCGTGACTACATTTCGACTGTCCACTACGCCGCTTTTGTCGACATAGTAGGTCTGTCCGTCCTTGGTTAGCAAATGAGATATGCTGGAGTCTTTGTTGCTTGTAGATGTTGAATTGTCATCTTCGCTCATGATTGCAATCGCAAGCTATCCGCTGCGTTGGCTGACGTTAGCTATCAAATTAGCTTGCTTGATAACCTATGGCTATGCGGCAAGCTGACGATTTTTTTTTAACGTTAGCCAACTAATGTTTTAGACATACAATAACATGTCAATACAGTAGTACTTGATTCACTTATCAGTGTTCTCCTGTTTGTAAAACAAAGCATAACATTTTATGGCAAAGGGTTAGCAACCTTAAACGATAGCCCGACAGCACACACAATAACAAACAACTGACCAATGTTCTTCTTCTTTGCATGGAAGCAGAGATCAGAAAACAAACACAAAGAACGTCGCCTGGCATCTCGTGGTTGCAATTGGAGTTGCATGTTGGAATGTCTTTTCGCAAATAAATTCACTCGCTCTAGTCCAAACAAAAACTTGCCTCAAGAAGTGGGAATCTATGGTAACTGTGTTGGAGATTCATTGTAGAGGTTGTTTGCCGTGTGCACTCCAAGTAGTAATTGAAATCACAAATCTTAAACCAATAAATACAGTGTAAGAGTTCCAGCAATTCATTATAATACCGACACACTCAAATTACTACAAAATTGAACAATGAAATCTATCAATAATCCATTCTTTTCGATCAATCGCTTGGATTTCACTGGCATCTCTCGGTGTCTCGCTGCATCGTTGTCGGTAATATCAGTGCCTTTCAATGCATTTTCCAGTTCAAATCCAAGGAAGAGACGCAAAAGTCTGGCTGTTTAAGATATCTACTGTAGACGCCACCACTTACAGCAACAACGTTATCACCAATCCACTCCACCTGAACTTTTAAATATTGGTGAATACATGCGAAATAAGTTACCAATATGTCAGTACTATGACAGAGTGACTATGTTATGCAGTATCCTACTTTTTATTTTTTGGTAATCAATTACATTGCCTTTATTTAACTTATGGCTGAGTTTCACGTCATCCAGTCATCCAGTCAGTAACAGATCCTGGCTTAGTCAGTCCGTTAACGTTCCAAAGCTTTACAAGGAGATGACCGAGGTTCAGAAGCACTATGTAGTAACTACCCAATTCTCCATGGTGCAATAAAGGCTTCATTCAGCGGTTGGTAGAGTATTTATTGTTGATAAATCATAGTTTAACAGAGGTATATGCAAGTTATTAGTATTGCGGTATATTTGAATACATTGGTGCATTGATGGGAGCACGAATGGCCATCAGAAACTGATTGGGGCTTGGGAGTCCTTGGATAAGATTCCTCTAACATCTTTGATATCTTTGATATCCACAAACAGAAGGTTCCATACACAAATCAGATCAAGTTTTGACCTTGAAATATTTAATTTGTGCGGTAATGATGACATGTCAGGTAAACATTTAGAAACACACGTGACTGAGAAACTAATCGGCTCCTTTTCAACATTTTCTTCTTCCTCTTATTCTGGTAAGTGTATGTTCCTCTTTACTGAGAAAGTGACATCAGTCCCAGAGACTGACTGACAGGAAATGGACTGATGATATATGCTGATAGGAAATGGATTGATCATCTATGCTGACAGGAAATAGATTGATCATCTATGCTGACAGGAAATAGATTGATCATATATGCTGACAGGAAATAGATTGATCATATATGCTGACAGGAAATGGATTGATCATCCATGCTGACAGGAAATAGATTGATCATCTATGCTGACAGGAAATAGATTGATCATCTATGCTGACAGGAAATAGATTGATCATATATGCTGACAGGAAATAGATTGATCATATATGCTGACAGGAAATAGATTGATCATCTATGCTGACAGTTCATAACAACTTTGTAACCCTTTACAGTCATTCTGATGCACCCTTGACGGGTAAAGAAATATATTGTCAACTATGAAAATAAATAAAATAGCATTATTTACAAAGTATCATTACACCATAATAAGTTCCAGTATGTGCTTGTGACACATGCTCTTATCTAAACAGAATAATGACCAAGTATGTCTGCCACCAGAAGAACATTAAGCCTTTAATATGTATCTCAATAGGGTGGCAGAGAAATACTACTACTACTACTAATAATAATAATAGTAGTATTAATACTAATAGTAGTACAAATACTAATACTACTACTAATAATAATAATAATAACAATAATAGTACTGCTACTAATTGTAGTACTCATACTACCAATAATAATAGTACTAATACTAATAGTAGTACTAATACTACTACTACTAATAATAGTACCAATACTAAGCCATATGTAAGCCAAGAACACTGCTGGTGGCACACTACCCATAATGCTTTTTCACCAAACCTGATTGGGAGTAGCTAAGTGCAACGTGAAGATATGATTATGAAAGGGGAAAGTGATCTGAAAACATGTAAACTGTTGTAGGCTACCGTAGCTAAATGTTACAGAAGGCATCGTTAATATGGAGGAGACGACAGCAAGTTGATACCTGTACAGGGAGACATTTTGTATCGTTGTAAACACTATTGACCTGACACCATCTTTCTCCCCCATTTTGTTCTGGGCTTTTCCTCAGGAATAGCCTTGAGCTTGACCCTAAAGACAGCTGCTACTGAGCTATTGAGGCAGAGACTCTTGGGCTAAAAACATGTAAATCTAAATGTAAAAATGTAATTTTAAATCTACACAACACCCCTTTTATATCTGACAAGTCTACAACTTCTTCTTTTAATGAAAAACTGAAAATAAAAAAGTCTAAACTACTTAATTGAAGTAAGTGAATTAAGTGGACTAAGAGATGAACAGGGTTCTTCGTATTGCCTCTTAGAGTTGGTCCACCACCATCATGTGTAGCTCGGATCATCACAGGCAGGCTGCCTGCTCCAGCAGCTTCTCCTGCTCTGTGAGCGGATGAGAGAGTCCTAGAAAACAAGTCTGTAGTCTTTTTCAGGACCCCCCTCTTTCTCTTTCTCACCTCAGCCGGAACAACACGTTTATTCTGGTCTGCCCCTCTCCCTCCCTCTCTCCTTCTCTCCCACCCTCCTTCTCTCCCTCAATCTCTCCCTTCTTTATCCCTCTTTCCCTCCCTCCCTCTCTGTCTCCCCCTCTCTCTCCCTCTATCTTTTCCAGACGTCCTTTACTTTTTCTCCCACCTCTGACTCGGGAATGTGAAATAAAATGGAGCAGCTAGTTTTTGTTTCCACCACAACTCTCTTCATGTCCTCCATCGACACCTCCCCCAGTTCTATATGGGCCAGCAGAGACCACCCCCCACACCCTGCCCCCACCCGCACCCCAGAGCTCTAGAAAGGGGAGGTGGGGGAGCGGAGGGTGCTTGCAGAGCTGAGAGAGATGTCATCGGAATCAGAGAGGATGCTGGGACTGGGGGAGGGACCAGAGGCAGGGTCAAAGTTTGGAGTGGGAGGAGTCAGGGGCAGGCCGGGCAGGCATCTGGGCGGTTCCATCTTTGTTGGCATTGGTGTTCTTGTCCACGGCAACGGCTGTGACATCACATCCTGGTTGCGTCCTCGTCGGAGAACCTGCCCCTCCTTATCAAGAGAGGTGGTCTGGAGACACACACAGAGGATTAGGATTAGGGTTGGGGTTAGGGTTAGGGTTAGGGAGGTCTGGAGACACACACAGAGGATTAGGGTTAAGGTTAGGGTTAGGGTGGTCTGGAGACACACACAGAGGATTAGGGTTAGGGTTGGGGCTAGGGAGGTCTGGAGACACACAGAGGATTAGGGTTAGGGTTAGGGTCAGGGAGGTCTGGAGACACACACAGAGGATTAGGGTTAGGGTTAGGGTTAGGGTTAGAGAGGTCTGGAGACACACACAGAGGATTAGGGTTAGGGTTAGGGTTAGGGAGGTCTGGAGACACACACAGAAGGTTAGGGTTAGGGTTAGGGAGGTCTGCAGACACACACAGAGGGTTAGGGTTAGGGTGGTCTGGAGACACACACAGAGGATTACGGTATGGGAGGTCTGGAGAAACACACAGAGGGTTAGGGTTAGGGTTAGGGAGGTCTGCAGACACACACAGAGGATTAGGGTTAGGGTTAGGGTTAGAGAGGTCTGGAGACACACAGAGAAGGTTAGGGTTAGGGTTAGGGAGGTCTGCAGACACACAGAGGGTTAGGGTTAGGGTGGTCTGGAGACACACACAGAGGATTACGGTTAGGGTTAGGGTTAGGGAGGTCTGGAGACACACACAGAAGGTTAGGGTTAGGGTTAGGGTGGTCTGGAGACACACACAGAGGATTAGGGTTAGGGAGGTCTGGAGACACACACAGAGGATTAGGGTTAGGGTTAGGGTTAGGGTTAGAGAGGTCTGGAGACACACACAGAGGATTAGGGTTAGGGTTAGGGTTAGGGAGGTCTGGAGACACAGAAGGTTAGGGTTAGGGTTAGGGAGGTCTGCAGACACACACAGAGGGTTAGGGTTAGGGTTAGGGTGGTCTGGAGACACACACAGAGGATTACGGTAAGGGAGGTCTGGAGACACACACAGAGGATTAGGGTTAGGGTTAGGGTTAGGGAGGTCTGCAGACACACACAGAGGATTAGGGTTAGGGTTAGGGTTAGAGAGGTCTGGAGACACACAGAGGATTAGGGTTAGGGTTAGGGTTAGGGAGGTCTGGAGACACACACAGAAGGTTAGGGTTAGGGAGGTCTGCAGACACACACAGAGGGTTAGGGTTAGGGTGGTCTGGAGACACACAGAGGATTAGGGTTAGGGTTAGGGTTAGGGAGGTCTGGAGACACACAGAAGGTTAGGGTTAGGGTTAGGGTGGTCTGGAGACACACACAGAGGATTAGGGTTAGGGAGGTCTGGAGACACACACAGAGGATTAGGGTTAGGGTTAGGGTTAGGGTTAGAGAGGTCTGGAGACACACACAGAGGATTAGGGGTTAGGGAGGTCTGGAGACACACACAGAGGATTAGGATTAGGGTTAGGGTTAGGGAGGTCTGGAGACACACACAGAAGATTAGGGTTAGGGTGGTCTGGAGACACACACAGAAGATTAGGGTTAGGGTTAGGGTTAGGGAGGTCTGGAGACACACACAGAAGGTCAGGGTTAGAGTTGGGTTAGGGTTAGGGAGGCCTGGGGGACTCACAGAGGATTAGGGTTAGGGTTAGGGTTAGGGTTAGAGTTGGGTTAGGGTTAGGTTGAGGGTTAGGGTTAGAGTTGGTTTATGGTTAGGGTTAGGGAGGCCTGGGTTAGGGTTAGGGTTAGGGTTGGGTTAGGGTTGGGTTAGGGTCAGGTTTAGGGTTAGAGTTGGGTCAGGATTAGGGAAGCCCTTGTAAGGGTTAGGGTTAGGGAGGCCTGGGTTAGGGTTAGGGAGGCCTAGGCTGTTGCACAGGCAGGGGTAGAGAGTCTCAACATGTACAGAATATAAATATAATAATATAAATATCCTGTACATGGATAGGTCATCCACACAAATAGCAACGAATAAATATACAGATCACACAGCAACAGCAACACATATCCTGCAGACTTACAAGCCTGGGACTGACACACACACACACACACTCACACACACTCACACACACACAACTTTTATTAAAACAATGACAGTATAGACACATATGGGATGTCAGTTGCAGGTTTGAGGGGTATGCATCTGTGATTTGAGTGCTGTACAAAGTCAGCATAAGAAGACACAGGCAGTGCAGGGGTCAGCCAATCAGCTTAAGAAGACACAGGCAGGGGAGGGGTCAGCCAATCAGCATAAGAAGACACAGGCAGGGGAAGGGTCAGCCAATCAGCAAAAGAAGACACAGGCAGGGTTTGGGGTCAGCCAATCAGCATAAGAAGACACAGGCAGGGCAGGGGTCAGCCAATCAGCTTAAGATGACACAGGCAGGGGACGGGTTAGCCAATCAGGGTAGCCACTAGCCAGAGCAGAGGAAGCATTATGGGTTGGGAGTTTTGTCCATCTCGGCAAGCGGGTTAGTGTTTCCGTGGGAACCGTCCGTACCTCATCCAGTACATGGTAGGGTTCTGGTAGACGTCCAGAGAGCCAGATCGCTGCATGGAGAAGCTGGGGTCCAGCTGAGCACAGAGGAAACCCTTTCATTGGTTACTCTAACACTGTTAACAGGTATGTTCCAGTACTTGATACTGGGAAACATTGACCAGTAGCTTCTCATCGTGTGGTTTGTTGGACACTGTAATTTTGGTGGTTGTATGTTGGACACTGTTGGGTACTGTAGTTCTTGTAGTTCTATGTTGGACACAGTGCAGTGTGGGTACTGTAGTTCTTGTGGTTGTATGTTGGACACAGTGCAGTGTGGGCACTGTCGTTTTTGTGGTTGTATGTTTGACACAGTGCAGTGTGGTTACTGTAGTTCTTGTGGTTGTATGTTGGACACAGTGCAGTGTGGGCACTGTAGTTCTTGTGGTTGTATGTTGGACACAGTGCAGTGTGGGTAGTGTAGTTTCTGCTGACCGTGATGACTGACACTCCGGCGTCGGTGTCACTGATCTTGGAGCTGGTGATGAAGTGTTTCTTGATCTTCCCTGCTACAGAAAGCTGGTGCTCGTTCTCTGACAGAGCGTCATTCTGAGAGAAAGACATGAAGAAATGGAGGAGGAAGAACAGGGACAAAAAGGACCAAAAAGGACTGGGTTATTTCAGAGCAGAGGTGGGAGGGGGGGTGATGTATGGGGTGAGGTAGGGGGTGAGGGAGGGGGTGAGGTACGGGGTGAGGGGGTAAGGGGGTGAGATAGGGGGTGAGGGTGTAAGGGGTGAGTTCTCACCGTGACCCTAACCCTAACCCTAACCCTGACTGTAGGAGCTAACCCTAACCCTGACTGTTGGAGCTAACCCTAAACCTAACTGTAGGAGCTAACCCTAACCCTAACCCTAACCCTGACTGTAGGAGCTAACCCTTACCCTGACTGAGATAGGGGGTGAGGTAGGGGGTGAGGGTGTAAGGGGGTGAGATAGGGGGTGAGGTAGGGAGTGAGGGTGTAAGCGGATGAGGTAGGGGGTGAGGTAGGGAGTGAGGGTGTAAGGGGGTGAGATAGGGGGTGAGGTAGGGAGTGAGGGTGTAAGGGGTGATATAGGGGGTGAGATAGGGAGTGAGGGTGTAAGGGGGTGAGATAGGGGGTGAGATAGGGAGTGAGGGTGTAAGGGGGTGAGATAGGGGGTGAGGTAGGGGGTGAGGGTGTAAGGGAATGAGGTAGGGGGTGAGGTAGGGGGTGAGGGTGTAAGGGGTGAGTTCTCACCGTGACCCAGGGGTGTTCCAGAACCTGCAGCGCCGTGTATCTCTGATCCACCTCAACCTCCAGCATGGATCCAATCAGCTCCTACAGTCAGGGTAAGGGTTAGGGTTAGCTCCTACAGTCAGGGTAAGGGTTAGGGTTAGCTCCTACAGTCAGGGTAAGGGTTAGGGTTAGCTCCTACAGTCAGGGTAAGGGTTAGGGTTAGCTCCTACAGTCAGGGTAAGGGTTAGGGTTAGCTCCTACAGTCAGGGTAAGGGTTAGGGTTAGCTCCTACAGTCAGGGTTAGGGTTAGCTCCTACAGTCAGGGTTAGGGTTAGCTCCTACAGTCAGGGTAAGGGTTAGGGTTAGCTCCTACAGTCAGGGTAAGGGTTAGGGTCAGCTCCTACAGTCAGGGTAAGGGTTAGGGTTAGCTCCTACAGTCAGGGTAAGGGTTAGGGTTAGCTCCTACAGTCAGGGTAAGGGTTAGGGTTAGCTCCTACAGTCAGGGTAAGGGTTAGGGTTAGCTTCAACAGTCAGGGTTAGGGTTAGCTCCTACAGTCAGGGTTAGGGTTAGCTCCAACAGTCAGGGTTAGGTCCTACACAGTCAGGGTTAGGGTTAGGGTTAGCTCCTATGGTCAGGGTTATGGTTAGGCCCAACACAGTCAGGGTTAGGCTCTATACAGTCAGGGTTAGGTCACACAGTCATAGTTAGGGTTAGGTCCTACACACAGTCAGCTTGGGTTAGGGTTAGGTCCTACACGGTTAGGGTTAGGTCCTACGCACACTCAGGTTAGTGTTAGGGTTAGGGTAAGGGTTAGGGTTAGGGTTAGGTCCTGCACAGTCAGCTTGGGTTAGGGTTAGGTCCTACACAGTTAGGGTTAGGGTTAGGGTAAGGGTTAGGGTTAGGTCCTGCACAGTCAGAGAGACTCACATCAGCCTGGGGGCAGGGCCAGTGAGCCCCCACTAGCCCTGTTTGGCCCTGTCTGGCCCTATATGGCCTTGTATGGCCCGGTCTGACCCTGTATGGCCCTGTATGGCCTTGTATTGCCCTATATGGCCCTGTATGGCCCTGTATGGCCTTGTATGGCCCTATATGGCCCTGTATGGCCCTGTCTTGCCCTGTATGGCCCTGTATGGCCCTGTCTGGCCCTCTTTGGCCCTGTATGGCCCTATGTGGCCCTGTCCGACCCTGTCTGGTCCTGTCTGACCCTGTATGGCCCTGTGTGGCCACAGTGTAGTACTGTAGTTCCTGTGTTTGTATGTTGTACACAGTGCAGTGTGGTTTCTGGAGTTCTTGTGGTTGTATGTTCGACACAGTGCAGTGTGGGTACTGTCGTTATTGTGGTTGTATGTTGGACAGAGTGCAGTGTGGGTACTGTAGTTCTTGTAGTTCT
>CM030172.1:55101586-55119086 GCA_017639675.1 Aplochiton taeniatus
GTTATGATAATGTTGTCATATGTTGTGATAATGTTGTCCATGTTGTGATAATAGTTGGTTCTGAGCAGAAATGGTTTATGTAAGCTGGCTTCAATCCACCACAGGGTTGACTTTCTTTCACTTGCGCACGCACACGGACACGCACACGCACACACACACACAAACACACACACACACACACACAGAGTCTGAGTCTGAGTCTGACTCGACACTTGTTTCTCTGAGTGGACTAACTGGAGCAAAAGCTTAAAATAGCACCTCCACCACCAACAACAACAACAAACACACACACACGCACGCACGCACTCTCTCTCTCTCTCTCTCTCTCTCTCTCTCTCTCTCTCTCTCTCACACACACACACACACACACACACACACACACACACACACATATAAATTCACACAGCCCCCCCTGTCTCTTTCTCTTTCTCTTTCTCTCTCTCTCTCTCTCTTTCGCTTTCGCTTTCTCTCTCTCTCTCTCTCTCTCTCTCTCTCTCTCTCTCTCTCTCTCTCTCTCTCTCTCTCTCTCTCTCTCTCTCTCTCCCTCTCTCTCTCTCTCTCACACACACACACACACATATATATTCACAGTCCCCCTCTCTCTCTCTCTCTCTCTCTCTCTCTCTCTCTCTCTCTCTCTCTCTCTCTCTCTCTCACACACACACACACATATATATTCACAGTCCCCCTCTCTCTCTCTCTCTCTTTCTCTCTCTCTCTCTCTCTCACACACACACACACACATATATATTCACAGTCCCCCTCTCTCTCTCCCTCTCTCTCCTCGGGATTGGGGTTGGGGTTGGGATTGGTGTTTCTTGACCTTGACCAGCTCCATGACCAGGTAGAGTTGGCTGTAGGTATCCATCTCCTCAATCAGCAGCACCACGTTGGGATGCTTCACTCTCCTCAAGATGGCCACCTCGTTCTGGATCATGTGTTCCTGTAGGGGGCGACACCCGCTGTCACTACACATGACTCTACCACATTACATTCCTTATCCATCTGGACATCCCTCTTGACTGCCAGATTACATTCCTTATCCAAGTACATCTACTGACTACCAGATTACAGTACATCTACTGACTACCAGATTGCAGTACATCTACTGACTACCAGATTACAGTACATCTACTGACTACCAGATTACAGTACATCTACTGACTACCAGATTACAGTACATCTACTGACTACCAGATTACAGTACATCTACTGACTACCAGATTACAGTACATCTACTGACTACCAGATTACAGTACATCTACTGACTACCAGATTACAGTACATCTACTGACTACCAGTTTACAGTACATCTACTGACTACCACATTATAGTACATCTACTGACTACCAGATTACAGTACATCTACTGACTACCACATTATAGTACATCTACTGACTACCACATTACAGTACATCTTCTGACTACCAGATTACAGTGCATCTACTGACTACCAGATTACAGTACATCTACTGACTACCAGATTACGTTGCTTATCCAAATACATCATTGACATGTAGGCCTGTGATCATTAACATGAGGGCCTGTGATCACTGACATGTAGGACTGTGATCATTGACATGTAGGCAAGTGTATGTGTTCCACAGAGCTTTATGTGTCGCTGTGTACCAGTAAGATGTCTGTAGCAGGCTGACTATCTCACCTTGCCCCTTCATGTGGGTTAGGGTTAGATGTCTGTAGGGTTAGGGTTAGATGTCTGTAGGGTTAGTGTTAGGGTTAGATGTCTGCAGGGTTAGGGTTAGATGTCTGTAGGGTTAGGGTTACGGTTAGATGTCTGTAGGGTTAGGGTGAGGGTTAGATCTCTGTAGGGTTAGGGTTAGGGTTAGATGTCAGCAGGGTTAGGGTTAGATGTCTGCAGGGTTAGATGTCTGCAGGGTTAGGGTTAGATGTCTGTAGGGTTAGGGTTAGGGTTACGGTTAGATGTCTGTAGGGTTAGGGTTACGGTTAGATGTCTGTAGGGTTAGGGTGAGGGTTAGATCTCTGTAGGGTTAGGGTTAGGGTTAGATGTCTGCAGGGTTAGGGTTAGATGTCTGTAGGGTTAGGGTTAGGGTTAGATGTCTGTAGGGTTAGGGTTAGATGTCTGTAGGGTTAGGGTTAGGGTTAGATGTCTGTAGGGTTAGGGTTAGGGTTAGATGTCTGCAGGGTTAGATGTCTGCAGGGTTAGGGTTAGATGTCTGTAGGGTTAGGGTTAGGGTTAGATGTCTGTAGGGTTAGGGTTAGATGTCTGCAGGGTTAGATGTCTGTAGGGTTAGGGTTAGGGTTAGATGTCTGTAGAGTTAGGGTTAGGGTTAGATGTCTGTAGGGTTAGGGTTAGGGTTAGATGTCTGTAGGGTTAGGGTTAGGGTTAGATGTCTGTAGGGTTAGGGTTAGGGTTAGGGTTAGATGTCTGTAGGGTTAGGGTTAGGGTTAGATGTCTGTAGGGTTAGGGTTAGGGTTAGATGTCTGTAGCATTCTGTGACTCTCTCACCTTGCCCCTGCATTTGCCCTTGTTGATGATCTTCAGCGCATACTGCCGGCCCGTGGATCGCTCCACACATTCATGGACCACGGCAAAGTTGCCGTCCCCCAGCATACGCCCCACCTTGTAGCGGTCTGAGAGGCAGGAGGGGACGACCGGAGGCTCTTCAGCTGGCTCTGCTACCGGAGAGAAGAACAGGGGAGAGAGAGTCTTAGAACAGCTGGCTCTGCTATAGGTTAGAAGAACCGCTGTCTCTGCTACAGGTTAGAAGGACAGCTGTTTCTGCTACAGGTTAGAAGAACCACTGTCTCTGCTACAGGTTAGAAAGACAGCTGTCTCTGCTACAGGTTAGAAGGACAGCTGGCTCTGCTACAGGTTAGAAGGACAGCTGGCGCTGCTACAGGTTAGAAGGACAGCTGTTTCTGCTACAGGTTAGAAGAACCACTGTCTCTGCTACAGGTTAGAAAGACAGCTATCTCTGCTACAGGTTAGAAGGACAGCTGGCTCTGCTACAGGTTAGAAGGACATCTGGCGCTGCTACAGGTTAGAAGGACAGCTGTTTCTGCTACAGGTTAGAAGAACCACTGTCTCTGCTACAGGTTAGAATGACAGCTGTCTCTGCTACAGGTTAGAAGGACAGCTGGCTCTGCTACAGGTTAGAAGGACAGCTGGCGCTGCTACAGGTTAGAAGGACAGCTGTTTCTGCTACAGGTTAGAAGAACCACTGTCTCTGCTACAGGTTAGAATGACAGCTGTCTCTGCTACAGGTTAGAAGGACAGCTGGCTCTGCTACAGGTTAGAAGGACAGCTGTCTCTGCTACAGGTTAGAAGGACAGCTGTTTCTGCTACAGGTTAGAAGAACCACTGTCTCTGCTACAGGTTAGAATGACAGCTGTCTCTGCTACAGGTTAGAAGGACAGCTGGCTCTGCTACAGGTTAGAAGGACAGCTGGCGCTGCTACAGGTTAGAAGGACAGCTGTTTCTGCTACAGGTTAGAAGAACCACTGTCTCTGCTACAGGTTAGAATGACAGCTGTCTCTGCTACAGGTTAGAAGGACAGCTGGCTCTGCTACAGGTTAGAAGGACAGCTGTCTCTGCTACAGGTTAGAAGGACAGCTGGCGCTGCTACAGGTTAGAGGAGCAGGATAAGAGAGCCAGTTGAAGGGGAAAGCGGCTGATAGGCTGGTGTTCGTCACATACCTTCAGTTTCAGCTGTGTCTCCATCCACTTCCTCCACGGAACCTGAGCCCTTATTGGAGGAGAGAGACTGGGAGGAGCTTTGGGAGCCCTGGTGGGGGGGGGGGGGGGGGGGGGGGGGGGGGGGGAGGAAGGAGGGAGGGAGGGAGGAGAGAGTCAGGAAAAGCAAGGACGGAGGAAATGGGAGAGAGGAAAAGACTGTTTAACTCCTTTCATTCTGAAGCATGTTGTGTTTGGGTGCTGACCTGGAGAGGACCTGTGTTGTTGTTTAGTGTTTGGGTGCTGACCTTGAGAGGACCTGTGTTGTTGTTTAGTGTTTGGGTGCTGACCTGGAGAGGACCTGTGTTGTTGTTTAGTGTTTGGGTGCTGACCTTGAGAGGACCTGTGTTGTTGTTTAGTGTTTGGGTGCTGACCTTGAGAGGACCTGTGTTGTTGTTTAGTGTTTGGGTGCTGACCTTGAGAGGACCTGTGTTGTTGTTTAGTGTTTGGGTGCTGACCTTGAGAGGACCTGTGTTGTTGTTTAGTGTTTGGGTGCTGACCTTGAGAGGACCTGTGTTGTTGTTTAGTGTTTGGGTGCTGACCTTGAGAGGACCTGTGTTGTTGTTTAGTGTTTGGGTGCTGACCTGGAGAGGACCTGTGTTGTTGTTTAGTGTTTGGGTGCTGACCTTGAGAGGACCTGTGTTGTTGTGTAGTGTTTGACGCCAGGAGAGAGAGGAGAGACTTATTGTGTTGATCTGACCAAGGACACCCCCATCTTCCCAGGTCCTTGAGAGGACCTGTGTTGTTGTTTAGAGAGGGCCTGTGTTGTTGTTTAGTGTTTGGGTGCTGACCTGGAGAGGAACTGAGTTGTTGTTTAGTGTTTGGGTGCTGACCTTGAGAGGACCTGTGTTGTTGTTTAGTGTTTGGGTGCTGACCTGGAGAGGACCTGTGTTGTTGTTTAGTGTTTGGGTGCTGACCTTGAGAGGACCTGTGTTGTTGTGTAGTGTTTGACGCCAGGAGAGAGAGGAGAGACTTATTGTGTTGATCTGACCAAGGACACCCCCATCCTCCCATCGCCCCAGGAGGGCTCCAGAATCTCAAGTCTCATTACCTCCACTTCCTCCTAGCCCGCCCTGCCTCCGTAAGGTTGCCATGGCAGCCACAGAGGTGGGGCGGAGGACAGTGAGTGTGTGCGGAGCAATGGGGTGGTGGTGTGGGGGGTGGTGGGGTTGTGGGGGGGTTGTGGGGGGATGGTGGTGGTGTGGGGGGGGGGGTTGTGGGGGGGTGGTGGTGGGGGGGTGGGGTTGTGGGGGGGTTGTGACTGAAAGGATGATTCCTTCTGCAGTGAGAGCACCTTTCTCTAACAGCAGCCATGGAACTCCTCTCCTCTCCTCCACCTGTTAGTTCTATCCTCCATCATTCAAACATTCTCTCCATCATTCAAACATTTTCTCTCTGCCATCAAGGGAAACAAAATACTGTTGCTATGGAAACTGTTCTGGGAGCTCTTATGACATTTCCAGTGAAGACAGACGGCCATATATGGGAATTCCTGTTCTCAGGGTGGCAGACGGGCTAGCCTCCTGTTTGGATCAGTAAAGACCGACAGACAGGCACGCAGGCAGACAGACAGACAGACAGACAGACAGACAGACAGACAGACAGACAGACAGACAGACAGACAGACAGACAGACAGACAGACAGACAGACAGACAGACAAGACAAGACAGACAGAGAGGCAGCCAGACAGACAGACAGGCGGACAGACAGTGTATAATGATAATAATAATGTGTGGTTAATAGTAAAACACTGTAATACAACATAAACACACTGACCTGTGCTCCCTGGTCTGATCTAGAATCAGTTGTGCCTGTCTGCTGTCCTTCTCCCTGAGACCATCAGCAGCTGGTTGGTAAAAAGGATGCTATCAAAACCCACTCACCCTAACCCTAACCCACAGTTGATTTAGATAGGCTAGAGCCTAACCCTAAACCACTGTTGATTAGATAGGCTACACCCTAACCCTAACCCACTGTTCAGATAGGCTGCATCCTAACCCCAACCCTAACCCTTACCCACTGTTGATTAGATAGGCTGCACCCTAACCCTAACCCACTGTTTAGATAGGCTGCATCCTAACCCCAACCCTAACCCTAACCCACTGTTGATTAGATAGGCAGCACCATAACCCTAACCCACTGTTGATTAGATGGGTTGCACCCTAACCCTAACCCACTGTTGATTAGATAGGCTGCACCCTAACCCTAACCCACTGTTGATTTAGATCGGCTGGACCCTAACCCTAACCCACTGTTGATTAGATAGGCTGCACCCTAACCCTAACCCACTGTTGATTAGATAGGCTGCACCATAACCCTAACCCACTGTTGATTAGATAGGCTGCACCCTAACCCTAACCCACTGTTGATTAGATAGGCTGCACCCTAACCCTAACCCACTGTTGATTAGATAGGCTGCACCCTAACCCTAACCCACTGTTGATTTAGATAGGCTGCACCCTAACCCACTGTTGATTAGATAGGTTGCACCCTAACCCTAACCCACTGTTGATTAGATAGGCCGCATCCTAACCCTAACCAGAACCCTGACCCACTGTTGATTAGGTAGGCTGCATCCTAACCCTAACCCTAACCCACTGTTGATTAGATAGGCCGCATCCTAACCCTAACCCTGACCCACTGTTGATTAGATAGGCTGCATCCTAACCCTAACCCTAACCCACTGTTGATTAGGTAGGCTGCATCCTAACCCTAACCCTAACACATGTACACACACAAACACTTAGACAAACACACACAGCCATACACATACAAACAATAAACCCTGCAGGAGACAGAAAGTAGCACACACAAAAGATGAAATGAAAATGGATTTTATAGTGACATTATCCAACATAAAACAATACATACAGTAAAAGGAAAAATAAAGCAAATTTTTTTATTAACCAATACCATGTAGAGACACAATGGAGACTCTTAATAATTAACCAATAAGATGTAGCGACACAATGGAGAATCTTAATAATGAACCAATAAGATGTAGAGACACAATAGAGTCTTAGTAATGAACCAATAAGCTGTAGGGAAACAGCTGGAGTCTATCAGTAGACATGGTTATTATGGGTTGTTTTTATGTGCTGCCATTCTTATTGGTAGAGATGGACAACATCAACATAATGACAAACAATGAAAAAAAAAATATTCACACATTAACAAATAATGTCAGTTTAAAACCATCAAACACTAATGGATGAACTGAAAACACCTTCTTTCTTAACTTAACACACATACACACAGTACACAATTCAAACATCACACATACACACACACACATGTTGACTACGTAAATTGATTACATGAATAGAACAAGGTAGAGGGGCGTGCAACTCAACGTTACCATGACGACCTGCTGATTCACTGCTTTAAGTCAAAGCAACACACACACACACACACACACACACACACACACACAACCATACTACACTTCTGAGGCAGTTGATTTAGGCTTTACGGTAGACTATCCGTCTCATCCGTCTCTCTCTCTGCCTCTCTCTCTCTGCCTCTCTCTCTCTCTCTCTCTCTCTCTCTCTCTCTCCCTCTCTCTCTCTCTCTCTCTGCCCGAAGGCCTGTGCAAAGCACCAAAGCTAATAAGGCTAATCAGGCTAACAGAGGCTAACTACCTTCAGAAGGCCTATGCACAGTACCAAAGCTAACAAGGCTAACAGAGGCTAACTACCTTCAGAAGGCCTATACACAGCACCAAAGCTAACAAGGCTAACCAGGCCAACAGAGGCTAACTACCTGTAGAAGGCCTATGCACAGTACCAAAGCTAACAGAACTAGCCAGACTAACAGAGGCTAACTACCTTCAGAAGGCCTATACACAGTACCAAAGCTAACAGAGGCTAACTAACTTCAAAGGCCTGTGCACAGCACTAAAGCTAACTACCTTCAGAAGGCCTGTGCACAGCACCAAAGCTAACAAGGCTAACCAGGCTAACAGAGGCTAACTACCTTCAGCAGGAATCTTTAGCCTAGTCTCAGAGGCTAACAGTAGACCCTCCCCCAGTCTATACAGACCTCTAAAAGCAGGATCCTGAACCATACTGCCATACTGATCTGTCCTCCATTGTTGCTGGATCAATCTGTGCTAAATGGGAAACAAAACAATGCATATCAACATAATGTTTCTTTACACTTCACAAGTCTCTATCCACTCATACGAGAACAGACCCAGTAGACGATCTACAGCGTGGCTCCTTTACAACCATCGCGTACGCAGAAAAAAGCCTTGAAACTTTAGCTATCGTAAGCTTTAGTCAAGTTAGACTCCAGAGGAGCTCTCTCAACTGTTTTTGCCTGCTGCCTTGACGAGAGCCAACTTCCTGACACTGCAAGGTAACGAGCAAAACCTGGTATGGATTTTCAGAGAGGTGGAGCAATGCAATGAAAGCGGAATGGATTCATTTGGAGACGAGAATCGTCTCTGTCCTAACTGGCAATTTTTTCCCACCTGGCTGCTTACTCCATATCCCTGTGGAAGGCCCTGATTATATTATTAGTGTTTTGTGTTAATTCATATTTATATATTGAAGTATACTTTAAACGGTTAACAGTTCATATATTGTTCAAGTTCAAATTTACCTTACCACTAAAAAAAAGTGTTGTGTTTTTTTTATATAATGCATCGGTTCAAACAGCGTTTAGGCACCTGGACCGTTTAGGCACCGGCATCGGAAAATCCCAAACGATACCCAACTCTACAGTTAGACACACAGTACACCAATCCAACCCTACAGTTAGACACACAGTACACCAATCCAACTCTACAGTTAGACACACAGTACACCAATCCAACCCTACAGTTAGACACACAGTACACCAATCCAACTCTACAGTTAGACACACAGTACACCAATCCAACTCTACAGTTAGACACACAGTACACCAATCCAACCCTACAGTTAGACACACAGTACACCAATCCAACTCTACAGTTAGACACACAGTACACCAATCCAACCCTACAGTTAGACACACAGTACACCAATCCAACTCTACAGCCACACACACACACACACACACACACACACACACACACAGTAAATCAATCCAACTCTACAGTTAGACACACAGTACACCAATCCAACTCTACAGTTAGACACACAGTACACCAATCCAACTCTACAGTTAGACACACAGTACACCAATCCAACCCTACAGCCACACACACACACACACACACACACACACACACACACACACACAGTAAATCAATCCAACCCTACAGCTACACACACACACACACACAGTAAACCAATCCAACCCTACAGCTACACAAACACGCACACACAGTAAACCAATCAAGCCCTACATCTACACAAATACACACACTCAGTAAACCAATCCAGCCCTACAGCTACACACACACACACACACACACACACGTACACACACGTACACACACACACACACAGTAAACCAATCAGCCTTACAGCTACACACACACACGTAGACACACACACACAGTAAACCAATCCAGCCTTACAGCTGCGCACACACACACACACACACACACACACAGTAAACCAATCCAGCCTTGTATGTCCCCACACATTTTCTTCACACCCTAAAGGACGGCTAAGAGACTTCACATTGAGTTGTAGGAAGTAGCTAGGGGAACACAGAGGGGAACAACCCCCCCCCCCCCCACACACACACACACATACACACACACGGACACAGAGGGAAACATGGAGTTTGGAGCAACACCAGGTACACTGTCAAATAAGAATCCTAACGCAAGCTCTGCAATTCACAGTATTATAGAACAACAGCAGGCGTGTCAGGTCAAGGGTCAGATCCCTCGGACTGAAACTCTAAGGATTGTGGGAACTGTAGTTTCTTCATACTCTAGAGACTCTTAAGAAGTTGTGGGCACAGTCCCAGCCTTGTCTTTGTCCTGAGAACACAGAGGAACTGTGTTAGTGAAAGGCTAGTGATAGAAGGGGGGGGGGGGGGGGCAGGATGCAGCGTGTATGTGTGCTTGTGTGTCTGTGTGTATGTGTGTGTGTGTGTGTGTGTGTGTGTGTGTGTCTCACCGTGCGCTGGATGTGGCCCCCTGGGCTGGTTGGAGACGGGCTGGGAGTTTTCCCCGAGTGAGGGGTGGACAGCTGACTCACAGGGGTCCCATTCACTAGAGAAAGAGAGAGAGAGAGAGAGAGAGAGAGAGAGAAAGAGAGAGAGAGAGAAAGAGAGAGAGGGAGAGGGAGAGGGAGAGAGAGAGAGAGAGGGAGAGGAAGAGAGGGAGAGAGAGAGAGAGGGAGAGGAAGAGAGGGAGAGGGATTTAGATTTTAATCACATTTTTATTGGCCAAAAAATGTTTACTCAAGCACATCATGAGATGTCAGTGACATGCAAGGAGAGCTAGAGCTCTTCCTTAACATTTCAAATCAACGCCCCATCCTCATCAACAGTATGGAGGATCTCCCCAAACATCCACAAACCCATTTATATTGCTTACCAAATTATAATATGCATGCTCTATCCTTAACCTTGCAGCCACCAATCTCAGTATAATTGTTTAGACAGAGAGAGAGAGAGAGGCAGAGAGAGAGAGAGAGAAAGCCTGAGAGTGGCAGAAAGAGAGAGAGAGAGAGAGAGAGAGGCAGAGAGAGAGAGAGAGAGAGAGAGCCTGAGAGTGGCAGAGAGAGAGAGAGAGAGAGGCAGAGAGAGAGAGAGAGAGAGAGAGCCTGAGAGTGGCAGAGAGAGAGAGAGAGAGGCAGAGAGAGAGAGAGAGAGAGCCTGAGAGTGGCAGAGAGAGAGAGGTTAGTGAGTGAGAGAGAGAGGCAGAGAAAGAGGGAGCGATGCAGAGAGAGAGGAAGAGATGCAGAGAGAGAGAGAGAGAGAGAGCCTGAGAGTGGCAGAGAGAGAGAGAGAGAGGCAGAGAGAGAGAGAGAGAGAGAGAGAGAGAGCGAGAGAGAGAGGTTGGTGACTAATGTTCAGAGGGTCAGTCGAGTGTTTCTGCTCTTACTAGTTTATAGTTTATGTTGGACCCAGCAGCATCAAGCCCACACAGTGTTCTTTCAGAGGAGGAGAGGAGAGGAGAGGAGAGGAGGGGAGAGGAGAGGAGAGGAGAGGAGAGGAGAGGAGAGGAGAGGAGAGGAGAGGAGAGGAGAGGAGAGGAGAGGAGAGGAGAGGAGAGGAGAGGAGAGGAGAGGAGAGGAGAATAGAGGAGAGGAGAGGAGAGGAGAGGAGAGAGGTATATTAACAACAACCCCCCCTCACTCTCTCTCTCTCTCTCTCTCTCTCTCTCTCTCTCTCTCTCTCTCTCTCTCTCTCTCTCTCTCTCTCTCCGTCCCTCTCTGTGTGTCACTCCACTGTGTCCCAAGATCAGAGCTACAGTCTGACAGTGAAACTACAGCATCAGAGCTACAGTCTGACAGTGAAACAGGATCAGAGCTACAGTCTGACAGTGAACCAGGATCAGAGCTACAGTCTGACAGTGAAACCACAGGATCAGAGCTACAGTCTGACAGTGAAACTACAGCATCAGAGCTACAGTCTGACAGTGAAACTACAGGATCAGAGCTACAGTCTGACAGTGAACCAAGATCAGAGCTACAGTCTGACAGTAAAACCACAGGATCAGAGCTACAGTCTGACAGTGAAACCACAGGATCAGAGCTACAGTCTGACAGTGAAACCACAGGATCAGAGCTACAGTCTCACAGTGAAACTACAGGATCAGAGCTACAGTCTGACAGTGAACCAAGATCAGAGCTACATTCTGACAGTGAAACCACAGGATCAGAGCTACAGTCTGACAGTGAAACCACAAGATCAGAGCTACAGTCTGACAGTGAAACTACAGGATCAGAGCTACAGTCTGACAGTGAAACAGGATCAGAGCTACAGTCTGACAGTGAAACTACAGGATCAGAGCTACAGTCTGACAGTGAAACTACAGGATCAGAGCTACAGTCTGACAGTGAAACAGGATCAGAGCTACAGTCTGACAGTGAAACTACAAGATCAGAGCTACAGTCTGACAGTGAAACAGGATCAGAGCTACAGTCTGACAGTGAAACCACAGGATCAGAGCTACAGTCTGACAGTGAAACCACAGGATCAGAGCTACAGTCTGACAGTGAAACCACAGGATCAGAGCTACAGTCTGACAGTGAAACCACAGGATCAGAGCTACAGTCTGACAGTGAAACCACAGGATCAGAGCTACAGTCTGACAGTGAAACCACAGGATCAGAGCTACAGTCTGACAGTGAAACAGGATCAGAGCTACAGTCTGACAGTGAAACCACAGGATCAGAGCTACAGTCTGACAGTGAAACTACAGGATCAGAGCTACAGTCTGACAGTGAAACCACAGGATCAGAGCTACAGTCTGACAGTGAAACTACAGGATCAGAGCTACAGTCTGACAGTGAAACAGGATCAGAGCTACAGTCTGACAGTGAAACTACAGGATCAGAGCTACAGTCTGACAGTGAAACCACAGGATCAGAGCTACAGTCTGACAGTTAAACCACAGGATCAGAGCTACAGTCTGACAGTGAAACTACAGGATCAGAGCTACAGTCTGACAGTGAAACAGGATCAGGGCTACAGTCTGACAGTAAAACTGCCTCCTTTTCCAATCCCAACTATTTAAAAGCATGACGGTTAAAAAATAAATGAATAACTAAATAAAAGTGACTCAGTGCATCTAGGTTGACATCCCTTTGAAGTGTGGGTTAAGATTTGTAATGAAAGCCAATCTCAGGGGGAACTCTTGCTGACAGCCCTTTCCAGAGGGAGGGAAATAGGGATACACGGTAGATCAGCCTTCTCCTTCTTCTCCGGTCCTCTCAGACAAACACACCTTTCCATTCTTCCTTCTGAAGGCCAGTCTGGTGGCATTTGTCATTGTTAGCCTCCATGCTGCCTTCACACATTGAGAGTGGAAAAGAAGCTGTTTCATTGTAAACTGCCTTCACTGTTGGCTGTGCTCAACTGCTGGTTCAGTCCGTTACAACATTCAAAATAAATGTTCTTTTATGAAATGCTAAAACATTTCCAATATTTCATATGTGGTTGGATATTCATACATTTAAGTAGGCTATATGTAAATCGAGCTATCAATTCACGTTTTATCAGCTGCAAGGTCCAATAATGTGAATGTGAATGTGTGTAAGGAAAGACTGAGTATTTTCATTGATGGAATTCAGCATCGCCTTTACGCACACCGACAGACCCACCTCCGAGTTACACAACCACACCAACAAATGACCTCGTAAATTACTATGAGACTATTAACATTTTAATATATTTTTTCTTTAAAAAAAAGTGTAATAGCACAATTATATTTCTCAATATGAAGACGATTCGAACATGGAGTTATTTGGGGATTGACTTTGACAGCATTTCTGGCGTAACAAAGCTTTGAAATCCTAATTTTATTTTGAATATTTTGTCAGCTAAATAGAATTATGAATCCCCTACCTTCGAGCTCCAGCATGTCGAAAACACAGTGTTATTCCGAAAGATAAACAGCGGGTTGAATAATAATAACCGTCAAAGCGCCAGATCCTACCCCTTCGTTAGTAGCTCCGCTGTTACTGAATGAGAGAGAAAGATTGAGCTCGCGCGCGTTAGAAGACATTACCGCAAGCTCATAGGCGAGCCGGATGCTTGCGTAAACATTGACGCGCACGGAGCCGGTGCGGTCTGTGCGAATGCGCCGGTAAGGGGAGAGGGAGCAAAAGAAGGGGAGAGAGAGAGGGAGATGAAGATAGAGAGAAACGGGATAAAAAGAAAGATAGAGGTAGAGAGAGACAGATAAATCAGATCAAACAACAGTCAAACATAATTAAGCACCCAAGACGCGTCGCGGCAAGTCAAATTATTCCGTTGTCAATATGGGAATGGACCTCCCGGTAAAAGGTGATATAACGGACACAGTGCTTATGCAAATGACCAAGAGGATTAAATCATTCGTTTCTTCATTAATGCATGGCCGAAGGGACGCATGCATATTTAAGATTTGATATGTCTGAATGAGCCTCTCATTAGTTGTAAGGAGTGTGTGTCCAAAGGAGCCCACAAACAAAACATTATTAATATTATTACAGTCAGACAGAGGACTATTGCTTTTTGGAATTTGAATTTTTATTATATTTTACAATTATAAAGAGCAGCACTTCAAATCAATATATAACACATACCAAACTTCTCTGCAGACCAATTTGTATTCATTCCAGATGTTTGTAATAGCTGGTCTGCTTTGAAAGGAATCAATGAGTTTAAACGGAGCTATAGAGACAGGTGATTTCAATTCCATCCAACCAATGGATCAGAAATTCTGTAACCTTCACCTTTCAGTGAGCAGAGCTAATAGCCTTTATATAAACCACTATAACTTCAAATCTAGGACTGCAATGTTTATTTGAAACTAAGAGCAAGATGAAAGTCAAAGCTCTCTGCGTTTATGCAGTTTTTCTCGTGTTACCAGAGCCATAATCAAAAGGGGGCAATAATGGAGGGCTCTGAGCTTCAGCAATAGCTGCCTTACTCTGCAGACATTAGCCTGGTATATGATAAGCAGACATTAACCTGGTATATGATAAGCAGACATTAGCCTGGTATATGCTAAGCAGACATTAGCCTGGTATATGATAAGCAGACATTAGCCTGGTATTTGATAAGCAGACATTAGCCTGGTATTTGATAAGCAGACATTAACCTGGTATATGATAAGTAGACATTAGCCTGGTATTTGATAAGCAGACATTAACCTGGTATTTGATAAGCAGACATAAGCCACATCCTGGTATTTGATAAGCAGACATAAGCCACATCCTGGTATTTGATAAGCAGACATTGTGTGCCTGTGTGTGACAGACAGGGAGCGAGACATGAGACCTCATATGACCAACGTTAAATAACACCATCTGCATCATAACCACTCCAGCTGGCATGAGTCCTCTATGGGGCACAGGGGGAGAGAGAGAGAGAGAGGGAGAGGGAGATAGAGAGAGAGAGAGGGGGGGGGGGGGTAGTACAGGCACCCTTTATGATTGTGTGTTTGTATGTGTGTACATTTATATGTGTGTGTGTTTGTTAGTGGAAAAAATGGCAGAGCATGTACAATTTAGTGAATTTGTTTATGTATAGTCAAATAAAACAAACATATCAGGTTGTTTACAAAAGGTACAATACCTAAATGTAATAGTCCCCTTCCTTTGATGTCTATGATTGAAACTAACTGACTCAATGAAGCCCAGTGTCAGTCTGTTACCATGACAACAGGAAGTCCTGATTGTGTCAGCCTGTTACTATGGCAACATGAAGCTCTGACTGTCTGTGCATGTTACTATGACAACATGAAGCCCTGCCTGTGTTTGCATGTTACTACAACAAAATTAACCCCTGCTTGTGTTAGCATGTAACTATGACAACATGAAGCCCAGCCCATGTTAGCATGTTACTTTGAGCCCTGCTTGTGTTAGCATGTTACTATGACAACCTGAAACCCTGTCCATGTTAGCATGTTACTATGACAACATGAAGCAGTGCCCATGTTAGCATGTTACTCTGACAACATGAAGCCCTACTTGTGTTAGCATGTTACTATGACAACATGAAGCCCTGCTTGTGTTAGCATGTTACTATTACAACATGAAGCCCTGCTTGTGTTAGCATGTTACTATGACAACATAAAGCCGTGCCCATGAGCCTGCTGGGAGAACTGAGGACACTGGTACTGTCTGGAACCCAGCAGACCAATCAGGATACAGCGTCCACCAGATTGGTGCTTCATCGTAGACAAACAGGAAGTCACCGCCATATACGGCCGTTGCTAGCGATTGTCTCCCTTTGCTTGCTCTCACTGCTCCACGTTTCCATGGTAACCCAGAGGAGGCTCTCTGTCAAAATGTATCTCGCACAAACAGCTCGCTGACTCTCCTACCACACGAGAACAGATGACTCGCTGCCGTGACCTTCCATCTAACCAGTCACCTGTTTGTTTCTCTTCTGTCTCACTGAGAAATGATCCAAAATAAAAACCTCAAACCATAAAACACCAATGTGTGTCTCCCAAAGGATCCTCCATTTGTCCTCTGGCAATAATTCAAAAATACAACTACAACACATTCGAACAAATACATGAAATCTGCTCATATGAAAGAGGCGTATTCATACTGAGCCCCATGTAACACAGACCGCACATTGGCTGCCTGTACAGCTCCCTTTGGACAGAGAAAGAGAGAGAAAGAAAGAGAGAGAGAGAGAGAGAGAGATAGAAAAAGAGATAGAGAGTGCGTGTGTGTGTGTGTGTGTGTGTGTGTGTGTGTGTGTGTGGCCTCAAGTCAGGTTGTTTAGAGTGTGGAGTCTTAGGGTTAAACAATGGGTGTTTCTTTTCTGTTGCATCATAACCATCTAACCTCTCACAACATTCACACACACACACACACACACACACACACACACACACACACACACACACACACACACACACACACACACACATACACACACACACACACACACACACACACACACACACACAAATGGTAGAAAAGGAATCTACAGAGAAAGTAATACAAGGTTTATATGCAGCAACGGTGTCCAGACTGTTTTGATACAACCGAAATGTAACACAAAACACACACATGCATAAACACAAACACACACACACTCACAGATTCACACACACACTCACAGATTCACACACACACTCCTCCCATTCCCTTCTTCCTATGCCTTGTGTGAACTGATTCTAATTTGAATTCCTGCAGTGTTTCCAGACAGACACAGCCGTTCTCTCTCCCTCTCTCTCCAGACCCTCTGGGTTCTTCATCTCTGCAGTGTCTCAGGCTGCTTTTCCATTTGCTGCAACACTGAGTCAGTAATGAAGAACCCCCTCTCCATAGAAACATGATAACACTCCAACAGTCAGGACTAAACTCAAACCAAACCCAGAGAGAGAGGAAGAGAGGTCTAACCAAACCCAGAGGAAGAGGAAGAAGAGGTCTAACCAAACCCAAAGGAAGAGGAAGAGAGGTCTAACCAAACCCAGAGGAAGAGGAAGAGAGGTCTAACCAAACCCAAAGGAAGAGGAAGAGAGGTCTAACCAAACCCAGAGGAAGAGGAAGAGAGGTCTAACCAAATCCAAAGGAAGAGGAAGAGAGGTCTAACCAAACCCAGAGGAAGAGGAAGAGAGGTCTAACCAAACCCAGAGGAAGAGGAAGAGAGGTCTAACCAAACCCAGAGGAAGAGGAAGAGAGGTCTAACCAAACCAGACCAGAGATATGGGAGAAGGAAGAGGAGGAGAGGTCTAACCTAGCCAAAGACCAGAGGAAAGAGGAGGAGGAGGAGGAAGAGGAAGAGAGGTCTAACCAAACCCAGAGGAGGAGGAAGAGAGGTCTAACCAAACCCAGAGGAAGAGGAAGAGAGGTCTAACCAAACCCAGAGGAGGAGGAAGAGAGGTCTAACCAAACCCAGAGGAAGAGGAAGAAGAGGTCTAACCAGAGGAAGAGGAAGAGAGGTCTTACCAAACCCAGAGGAAGAGGAAGAGAGGTCTAACCAAACCCAGAGGAAGAGGAAGAGAGGTCTAACCAAACCCAGAGGAAGAGGAAGAGAGGTCTTACCAAACCCAGAGGAAGAGGAAGAGAGGTCTTACCAAACCCAGAGGAAGAGGAAGAGAGGTCTAACCAAACCAGACCAGAGATATGGGAGAAGGAAGAGGAGGAGAGGTCTAACCTAGCCAAAGACCAGAGGAAAGAGGAGGAGGAGGAGGAAGAGGAGGAGAGGTCTAACCTAGC
>CM030172.1:55124086-55126586 GCA_017639675.1 Aplochiton taeniatus
ATTCATTCCCACTCTGTTCTCCGCTAGCCTCTGTTTATAACACCAGGGGCAGTGTTGACTGACAGACACAGCCAGCGTCCACCAGGGGGCAGTGTTGACTGACAGACACAGCCAGCGTCCACCAGGGGGCAGTGTTGACTAACAGACACAGCCAGCGTCCACCAGGGGGCAGTGTTGACTGACAGACACAGCCAGCGTCCACCAGGGGGCAGTGTTGACTAACAGACACAGCCAGCGTCCACCAGAGGGCAGTGTTGACTGACAGACACAGCCAGGATCCTCAGCTCACCCTCTGTGGGCTGTGCCTCCTCCTCGATTACCCCCCTAACACCCGCCCCCCCCCCCCCCCCCCAGCTCTCTCTTTCTTTCTTTCTTTCTTTCTATCTCTCTCTCTCTCCCTCTCTTTGTGAAAACAGAGGGATGAATTACTAAGAGAGGCTGTCTCCATGGAGCTCCTGATAACGATGGTGAGAAGCAAACAGAGGAGAAGAGGAAATCAGCACAGGCCTGTGTAGCTGTGTGGCTGTGTGTCTGTGTGTCTGTGTAGCTGTGTGGCTGTGTGGCTGTGTGTCTGTGTGTCTGTGTGTCTGTGTGGCTGTGTGGCTGTGTGGCTGTGTGTCTGTGTGTCTGTGTGTCTGTGTGGCTATGTCTGTGTCTGTGTGTCTGTGTAGCTGTGTAGCTGTGTGTCTGTGTGTCTGTGTGTCTGTGTGGCTGTGTGGCTGTGTGGCTGTGTGTCTGTGTGTCTGTGTGTCTGTGTGTCTGTGTAGCTGTGTAGCTGTGTGGCTGTGTGGCTGTGTGGCTGTGTCTGTGTGTCTGTGGCTGTGTGTCTGTGTGTCTGTGTGTCTGTGTAGCTGTGTGTCTGTGTGGCTGTGTGGCTGTGTGTCTGTGTGGCTGTGTGGCTGTGTGTCTGTGTAGCTGTGTGTCTGTGTGTCTGTGTGTCTGTGTGTCTGTGTGTCTGTGTGGCTGTGTGTCTGTGTGGCTGTGTGGCTGTGTGTCTGTGTGTCTGTGTGTCTGTGTGGCTGTGTGTCTGTGTAGCTGTGTCTGTGGCTGTGTGTCTGTGTAGCTGTGTGTCTGTGTGTCTGTGTGTCTGTGTGTCTGTGTGTCTGTGTGGCTGTGTGTCTGTGTGTCTGTGTGGCTGTGTGTCTGTGTGTCTGTGTGGCTGTGTGTCTGTGTGTCTGTGTGGCTGTGTGTCTGTGTGTCTGTGTGGCTGTGTGTCTGTGTGTCTGTGTGGCTGTGTGTCTGTGTAGCTGTGTAGCTGGGTGGGAACAGCTCTGTTGGCCCTTCTCCACCTAGACCTTTTGAGGGCCTGTTCAGAGTCAGTTAGCTGGAATAGCATTCCCCCCAGCTCTGCAGACAACAACACTACACAATTTTACAGAGGGGTGGGATCTGTCCATGGTGCTGAACCATGGCTTTACTCTACATAGACAGAGAGGAGAGAGATCTGTCCATGGTGCTGAACCCTGGCTTAACTCTACATAGACAGAGGACAGAGATCTGTCCATGGTGCTGAACCATGGCTTTACTCTACATAGACAGAGAGGAGAGAGATCTGTCCATGGTGCTGAACCCTGGCTTAACTCTACATAGACAGAGAGAGGACAGAGATCTGTCCATGGAGCTGAACCCTGGCTTAACTCTACATAGACAGAGAGAGGACAGAGATCTGTCCATGGAGCTGAACCCTGGATTAACTCTACATAGACAGAGAGAGGACAGAGATCTGTCCATGGTGCTGAACCATGGCTTAACTCTACATAGACAGAGACAGGACAGAGGAGAGAGGAGAGAGGAGAGAAAGGAGAGAGAGGAGAGAAAAAAGAGAGAGGAGAGGAGAGAGGTGACAACAATCACACCTCTTCTTGCTCTTCCTCCTCTTCTTTTATCCTTTCCTCACATCGTTAAATGACTCTCTCCCTGCTTTCCACACATGATATGCGTCTGAGGGTTTGTGTGCGTGTGTGTGTGAGTGTGAGTGTGAGTGTGAGTGTGAGTGTGAGTGTGAGTGTGAGTGTGTGTGTGTGTGTGTGTGTGTGTGCCCGAGTGTGTTTATGTGTACGTGTTGATGTAGCACTGCCAAGTAGCCCTGTGATTTTAAATAAACAACCCCCTCTTTCACCAGGCAGCTGCAACACTAACAACAAACAAACAAACAAACAGTCTGTAATGTGCAGCAATGTGTACTAAAACAAGGTACCAACATGTCTTTTACGTGTTAGGGACAATCATGTTCAATCATGCACACACAGACAAACACACACACACACGTGACCAGCGCACACACACATACATACACACACAAATGCACAGCGAACACACACACACGTGCACAGGGCCTCCTCCTGGTGCAGCTTGGATGAATCAACGAGACAGCATGTGTCCTAGAATCCTCCTCCTCCATGGAACAGCATGACACGGCCGGTGACATCATCACAACACATGAGCAACCAGCAGACTGTGTTTACAGCAGACTGGCCCAAAAGAATAGGACTGTGTTTAC
>CM030172.1:55131586-55146586 GCA_017639675.1 Aplochiton taeniatus
CACGCCTTCAGCACACCTTCAACACGCCTTCAACACGCCTCACCCACGCCATTTTGTTGCCATGCAACAGACGTAGCGTCTACGCCGTAGTGGTTAGTATCGTAACCAGTTGCTAACGTTACAGCTTTGAGTCTTTTTTACAATCGTACTATTGTAGTGACTCAGAAACAAATCCTAGTCATTGCTCTAGTAGTAGGATTTGACAACTAGGCCTACTCATGCTGTACTACACACACAGGCCTACTTCTATCTGGCCGATCTAACTACGTCTATCTAAGGTTACTTTAGTCCCGTCCCCTCCATTTTCCTTCTTCCTCTCTGCTCCTCCTCTCTCCTTCCTCTCTGCTCCTCCTCTCTGCTCCTTCCTCTCTGATCCTCCTATCTGCTCCTCCTCTCCTCCTTCCTCTCTGCTCCTCCTCTCTGCTCCTTCCTCTCTGATCCTCCTATCTGCTCCTCCTCTCTCCTCCTTCCTCTCTGCTCCTTCCTCTCTGCTCCTCCTCTCTGCTCCTCCCTCTCTTCTCTTTCCTCTCTGCTCCTTCCTCTCCTCTCCTCTCCTCCTTCCTCTCTCCTCCTCCCTCTCTGCTCCTTCAGTATTCATGACGACCATGTTTCCTAACACAGATGAAGCAGCCAAACCCGTCAGGCTTTGGGATTCTTCATACTGAGCTGAATATCATCAAACTCATCGGAAGGGAATGAGCCAGTTAGCTTTACTTCAGAGAAGACAGTGAGCCCATTTCGGATACAAAATGGCTGACAGAACTTGGCCTCATTACACTAGCAGGTGGAGAATGGTGAGTATTGCAATAAACAGTTTTTCAGTATTTTAGTTAACAGTCAGTAGTCCACTAATGCTATCGGAACTAATACTGAGACACACAGAGAGAGGTAGAGAGAGGGGGGGGGGAGTGGGAGTGAGAGGGAGAGAGAGAGAGAGAGAGAGAGAGAGAGAGAGAGAGAGAGAGAGAGAGAGAGAGAGAGAGAGAGAGAGAGAGGGAAAGAGAGAGAGAGAGAGAGAGAAAGAGAGAGAGAGAGAGCGAGGCTAGGTGGATGGGTGGTGTTTCAGTTGAATAAAATGAGGGAGTTGCCTCATTTTACCTTTCTACTTGAAAAAAAACTGTGTGTGTATGTTTGTGTATGTATGTGTGTGTGTGTGAGTCTTTAGGTGTGAGTGAATGAGAGCGTGAGCGTGCCGTGGGTGTGTGTTTGACAACGCCACCTGACGTGTGTGTGCATGCAGATGTGTGTGTGTGTGTGTGTGTGTGTGTGTGTGCGTGTGGGAGTGTTCTATTTTGGTCCGAGGAGAGCAGGGAGGAGGAGGTCTATTTCTGTCTCCTCTGAGTCTCTGCTTCTCGTGGGCGAGATGGCACACAGCCCATTCATGGAGCTGAGACTTCACCTTCCTCTTCCTCACTCTCTCTCTCTCTCTCTACCTACCTACCTACCTACCTACAACCTACCTACCTACCTACCTACCTACCTACCTACCTACCTACCTACCTATCTATCTATCTATCTATCTATCTATCTATCTATCTATCTATCTATCTATCTATCTATCTATCTATCTCTATTTATCTATCTATCCATCCATCCATCTATCAATCTCTCTCTTTATCTCTCTCTTTACCTCTCTCTCTCTCTCTCTCTCTCTCTCTCTCTCTCTCTCTCTCTCTCTCTCTCTCTATATATATATATATATATATATATATATATATCTCCCCTTCCCCTCTCGCTCCAACCCCTATCAGCACAGTAGAACCACAGCACTGTGATCACCACAGACCCTACAGTAGAACCACAGCACTGTGATCACAACAGACCCTACAGTAGAACCACAGCACTGTGATCACCACAGCCCCTACAGTAGAACCAGAGCACTGTGATCAACACAGTCCCTACAGTCAAACCACAGCACTGTGATCACCACAGTCCCTACAGTCAAACCACAGCACTGTGATCACCACAGCCCCTACAGTAGAACCAGAGCACTGTGATCACCACAGTCCCTACAGTCAAACCACAGCACTGTGATCACCACAGTCCCTACAGTCAAACCACAGCACTGTGATCACCACAGCCCCTACAGTAGAACCACAGCACTGTGATCACCACAGGCCCTACAGTAGAACCACAGCACTGTGATCACCACAGCCCCTTCAGTAGTACCACAGCACTGTGATCACCAGAGCCCCTAGGGTAGAACCACAGCACTGTGATCACCATGGCCCCTACAGTCAAACCACAGCACTGTGATCACCACAGCCCCTACAGTAGAACCAGAGCACTGTGATCACCACAGTCCCTACAGTCAAACCACAGCACTGTGATCACCACAGTCCCTACAGTCAAACCACAGCACTGTGATCACCACAGCCCCTAAAGTAGAACCACAGCACTGTGATCACCACAGGCCCTACAGTAGAACCACAGCACTGTGATCACCACAGCCCCTTCAGTAGTACCACAGCACTGTGATCACCAGAGCCCCTAGGGTAGAACCACAGCACTGTGATCACCATGGCCCCTACAGTAGAACCACAGCACTGTGATCACCACAGTCCCTACAGTCAAACCACAGCACTGTGATCACCACAGTCCCTACAGTCAAACCACAGCACTGTGATCACCACAGCCCCTACAGTAGAACCACAGCACTGTGATCACCACAATCGAACCACAGCACTGTGATCACCACAGCCCTTAGGGTAGAACCACAGCTCTGTTATCACCACAGCCCCTACAGTAGAACCACAGCACTGTGATCACCACAGACCCTACAGTAGAACCACAGCACTGTGATCACCACAGTCCCTACAGTCAAACCACAGCACTTTGATCACCATAGCCCCTACAGTAGAACCACAGCACTGTGATCACCACAGTCCCTACAGAAGAACCACAGCACTGTGATCACCACAGCCCCTACAGTAGAACCACAGCACTGTGATCACCACAGCACCACCCATTATCATTATCATTATCATTGATGTTATGGTCATGATCAGAGAGAGAGAGCACCTCACCAGTTTGCCCTCCATGGTGTAGATCTTCTTCACCACTCCAGAGTCCAGTTTGATGGCCTCCGTGATGTCAGTCAGAACCTGCTCATAGGAGTGGGCGGTCTTCCTGTTCAGCAGGATACGGACCGCCTTACGGGGCCTCACCCCACTCCTCACCACCGTCACCAGTTTGGGCCGGATGAAGTCCTTGTTCTCACGGATCTCGGGGGGGCCGGCTTTGGAGCTGCCCAGGGAGGGGGGGCCGCGGGCGGAGGCAGCCGACGCCTTCACGTTAACCGACCAGTTAGGGTTGACGTTCTGGGTGTAGTCGAGCTTTTTAAAAGCCTCAATGGAGCCACACACATAGCTCTCCCCTGAGGCAGGGAGAGAGAGAGAGAGGGAGAGAGAGAGAGAGAGAGAGAGAGAGAGAGAGAGAGAGAGAGAGAGAGAGAGAGAGAGAGAGAGAGAGAGAGAGAGAGAGAGAGAGAGAGAGAGAGAGAGAGAGAGAGAGAGAGAGAGAGAGAGAGAGAGAGAGAGAGAGGGGGGGGGGGGCAGGAACAGAGAGAGTATACCGTTTTTAAATGATTATTTAATTTATTGAAGGAAAAAGTAATCAAACACTCATGTGAACACCCTGTGATTGAAGTAATTGCCTCTAAACTTAATAGGGAGTGGGGCCACCTTTAGTAGCAATAACTGCAACCAAACGTTTCTGAGAACTAGTTATCTGTCCCTCACATCGCTGTGGATTGGCCCACTCAAGTCAGGGCTTCGACTAGGCCAGTCCAAAACGTTGAGTGGGTAGTGGATTTCATGATTTACTGATCAATGTGGTCTACAGTGTTTGATTTTCCATTATGTGTGAATCGGCCGTTCGGTCAGGCCTGAAAGCCTCAGGAGAGGTCCGACCCAGCCCAGCCCAGTCCAGCCCAGTCCAGCCCAGTTCGGCCCATCTTATGTAACCCACAGAACCAACTCAGCCCAGCCCACCTTATGTAACCCACAGAACCAACTCAGCCCAGCCCACCTTATGTAACCCACAGAACCAACTCAGCCCAGCCCACCTTATGTAACCCTCAGCTCAGCTCAGCCAAGCTCACCTTATGTAACCCTCAGAACCAGCCCAAGGCCAAAGCAGCTGGCTCTGTCACCTTGTGTGAGGTCCACTGTGGCTGGTAAGAGTATGTGTGTGAGAGAGAGAGAGAGAGAGAGAGAGAGAGAGAGTGTGAGTGAGTGTGTGTGCGCACATGTTGTTACATCAATTGTAATTGCTCAGTGATAGTGATAGATTCATTTGAGGTTGGTGGTGTAATGTGCAGTGTAGGCCTACTGTGTATTTATCTAGTCGCCCCCCCCCTAGTTTATTCTTTCTCCTATTTTGTCATGGCGCTTGGAAACAAAAAGGGACCATTGACCAACATGGTATAAAGGTTTAGGACTGCTGGATTTACCTTCCTCCAGCTGCTCCGTGCTGATGATCTTTTTGGAGCCGTCTATGGTGTAGATAGTTCGGACGCCCTGGGGCAGGTTCACGTTATCAGACAGCGAGCGCGTCAAGTCAGCCAAAAGAGCATCAAATGTGCGAAACCTGTCCGTGGAGATGGCGTAAACTATCCCGTTGAAGTATCGATCGCCGTTGCGGTAGAAACGGACCTTTTTGGCCTTCTTTTCCAAACTGAGAGCTTTCAGTGTCCTGGTTCGATAGAGACTACAGTGGGCGCTGTGAGTTGGACTGTGCACCCCGTTCAACCGCGCTGCTCCGCGGCTTTGTCTTCGTGCTGTGTCCCGCTCCTCAAAATGTTCCAGTTCCATTTCTCCGGCCAAGGTCACTAGGACGGCTCTGCTATCTGTAAAGAAATATTGATAGACTTACAGTGTTAAAGTTTTATTGTTATTAAAAGTCCCGTAAGTCGAAATAAATGAAAACTGAAACTGCGCAGTCAAACTTGTCAAAATCAACGGGAATTTTGATACGGTCCACCGCTATGAGCAATGCTACAGTCCAGTCTCGAAATAACATCCTAATACCAGCTTAAGCACCCTCTAAACCCCGCACAGTAGACGCGGCATGCTATTCCCAATCAGATTGACTGGGCTGGGCTTCTTGTGGACTACTTAGTCACGATGCCAAGATTATTATTTTTCAGAGGCAAAAATGGAAAGAATTGACAGACTTTAATGATATCCTAGTTAATGTAGGTGTTATCAAAAGGCTGGGGATGGCCAGAAAAATTAAAACACATATGGTATGCCTTATAGCCCGTGTCCCAGGGGACTTTGCGCCTCCAGCGTTAGAGCCGCCGGGTGTTAACGGGGCTATCAACGGTGCTCCCCAAAAAGACCGACCGCTACAGTTAAAGTCCAGAATTGTTTCACAATTTTTGACCTGTTTTTACTAGAGAACAAAAATATAATTTTAACATATTAAAACCTCAAGAAAATTACATTGTTGCAGCTATGTAGCCTCTTATCCACGTCCTTATCACATCAATATATTCATTTAGTTGATGGTTTAGTTTGCTTACCTACACGGGAAACTAACGGTTCTGTGACGGTAACCTCCAGTGTGGCTGTTTTAAATCCCCGGTGGACCCGAGGACTTCAGTAAGAAGCAATGACAAGACAAGAACAAGTATACTTGTGTATCAGAGTGGCAGCAGTGCGTCCCTTTGTTGTCCAGAGGTACTGGTCTCTTCCCCTCCGCCAGTAAGCTATGCGAGCGCGTGTAGGTCTGTGTGTTGTGAGTGAGAGAGCGTGCCGGGGGAGGCTGAACTGGGTTGGGCTAGGAACCAGCTGCTCCCCCTCCCCTACCCCATTCAACCACCTATTTTCCTCCTCCTCCTCATTCCCTCTTCTCCATCCAATCGTGTCATGATTTTCATTGAGCTTTCCTCATTGAGATGCAGCTCGCCCTGCACCCACCTCTCGCTGCACGCACCCCCACCTCGCGGACACGCGTGGACGGCAGATCGTAGACGGGGTTGTTCTGTTTAAATTAAATGATTATACAATGGTAGCAACTGGAGCATCAAACCTAGGCTATTTGAAATTGATGCACTATTGAATAGCCTAATTAAAGAACATTCTGGATCACACACATAGCAACTACAAAGACAACAAATCGACATGCCTTGCTGTGTTACAGTAATCCGCGTGAGGGAGGACGGGTAGAGGCGCTTCTCTTTCTCTGTGTATGTGTGGAGGACATGAAGAAACTGAAAGCAGGAATCTGTAAGTCTTGAGATGGAACAGATAGCGGCCAGTACCCGCCCAGTGACCTACATACTGCCCCCTAGAGACCATTACGTGCATCTCCAACTGTCTATGTGTCTGTGTCTGTGTGTGTGTGTGTGTTTCGTGTGTGCGCGCATGTATGTGTGTGTGTGTGTGTGTGTGTGTGTGTGTGTGTGTGTGTGTGCGCGCGTGCGTGCATGTCTATGTGTGTGTGTGTGTGTGTGTGTGTGTGTGTGTGAGTGTGTGCGCGTCTGTGCAATTACAGAGTATAAACCATAAACAGACCCTTAAACAAGGTCCTGTTTGAGGACAATTTCTCCCACAAAGACACAGGCAAATAGGCACACACACATGTACTCACGCACGCAAACACACACACACACACATGGGTAAAAGTGCGTCACAACCAGCCTGAGGGATGAATAAATAAAGTCTGGAGAAAAGGGGGCAGATTTGGGGAGAGTGTGTCTTGTTGAGCTGTCAGGTGAGAGCAAAGGACTCTGAAAGACATCCAGCCTGCTCAGAGATATAGTCCGGAGGGGGGGGGGGGGACATCCAGCCTGCTCAGAGATATAGTCCGGGGGGGGGGGGGGGGGGGGGGGGGCATCCTGTGGAAACTGCCTCCTAAAAAGCAGCATATTAATTAATGTCAAGTTACGCTCTGACGAGGAGTCTGGTCTGTGAGGAGTCCCAGTTTAGAGTCTGGTCTGTGAGGAGTCCCAGTTAAGAGTCTGGTCTGTGAGGAGTCTCAGTTAAGAGTCTGGTCTGTGAGGAGTCCCAGTTAAGAGTCTGGTCTGTGAGGAGTCCCAGTTAAGAGTCTGGTCTGTGAGGAGTCTCAGTTTAGAGTCTGGTCTGTGAGGAGTCCCAGTTTAGAGTCTGGTCTGTGAGGAGTCCCAGTTAAGAGTCTGGTCTGTGAGGAGTCCCAGTTAAGAGTCTGGTCTGTGAGGAGTCCCAGTTAAGAGTCTGGTCTGTGAGGAGTCCTAGTTAAGAGTCTGGTCTGTGAGGAGTCTCAGTTAAGAGTTCCAGTTAAGAGTCTGGTCTGTGAGAAGTCTCAGTTAAGAGTCTGGTATGTGAGGAGTCCCAGTTAAGAGTCTGGTCTGTGAGGAGTCCCAGTTAAGAGTCTGGTCTGTGAGGAGTCTCAGTTAAGAGTCTGGTCTGTGAGGAGTCCCAGTTAAGAGTCTGGTCTGTGAGGAGTCCCAGTTAAGAGTCTGGTCTGTGAGGAGTCCCAGTTAAGAGTCTGGTCTGTGAGGAATCCCAGTTAAGAGTCTGGTCTGTGCAGAGTCCCAGTTAAGAGTTCCAGTTAGGAGTCTGGTTTGTGAGGACTCCCATTTAAGAGTTTGGTCTGTGAGGAGTCCCAGTTAAGAATCACTGTGTCAGTGTGTGTTGAGGAGTCCCAGTTAAGAGTCACTGTGTCAGTGTGTGTTGAGGAGTCATGTCAAACCTGATCTGCCAGTGACCCTCGGCAGAGATGGCAGACCCTGTCAGAACCAATCAGCTGCCACAGAAAACACTGGTATAATGCAGCTAAAATATTATATATGTCAGCTGGTAAAAAAACTGAAAATTCTATAATAGTCCAGCAAACAGCAGACTACTTTATCACAGCTGTACAGAAAATGCTAAACTGGAGTAGAAGATGTCATTTTATTGATTGTTGTGCAGTGCAGTGAAGCACCTATTTTAACATTTACAGTCCTCTAGAAACAACAGCTAACTGTCATAGTTCCTAGTTCCCCGTTCTCATTTGCAGGCTCTTCTATTGGGTCAGGACAGAGATCACCAGGAATACATTGATCTGAGATGGTTTGAGTCATGGAAATGTTGGGAGCTACTTTTGGAAAGAACCACAAATCTTGACTATGTGTGAGCTAGTTGTCCACATTGGTCTCAAACTCTATATGTGACCTGCAATCAGTCCAGCTCTCCTGTCTCTCATTAAAGGTCAAAGGTTAAGGTGGAGTGGGTTCTTGTCATAAGGAGCTGGTGGTTCTCTGTTATTGTTCAGTAGGTCTGTGGTTTTCTGTTTTAAGGTCATATGGTTCGCTCTGTTGTGGTTCTGTAGTTCTCTCTGTTATGGTTCTGTAGTTCTCTGTTATGGTTCTATAGTTCTCTATTTTGTGGTTCTGTAGTTCTCTCTGTTGTGGTTCTGTAGTTCTCTGTTGTGGTTCTGTGGTTCTCTGTTATGGTTCTGTAGTTCTCTGTTATGAATCTGTAGTTCTCTATTTTGTGGTTCTGTAGTTCTCTCTGTTATGGTTCTGTAGTTCTCTGTTATGGTTCTGTAGTTCTCTATTTTGTGGTTCTGTAGTTCTCTCTGTTTTGGTTCTGTAGTTCTCTGTTGTGGTTCTGTAGTTCTCTGTTGTGGTTCTGTAGTTCTCTCTGTTGAGGGTCTGTGGGTCCTTGTCATAAACTAGTCGTCCTGTGTGATGAGGTTAGTGTTTTAACCTGGGTAATCTGCTTCCTGCTGCAGCCTTCCTCCACACACCTCCTCCTCTTCCTCTTCCTCTCCTTAAATCTGCACCAATTTCTGGTTGCTTCTTAGACTCCTTAAAACTGTTGACAAGAGACAGACAGAGTGAGTGATGACCCCAGCTGGGGTGAAGCAGAGATAGTAGAAGGAAAGATAGATAGAAGATGAATTCAGCTGTATTCATCTCCAAACGGTAACGTGCCCCTATATTCACACACACTGAGATTATAGTTCTGAATGATCCAGGGTAAATTGTGGATCACCTTTAAAATAGATTGTGTTTACATTTGATGAAGATGAGTGTAGATTGTGTTTACATTTGATGAAGATGAGTGTAGATTGTGTTTACATTTGATGAAGATGAGTGTAGATTATCAGAGGAGTAGTGATGTACTGCACTGTGTTAACTCATCTCTCTCTGCATGTCACCATAACCCTTAACCCTTAACCCTTAACCCTTAACTCCACATTGTTCTACTGAGCCTTGAGTTCGGGAAGTGCTGTCCAGGGTTCAAAGGTTGTCATACCTCTCAGCACACCTCCTCTGGGTGCCCTCTGGCGCCCCTCGTGGCTGAGGGAGGTACTGCCTCCGGTTAGGGTCCAGGGTTGACGACAGCTAGAACAGACAAAAGGGTGGGGGTGGGGGTGGGGGGGGGGTCAGACATTCTTTACCTGATCACACATGCCAGGGCACTGCGCCTCATGTAGATAGATGCCCCTGTTTCTTGTTTGTGAGGTACTTTGAAAATGATGTGTGTGTGTGTGTGTGTGTGTGTGTGTGTGTGTGTGTGTGTGTGGGAAACTTTTGAAATGTTGGTGTCAGCACTAAAAGATCCCTCAGAGAGAGAGAGAGAGAGAGAGAGAGAGAGAGAAAGAGAGAGAGAGAGAGAGAGCGAGAGAGAGAGAGAAAGAGAGAGAGAGAGAGCGAGAGAGAGAGAGAGAAAGAGAGAGAGCGAGAGAGAGAGAGAGAGAAAGAGAGAGAGAGAAAGAGAGAGACCAGCTGCTTGCTAACACCCACAATGTTCCCTCTCTTTTTTAGAGCCCTGCTGCTCTTCACTATTTATATATACAGTATATAATACATCTTCATCTTCATCTTCATGACTGTCCAGTCAATATGTCCTCCTTGTGCCTGTCACTGTGAGTCATGGTGGGCTAGGACGGTTACCGTAGCGATCTCAGCCTGATAGGCACGCCTCTCGTCATTGGTTTTGTGAAAGGCCTGGGGGTGTAAAGAGAGAGAGAGACAGAACATGGCTTCACCAGTCATCCTTCCACATGGATGGAGCTACGTTTCAGTTGACAGATGCTGTCATGGTCTAGAGTGTAAAATAGTTACGTCGAGGAACTTGTTTGACTTGATTGAGCCTTTGTTTACTTACTCTCGGTAAGTACACCATCTTTGAACAAAAGCGTCTGCTAAAGGAATGTGATGTCATCTAAGAAATATTGTTAGTATTGACGAGGGGGTTGTATATGGGTCATGTGGAGGGGGGTTGGCATGTCCTATGTAAGAAAGTGTGTGTGTGTGAGTGTGTGTGTGCCTAAAGTTAAGCTTCCTCTTTCTGCTGGTACTTAGAGCTAATACATGAAGCATTGGGCCTTGGACTATGGTCTGCTAATACTGTGTGGTATGGGCACTGCTAGGAAAACGCTTGCCATTATTATGGGAGCAACAGAACAAGATGGTATTGGGTTAATTGATGCTTTCATATTCTGGGAAAATGTAATACTCAAATCAACTTTTCCATGGAAACCCAATAACAATACCAGCTTACATAACACCATACTTCAAATAATTGAAAACCAATGCCTATCATTACTGAAAAAGATTAATAACTGACTAAGAATTACTATTGATATCTGCAGACTGGAACTATTGATATGTGCACTGGAACTACTGATATGTACAGTGGAACTATTAATATGTACAGTGGAACTACTGATATGTACAGTGGAGCTACTGATATGTACAGTGGAACTACTGATATGTACAGTGGAACTATTGATATGTACCGTGGAACTTTTGATATGTACAGTGGAACTATTGATATTTGCAGTGGTACTATTTATATGTACAGTGGAACTATTGATATGTACCGTGGAACTTTTGATATGTACAGTGGAACTATTGATATGTACAGTGGAACTACTGATATATACAGTGGAACTATTGATATGTACATTGGAACTACTGATATGTACAGTGGAACTATTGATATTTGCAGCGGTACTATTTATATGTACAGTGGAACTATTGATTTGTACCGTGGAACTTTTTATAAATGCACTGGAACTATTGATATGTACCGTGTATAATATTATGTACTGTGGAACCTGCTCATAGAGATCCTATATATTCAGATTGATAACAACAATTTGGCAGGGAAGTGGCATTCATAGTGTTTAGGCCAATGCAGTGTAAACTGTAGGCCTATGAACTATGAGGGGGCAGAGTCTCCTTGATAGGCCTCTACAATCCACTCATCGGGAGAGAATAATTAACTCAACTTTTATGAACTATGATTAATTTGAGGTGTATTAACTATTATTAACTTTAGTTGTATTAACTATTATTAACTTAACTTTGATTAACTATCATTAACTTTAGTTGTATTAACTATTATTAACTTAACTTTCATTAACTATCATTAACTTTAGTTGTATTAACTATTATTAACTTACCTTTTATTAACTATCATTAACTTTAGTTGTATTAACTATTATTAACTTACCTTTTATTAACTTTTATTAACTTTAGTTGTATTAACTATTATTAACTTTTATTAACAGATAAAACACTGAAACTATGCTGTCGCATGAGTCTTTCTATTTTACTCTTGATCAGAAGCAGTAGGAAGTTAGGCAGTTTACATGAGGGATCCGCTGTCCAATCAGAATAAACGTACAGACCTTCCCTTCCTCGTCAATCATTCGCCCACAGTCTACCAGCTGACTCTGCAGGTTAGACCTCTCATTGGTCAGAAGCTTCAGTCGCTGTCTCAGTGCATCCTGGGGAAGATAATAGTAAATACTAGGTTACTATGTTACAAACTAAAGAACAGATTTGTAACCATGCAATCATCTTCTCTTCTTTACTGCAGTCCTATCTGACATCTCTCCACCACACACACACACACACACACACACACACACACACACACACACACACACACACACACACACACACACACACACACACACACACACACACACACACACACACACACACACACACACACACACACACAGATGATCTACCAAATGGCATGTGTGTGGCTTAGTTTTAGTGAATACTGTGCTGTGATAAACATGTAGAGTACTTGATCCTGCTCAGCCTCTAAAAAAAGTAATTCATGCTTTCATTTCCTCCAGATTAGGCTGCGGAAAAGCATGTTATTTGTGACTCAGTAGAAAACTGTAGAGACAGGCTACACTGTTTGAAATCTGTTTTGATTACTTTACTACAGTGTATATTAAAAAAATACATTTGATTTAGTTTATAATTGTTAATACATCCCTTTAATTTCTGTTGTTTCTAGTTCACAAACTATTAATCACTTTTTAACATTGTTAAGAATATTTCTATAAAAACAAAGGCAGTACTGAACATAACTTAAATGAATAAATGTTTACGTACCACTGGCATGTCATCGTAAGAGCGTACCGAAGCCAACCGATCTGACAAGCAAAGCAGGAGTACTCAGTGAGTCTGTGTTTACAGAATACAGTATGAGTCTGTGTTTACAGAATACAGTATGAGTCTGTGTTTACAGAATAGAGGATCAGTCTGTGTTTACAGAATACAGTATAAGTATGTGTTTATTGTATACTAGATGAGTCTGTGTTTACTGTTTACAGTATGTGTCTGAGTTTACTGAATACAGTGTTTGTGTGTGTTTACAGAATACAGTACGTGTCTGTGTTTACTGCACAGAATTAGTCTATGTTTACAGAATACAGTATTTGTGTGTGTTTACTGAATACAGGATGTGTCTGTGTTTACTGAATACAGGATGTGTATTACAAGCCCTCACCTACGGGGTTTCCCCGTAAACCCTCCATCCTCTCGTGCATGAGAGCGATCTGCCGAGTCAGCTGACTATTCAGCTCCACTTGAGTCTCATACCTGGTCTTCCACTCGTTGCCTGGAAACCAGAGGAAACATTAACATGATCCGTTATTCTGGAACGTTGGCTCATGGTTTTGTGAAAGCATTCTGTTTACAGCTATTTGAGATTATTTAAAAGGTTAAATAAAATACGGTTTATCTGATAGGGAGTGGTTTACAACACTGGCATGTAGGCCTAGGCCTATAAAACCATCCGAAAAGCAATTAGCAGATACAAACAGATACTAATCAGTACTCCTATCAATGGCATTTTATTCACAGAAGTACATTTAATTTAAAAATCTACTAAATTAAATAGCATGCATACTCACCCTCACCATCAACACAATGGAGTCGTTCCTGCAATTCAGACAAGGTGCTCCCCAAGTCAGTGACAGAATCCTCTAACATTTCTCTAGAAAATAAGTAAATAAATTATACAAAATGAGGAGAAATAACCGTCCTCACAGGCCAAATTTGATTAAAGAAAAAACTCACATAAGGGGTAAGGGAGACCTTGAGACAGACGCTGTGAAATAGCAGGTCAAAAGACAAAAGACTCGTATATTTCCAAAAGACATGTTTCAGACTTACTTTGTTTCTCTCTCCTGTTCAAGTTCGGCCTGCAAGCGATCTAAATCGTATTTACCGTGGTTGGCAGCCTCTCCCATCATATTTTCGTCGAAGATACCAACCGTGGGATACTTTATATGGGATACTATGAGATTTGTAACGAGAAAGTTTGTTTCTTTAGATTTCCATGGAGACCGGCGCAGCGTCGCCACCTTGTGGTCAGATGTAACAACACACCTACTTTGACTGAACAATATCTGAAAAAGCACATCCTCTTCACACTGAAGTCTCTGAAAAGCTAATTAAATTCATAACAATGCACTTAACTGTTGAAGCATGGCTAGGCAAAAACAGCATAAGAAAAGGAAAATTAAACGTTTTTGTATTCTTGCTGGATAGCATAGCTTTTATCAACCACAGTAGGTAAGCCTAAACAACAAAAACAGAACTCTTTTCAATGAGAGGTCGACCACAATGTTAAATCACTTTGCAACACCAGCTCGTTGATTTCAAAAGGGTTGCAAAGACGGAATAATCCTTAAAGTATTAACCAATCTCAGATTTTTTAAAAATCTATTCAGTTATTCAAGATATGTGTGAACAGAAAACAGAGTACATTTTTACACCACCTACAGCAAATAGAACATTATCCTTATACAATCAGAGGGTCAACTAGAAAATCATCTAGGCATTATGATGTCCAAAATCAATCACCAAAGCAGATATATTGTTCTTTATACCTAAAGCACCTAGTTTGTTTCAAAACTAAATATATCCATTCTAGTATTAGGCCTAATCATTAAATATTTCAAACCAAAAATTATTGTTTTGTTATTTTTTATTTTATTTAAACTAAAACTAACCTAAAGATCGATATTATATTCCCAAATATGAGAAAACATATTTTTAATTTCATAGCCGTAATCATTACACCATATGTCACCATTTTACATCTTCTGGATTGAAACGTAGAAGCTATTTTTTCTTTTCATTTTCATCCCTTTTCTTCTCTGCGTTCTCTGCGTCCTCCTCCTTCGCCACGTAGTGGTCTTTCACCATAGCTTTAGCAGTGCCCTTGCCCGTGGCCTTCATGATGCCTTTGATGCCCAGGTTGTCGAAGTTTAAGGCCGCCACTCCCACATTAATGGTTGATTGCACGGCTGTGTATGTGGCTGTGGCTGCTTCATCCCCATACCTTTACCATAGATCACAGTGGGCTGCAGTTAGACAGAGGGGAGGCTTGTGGTGCTAGGCTAACAGGCACAGCTAACATGAAGAGCTAACAGGGTAGGGCTATGGTGTAGTGGGCTAACAGGCACAGCTAACATGAAGAGCTAACAGGGTAGGGATATGGTGTAGTGGGCTAACAGGCACAGCTAACATGAAGAGGTAACAGGGTAGGGATATAGTGTAGTGGGCTAACAGGCACAGCTAACATGAAGAGCTAACAGGGTAGGGATATGGTGTAGTGGGCTAACAGGGTAAGGTTATGGTTTAGTGGGCTAACGGTAAGGTTATGGTTTAGTGGGCTAACGGTAAGGTTATGGTTTAGTGGGCCAACAGGGTAAGGTTATGGTTTAGTAGGCTAACAGGGTAAGGTTATGGTTTAGTGG
>CM030172.1:55151586-55159086 GCA_017639675.1 Aplochiton taeniatus
GCTATCTATACAGGCTGAGAGGGACCCAGCACAGTGAAGCTACACAGGCTGGGAGGGACAGAGACAGTCTAGCTTACAAATTTCAAATTTTTTAGACCTCTAAGAGACCGCATGAAATCAGGTATCATTAGCGGGGCTTCCTCCCTTCCTTAGTTAGGTTTAGGCACCTAAAGCAGACCCTCACGGTGGCTAGCAGCTCTAGTTTGGCAGCAAGGCTATACATTAAAACAAGCCTTTGTATAATGAGAGTATCAGACTTTTCTGTTGACATATACATGTGCTTTGTGATCATGCAGTCTAAAAAAAGAACTACAACAGTTTCTATAGTTTCCATACAGTGAAGGCCTGATGGGATTTGCAGTACAACAAAGTGGCTGGTTGCCGTCAGACGGGCTGACTAGCCAGTGATGGTCAGTGATGGACAACTGAAAATGTTGTAAGCATTTCTAGACCATTCACGTTTCCAAGGCAAAGTTAATAATTCAGATAGTTGTTTAATTTACAATATTTCTGTCTGCTTAAAAAATTATTGACTACTGGCACCAGCAATCTGCATTTTAATGTTAAGAATGCATTCTTTTTAACCTTAATAATTGAACAATTTCTCTCTCTCTCTCTCTCTCTCTCTCTCTCTCTCTCTCTCTCTCTCTCTCTCTCTCTCTCTCTCTCTCTCTCTCTCTCTCTCTCTCTCTCTCTCTCTCTCTCTCTCTCTCTCTCTCTCTCTCTCTCTCTCTCTCTCTCACACACACACACACACACACACACACACACACACACACACACACACGTCTTACATGCAGGAAGGTTGAGGGTCTTCCATTGGGCTCATTGTTGTGCTGACCTCTGACCTGAATGACTCGCAGGTAACCGGGGTAAGACGGGGCGCTGACCGTCCCTTCAGGAGTCACTAAAAACATCTGCACCCCCTGGGGGATGAACAGCAGCTCCTCCTCATCCTCTCCTCCAGTCTGCTGCCCCAGCCCCAGCCCCACGCCCAGACAGTCAGCGCTGCAGGCCAGGCTGTGGTGGCCCTCCGTGGGCTGGGGGGTGTAGGCTGGGGGCTGCTCACTGGGAACGCCCACGGGGAGAGGGGGGGCCACGGAGCCCGAAGCCCAAGCTAAGGGCACCGTGGTGTGGGTAGCTGTGGAGAGAGAAGGCCTGGGGACGGTGGGGACCTCCAGGCTGGGGGCCTCCAGGGTGGGTACGTCCAGGCTGGGGGCCTCCAGGGTGGGGTAGAGGAGCTGGGGAGGGAGCTCCACCTCCTGGGGCCCCCTGTGGCACTCCGTCCTAGCCTCTGCCTTCTCCAAGTTGTGGAGGCGAGTGGTGATAATCCTCAGAGTGTCTCTCATCTTCAGTTGCAGCATCCTGGCTGTCTCCCAATGGGCTCCCTCATGTTTCTCTCCCCCAGCATGGACAGCCAGTCCCTGGGTGAGGTGCTGTCCTCCCTGGCTGTAAAGATCCCAGGCCTCGGCTCTCCTTCCAGCTTCGTCGGCTGACAGTGCCCGAGTCAAACACTCCAAGGCCAGGTTGTACTGATCCCTGATGACCAGTAACTCCCCTGGCTCACACATTCGTGACAGCCCACTGGAGACCTAGACTTGAGGAAAAAGATGGATCAGGCTTGAAAACACAAGTTAAGGAGGGAAAAGGGAAAATAGGCTAAGAATGACCAAGCTACTGTGCCTAAAAGGGGAGAGTCAGAACGAGTATTGTAGCCTAGCTATTTGTGGGTGTTCCCATGTAAGAAAACTCTCCGCGATTAACCAATGGGATGAAGGCATGGAAAACATTACCATGCTGGCGCTTCAGGTTTTCCCAGTAGAACAAAACAACCCTATTATAATCGCCAATGTTTTCCCAGAAACGAATTTCAACCACGTCAATAAAAACAAATGCCGTTATCATTGACTGTGTTAGAACACACGAAATCCAATGATTACATTCAAAATGTCACATTAAAACACATTATCGTCAGTTAAAGTAATGACAGAAAAAAATATATACATTTTCAAATATTTGTTATCCTTCACAACTTGCGAAACTGATCTTCTGCTTTGAAATTCACTTTGGGAGCGTCGGTTTGTATGTCAAAGCAATACTTAAGTTCCACTTTGTGACAAATCTAGTGAAACTTGCAGTAACCAGAAAAACCCACCAGAGGGCAAACACAGACCAGAAATAATGAAACTTGGGTTAAATTGTTCATCGGTAATCCGACGAACTGACCGTAGTGGGACTCATTCACCAAACGTTCAAGAATTGTCTTAAACCCCACTTACGCAGTTTTCACAAAAATTCTGACAACCACCAATGTTTTCTTGTTTGGGATTTGTTCTTTCCTAATCTACGAACACTGAAGCATAGTCTAGTTATGCACATTTGAGTGCCGTTTTTTATATTCATTTACAATGCATTTTGGCCTAGGAGATTAAACCGCTATCGTGCCCAAATGCTCAGCTGATGGCACACCCGAGACTGCAGTCTCTCCAATATTGGCCCGATGCGCTCGTTCAACTCCGGGCAAGCCTATTTGCACCTGGGTCAGCGTCTTTGCGTTTGACGATATCTTCGTTAGCCTCAGCTTTGACATTGCACCATTTTTTTCTCCGTTCAATTTTGCGCCTTCCTCCAGTCGGCATACAACGCCCCATGCATCTTATATAGGGTGATGTGTCTAATGTGGGTCACAGAAGCTCCAATGGGTGCAGATCTTCCTCAAATGGAAGTCAATAAAACTGATCTCATGTTATCAAAATCAATTGACTTCTCAAATGTCCAATCAGACTTACTTCAAACACTGAAAGTTGGGTGTCCCATATTAGGCAGTGTCCCACATTACAATCACCCTACTCAAGGCCATCCCTACACAACATGCCGCTGTAGGCAAGATAGTTTTGCCGCCCCACTTATACGAACGCTGTTTCGCTGAAGGCGGCGCTGAGTCACGCTAAATGGCACACGCGCGCACAGATATAGCAAAACACTTAATCCTGGGAAATGTAGGCTACAAAAATAAAAAACGTCGACGCAGCAAGCACTCAAGTGTTCTAAAACTAAGTTTAAACTGTTACCCTTAGAAAAGTAGAATGCATGGACAGCGATGTAAATGAATCCATGAACACCTTTAAGGAAGAAACTACCAGCAAAAGTTACACTAATAAGTCTTAAGTATAACCATACCAATAGTTAAAAAATAAAGTTACAGCAAGAGTAGCTAACATGGTTGAGGCATACGTTCGGAGTAAGTATAACAATGCGAGAAACGGATGTAACTTGAATCCTTTTATTACGACATGATGCACAGGTCAAGGTGCAGTCTTAAGTCCATGATCACCGCCCAAAACTATTCCCATAATATGGATACACCCTATTTTTAAAAAAAGCTTACAAACAGTGGGAAAAGTTTCAGAATTTACAAACAAGCACAACCACACTTCCAGGCACTATCAAGAAACAAGTTACTTAATCATTTTATTGCATTACTCTACATTGTACCTAATAAAATATTTACAAGGTTTAAAAAGGTTAAAAGGGATTTAAAAAAAATATACACAAGTCTAGTATCTACAAGGAGGTAAGCGCTGTATTGTTGCCTGCAGATGGCCCTAACAGGGTCCCTCAGTGTAAAAGCAGAGCAGATGGTGGAGGAAGCTGAGCCACAGCACCATACCTGTAGAGAGAACACACTAGTTAGTCACTACTGCATAAAGAAATTACTATCACTAATCCCAGGTTAGGGGCCTCAAACAAAATACTACTCACTTTGAACTCTTGTATTTCTCCCTGATGGCCTGCTGGGGGCGACTCGCTGCACTGAGGTACAGCTTGTGCAGGTCTCTGAGACAAGGCACTATCTCTGCCATTGTATAACCAGTGAAGGAATACAAGGAATCAGGCTGAACAGGAACAAGACATTTGGAGTCAGGAATACATTTTTCCGCTATGAAGCATTGAGGTAATGTACTACTCGTACCCAGAGAGCTCTGTTGAGAGAATAGTTAGCCAAGCAGAAGGCTGCAGCCGCCACCATGGAGGGGACATACTGCAGGAACGGCTCCACTTCCAGTAGGCTCAACTCCGACACATACTGAGGGGGAAAACAAACATTCCATACCATGCCCCTACCCAGAGAAATGAATGATTCAGTGCAAATGGAGAGTTGAAACTACCAGGGCGAGGTTCTCCGTCTTGGAGCAGACAGACTCGACAGTGAGGAGCTGGCGGAGGAACTGGTATGTGGTGGGAACGGTGACGTCGAAGGCCAGCACTTTGAGCAGAAGGTGCTCCATGCGCAGCAGCTGCTTCTTGGTGTACGTGTCGTCAGTGATGTACACAAACTCCTCCACCTCAGGTGGGTAGACCTCCTCATATTTACTACGAAAGGAAACGGCATCCAGAGTCTGTCGACACGTAACCAGGATAGATGAACACTCGGGGAGAAAAAGGTCAGACTTACGCAGCAAGCATCATGGCAGCTGCACCAACCAGCTGCAGCTTTCCACGGAGCACTGACATACAGGACAGGAAACGGTCCAGGTAGTTCACAGCCAGAAACACAGTCTCCCCACACAACTTGTACTCCAGGCCCACCTCCACTAACCAGTCCACCAGGATGAGACGCATGCAGTTGGTGATGTCAGGCTGCTTCCTCATGTAGCCTTGCTTTGGTCGGCACTTTATCTGCAAGCAAAGGACATTTTAATGTCCAGATAAATAAGCAATTTTATTCCAGGTGCCACAAGTTAAGTCATGTGACTAACAAATTGTAAGAGGTTAGCTCTCAAGGCAACCAAGAAGTTTGATTACACACTTCACTTTCCCTCAGGTGTTGATGGATGTCCTCTGCATATTCTGACAAGAACATGATGTCCTGTGAAGCCAGGGCGTGGTCAGGTAGGGACTGCATGGATGTGTCCATGCATGATCCTGCAGTAGAGCAAGTTAGGTTAAAACCCCTATAAACATTACAGTAGTAGATTCAGAAAAATATAATGTATATTGTAAATAGGCCAAAAACGAACCTGAGCTCAAGTCAAGGAAGAGCCTGAAATCTTTATGCTGCATGGCAACTTTGTCCTCATCAACCAACAGCAGCTCTGGCTCTGAGACCAGCATGTTGCCAGAGGCTGGAACCACTACTTCACATGGCTCATCCACAAACACATCGAAGCTGGAGCTAGATGGACAGCCAGGTAGGGTGGTCTGGGAATTGTCCGAGAATGAGCCATGTTTGGAAAAATGTCCTGCCTGTACACAAGTGATTGGTTGTACAGGTACGCCGTTAAAATACGTGACCGACAGCTTTTATTAATAAACGTTAGGCAAAAGGAAAGAATCACTCACCTGGCCTAAAGATCGGATGTGTTGCTCGTTCTCACTCAGGACACCAAGGACCGTCCTTTGTTTAACTCGCTGTCCCCGGGATGAATCCATCCGGTTGAAGGACAGACTATTTTCCTGGCTGGCGCGACTTCCAAAAGATGCGTTGGTAATGGAGCTCATTTTGGGAGTTAACTAACAAAAAACCAAAACGGTCGAATGACTGTACACCAGTCAAACCAAGCGAGCAAATCAAATACAAATATACACTTAACTAGCTTTAGGTTAACTGTGCTTAGCACCAAGTCCAACAGCAATTACTGTAACGTGACCTAACCCTATCAGATAAAAACACATTAAAAAAAGCTAAATCTATTTTAAAGCCATGGCGTTTAACGATATTAAAAAAAAATGTTGTTTAATGGTTAGCCAGGAGGACGGATGGTGCTTTATCCAATGAATGCTAACAAACGAGCTAATCGTCGCTTGCTAACGACATTGAACTAGTACTAACTTGACAACTGAAAGACAAGCTTAACTACCGTAATAATTTCAAACGGAACTTTACAAACATTAGCCAAGTAGTTACAGAAGCACTACAAACCTTTCGGGGATGCGTCAATGGTTAGGAAGTCCGTTCACAATGGGTTAGCCGTAGCTCCAGACTATTTATACGGGCTGGTGGAACGTAATTTGTCCTAATTGAACGCATTAAAAATCAGCTGTTGTTGCTGTGTAAACTCGTCATCAGCTGTTTCTGATATTTAATTGACACGCCTACCGGTACACGGTCCAATCACGGTTTACAACCATACCACGTGATGCTGTATCCATAGCAATGAACACACACTTTGTTGCGCACGGTTGTCTGCAGTTCACAAACTGCAAGCTGGTCAATAAAACATAGGCCAAAATTAAAACATTACGGGACATCATAAAATGATCTCTCTCTGTATTAAAAAGCATTCAATCCAATCATCAAATAGGCCTAATTGATTATTTAATTCAAAATATTATTTGCAAACACATATTTATTGCACAGTGATTGTTAACTTCGGCCTAACTTGTTTTTAACACATTTGTTTTTACAGTGTCGTTTTCCTCATTCTTAAAATGATTAGATTAAAGATTTTTTATTTGATCTATTGATGAATATTTTTTAAATGTGTTGTTCCTAGTTCCTTAATTGTTTACGTTGAACCTTTTTAGTCTTTGTGAGCAGGCGGTCCTATTGCTATCTATTAAAGTTGAAAAACTATGCAAAAGATCAATCCACACGGGTCTCTCACAGTGGGTGGGTAACGTAGGCCAAATTGGCCAACAGATATTTCCTAATAACGATAAGTTCAGAAACCAAGAAGCTTAGAACACTTAAGGACAAGAAAGCCCTTTTTAGAGGGAGTAATTCCACTGACTTTGATGTTTTGTAAATGAAAATAACCATGTCTGTTGTTATTTTGAAGAGCTGAACCTTTGCTACAACAACACAACGAACTTCGTAGACAGGGCGTGTGATGAATAATGTGTAAACCAGACAGTCTTAATGAAAACAGTGGGTCAGGAAAGCTCTTGATACTGTTCACAGGCCAAATGGGTATCATCTCTCAACAAATAAACACCTACATATTTTCAAATGAGGTAAGTAGCCTTTATATAATGTGTTGCTATGTAGATTTTGCACATATTTTTATTTTCTAATATTACCTCAACTGAGATTACTTGGTTGCTAATTTACTGTTACGACCCTTCAGCTCGCTCCCCGGAATGACGAGGAAACGAAGGCTTTATCGAAGACGGTCGGACTCCTGATTGGTCTGTTAGCGGGTGGGTTGTTAATGGGGAGTGACGTGCGGGAACCACCAATGAGGAGCGGACACCTGTATGTTAAATGACAGTGAGGGAGAAACAGAAGGGATGACAACAAAACCCTCGCATACATAACAATACGGACACGCACACACGCACAAACACACACACACACACACACACATGAACCCACACACACACATAACAATAAGGACACCACAATTTACGTGGGCGTAACATTAACACTATAATGAAGGCTTGCTGAGTTATTATTTGTGTGCCCCTCTCTCATTCTCTCCATCTCTATTTCTATTTGTCAAAAGGAACAAACTAGGGGTAAGCTAAGGAAAACAAGTGAGTTTGGTATAGGATTTA
>CM030172.1:55164086-55169086 GCA_017639675.1 Aplochiton taeniatus
TAAGATTGTGTTTTTCCCTTGAAAATAGAATGTAAAATCAACCCTCTTGTTAGTTATGACCTATGGTGATATTGTGTTTATGCATGCAGCCCCAACTATTTTAAAGTCCCTTGATGCAGTTTACCACAATGCTTTGCGTTTTGTAACTGGGGATGATTTAGAACCCATCACTGTACATTATATAAGAAAGTAGGATGGTCTTAGTGAAAGGAGAGGAAAACAGTGTCTCTTTTTTGTTTACGAGGCATTGTTGGGCAAGTTATCTTTTTACCTTACATCCCTTTTAAAGCACAAAGCCAGTAATCATAGGACACGTTCACAGGACTTTATCAGCCTTGAAAGCCTCAAAGTGAAAACAGAACTTGGAAAATTAGCTTTCAGGTTTCTTTGACTCAGATAAATAAATAAATACATTTAAAACTTTTAACTAATATATAAGTAACTCTTCTCGTGGTGTTCGGCCACAAACAAACACACAGAGCTCTGAAGCAGACCACCCTAACCCTAACCCAAACATAACCCTAACCCTAACCCCTAACTCTAACATAACCCTCACCTTAACCTGTCACACACAGAGCTCTGAAGCAGACCACCCTAACCCTAACCCTAACCCTAACTCCTAACCCTAACCTAACCCTAACCCGTCACACACACATAGCTCTGAAGCAGACCACCATAACCCAAACCCAAATATAACCCTAACCCTAAGCCCTAACTCTAACATAACCCTCACCTTAACCTGTCACACACAGAGCTCTGAAGCAGACCACCCTAACCCTAACCCAAACATAACCCTAACCCTAACCCAAACATAACCCAAACATAACCCTAACTCCTAACCCTAACCCTAACCCATCACACACATAGCTCTGAAGCAGACCACCATAACCCTAACTCCTAACCCTAACATAACCCTAACCCATCACACACATAGCTCTGAAGCAGACCACCATAACCCTAACCCTAACATAACCCTAACCCATCACACACATAGCTCTGAAGCAGACCACCATAACCCTAACTCCTAACCCTAACATAACCCTAACCCATCACACACATAGCTCTGAAGCAGACCACCATAACCCTAACTCCTAACCCTAACATAACCCTAACCCATCACACACATAGCTCTGAAGCAGACCACCATAACCCTAACTCCTAACCCTAACATAACCCTAACCCATCACACACATAGCTCTGAAGCAGACCACCATAACCCTAACTCCTAACCCTAACATAACCCTAACCCATCACACACATAGCTCTGAAGCAGACCACCCTAACCTTAACCCTAACCCTAACATAACCCTAACCCTAACCCATCACACACAGAGCTCTGAAGCAGACCACCATAACCCTAACCCAAACATAACCCTAACCCATCACACACAGAGCTCTGAAGCAGACCAGCATAACCCTAACCCAAACATAACCCTAACCCTAACCCATCACACACAGAGCTCTGAAGCAGACCGGCAGACCCGTCCACTGCCAAAGTATCTCTCTGAACTCTGATGGCTTTGTGTCAATTCCAACCGGACCCTTTTCTCTTACTGGTCCACTTCTCTAATCTCTGGGCTACCTACCACCCAAGTTGCCCACCTATTATTTCTACCAAGTATACCCACCCAAGTATAACAGGCTGTGCCCTGTGTATAAGTAACAGGCCTAATGTCAAGCAGTTCCGTTTTAATCACGATGTTCTAAAGGTCATAGCGCCCTCCTCTGGTAGCAGGGTGAACTGTTTGATGCTCAGGAGCCCGTCAGGAATATAATGATAATCATGTCCCCCCAGCACAATGTAGAAAATACATTATTAAACACATACAAATATGGAGTCCAGAATAAAACATGTAAACAATTACAAAAAAATCTGCCAAAATGAATTAAACTCTAAATTAACAATTGAAAAAAGATTCCTCCCTTACTGACTACCTCCCTTTAAAGAAATGTTGAATCGGCGATTCTTTGCATATTTTATTTTTGTTTTCATAATTTTTTCAACTCACACGTCATATTTTACATTTTTGCAATAAAACATGAATACAATTTGATTTAGGTTTTCGTAGATCCAAAAATATTTAACCTTTTTTTTTGGATACGCTAGTTGAGCCATTAGCAGTCTGTGTGTGTGTGTGTGTGTGTGTGTGTGTGTGTGTGTGTGTGTATATGTCTGATCAAGATGGCTTCCACAAACAGAATACCTCCCATTTTGTCCTGTTTTCCCCAAATCTCCTCCTCCTCCACCCAACTGTTTCTGACAGCTACAGAATCATGATATTGCTTAAAACGGTGAGGTTGTACAACTTAATATTAATCACACATGAGTTCAACGTCTTTGTAAATACAAACATCAATGCACAAATGATCCCATTTCAAAAATGGACCCGAACAAGATGGCAGCTGACCAGAAATGTCCAAGCTAATAAATAATGATATGTGATTGGTGCAAAGTGCAAATGCAAAACAAGGATTGACATTGATTTGAATCTTCTTTTTCTTAACTACAGTTGTGGGTGAGTGAGGTTTCCTTTACGAGTCATTGTCTGTGTTATTAGTGAAGACCAGGACTTTATGTACATATTTGACAAAACAATCACCAAATCTAGAAAGGAAATCATGGTCATCATGTTTATCAACCTGTCCCCTTATTGTCAAACAATCATCTTCAACTCTGGTCAGCATAATTATCATTATTACATTATATTTTACATATAGAAAGTCCATAATAAATTAAAGGTGATAGGCGCCGTGTAATGAAAGGAATGAGTGGGAACATCCCCAAACCAAAGAGAAACACATTTACAAAATAACCCTGCTGGCAGTAGAAAATAAATAAAAAGACCTCAAATCAACAAAATACCTCAAATCAACAAAATACCTCAAATCAACAAAATACCTCAAATCAACAAAAGCCAAGTGAAGCGTGGACAGTTTGTAAAAAGGTGAGTATAGGTTGAGACCAATAGCACCTGTGCGGATGGATGGGCGGGGCGGACCGATCACCGTGGCGACCATTTGACCTCTAACCCCACAGCCCGCGTTACCATCCCGACGGAGCCAGTGGAGAGTCCTGCTGTCAGTCTGTAAAGTAAGAAGCCTTTGTCCCATTGGAGAGTCAAAGCTGTCAGTCTGTAAAGTAAGAAGCCTTCGTCCCATTGGAGAGTCAAAGCTGTCAGTCTGTAAAGTAAGAAGCCTTCATCCCATTGGAGAGTCAAAGCTGTCAGTCTGTAAAGTAAGAAGCCTTCGTCCCATTGGAGAGTCAAAGCTGTCAGTCTGTAAAGTAAAAAGCCTTCGTCCCATTGGAGAGTCAAAGCTGTCAGTCTGTAAAGTAAGAAGCCTTCGTCCCATTGGAGAGTCAAAGCTGTCAGTCTGTAAAGTAAGAAGCCTTCGTCCCATTGGAGAGTCAAAGCTGTCAGTCTGTAAAGTAAGAAGCCTTCGTCCCATTGGAGAGTCAAGCTGGGGTCCGTCGTCCTGCGTGACGTTCGTTGACACGTGTGTGTTCGTTGACACGTGTGTGTGTGTCCAGAGGAGGAGCCCTCGGAAGCAGGGGGTCAATCCCCTAACCCTTCCTGATCCAGTCTACTGTCCGGCTGTCCATTCTCTCTCTCTCTCCGTCCTCTTCCTCTCATTGTCCTCCTCCTCCTCTTCCTCTCGTTGTCCTCCTCCTCCTCTTCCTCAGTACCGGTTCTGGTGCTCGTAGTGCCAGCGGTTGAAGTCGATGTTGAATGCCACAATGCTGCCAGAGGCCATGCCAGTGATCAGAGTCCTGGGGAGAAGAGACAGATTCAGACCCAGAACATCCCTCCATCCTCCCTCCATCTCCCCCTCCCTCCCTCCCCGACTATTCCCCCCTCCCTCTCTCCATCTCCCTCCATCATCTCTCTCTCTCTCAATCATCTCTCCCTCTCTACCCCCCCCCCCCCCGCCCCCCTCCCTCCAATGGAACCACTTCCCTCTCTCTCACCTACTCCACTTTCCCCTCCCTCCTTCTTTCCCTCCCTCCCTCCTCCCGCCCCTCTCTCCCCCTCCCTCCCTCTCTCTCCCTCCCTCCTCCGGTCCCTCTCTCCCCCTCTCCTCTGTATCTACCTCTGGTCGTGGGAGAGGTCCATGGCGCGGATGCCTGCGTCACAGCCTGGGTAGATGTACAGCTGTTTGAAATCACAGGCCTGCCACACCTCCACCACTCCGTTGTCGCCCCCGGTTACCAAGTTCTGACCATCACTGCTCAGCAAGATCGCCTGAAAGGGGGGGGGGGGGGGGGGGGGGGGGCGGGTTAAGATGGAGAGGGAGAGAGAGAGAAGAAGAGGTTAAGATGGAGAGATAGACAAAGAGAGAGGGCAAAAGCAAAATAGAGAGGGAGAGAGAGAGAAAGAGAGAGATGTGATTAGATCACATTCTCAGTAATGTACAGTTGAATAGAATAGAGTAGAGTAGAATAGAGTAGTGTAATCTGTAGAGTAGAATCATGTAGAGTAGATTACAGTAGAGTAGAGTAGAGTAGGATAGAGTAGTATAATCTGTAGAGTAGAATAATGTAGAGTAGATTAGATTAGAGTAGAGTAATGTAGAGTAGAGTAGAATAGAGTAGTATAATCTGTAGAGTAGAATAATGTAGAGTAGAGTAGATTAGAGTAGAGTAATGTAGAGTAGAGTAGAATAGAGTAGTATACTCTGTAGAGTACTGTAGAGTAATGTGGAGTAGTGTAATCTGTAGAGTAGAATAATGTAGAGTAGATTAGAGTAGAGTAGAGTAATGTAGAGTAGTGTAGAGTAATGTGGAGTAGATTAGATTAAAGTAGAGTAATGTAGAGTAGAATAGAGTAGTATAATCTGTAGAGTAGAGTAATGTAGAGTACTGTAGAGTAATGTGGAGTAGTGTAATCTGTAGAGTAGAATAATGTAGAAAAGATTAGATTAGAGTAGAGTAGAGTAATGTAGAGTAGTGTAGAGTAATGTGGAGTTGATTAGATTAAAGTAGAGTAATGTGGAGTGGTGTA
>CM030172.1:55176586-55181586 GCA_017639675.1 Aplochiton taeniatus
GAGTGTGTGTGTGTGTGTGTGTAGAGAGAGAGTGTGTGAGTGTAGATAGAGTGTGTGTGTGTGTGTGTAGAGAGAGAGTGTGTGTGTGTAGATAGAGTGTGTGTGTGTGTGTGTAGAGAGAGAGTGTGTGTGTGTAGATAGAGTGTGTGTGTGTGTAGAGAGAGAGTGTGTGTGTAGATAGAGAGTGTGTGTGTGTAGAGAGAGAGTGTGTGTGTGTAGAGAGAGAGTGTGTGTGTGTAAATAGAGTGTGTGTATAGGTCTCACCAGCGATGGTGTTGAGGAACATGAGGTACTCAAAGTTGGAGATCTCCCTCCTCTGCCAGCGCTGAGTCATGTTGGAGGATTTAAAGAGCTGACGAGGGGTGGCCAGAGAGATACGCCTGCAACACACACACACACACACACACACACACACACACACACACACACAGAGGGTGTGTTGGGTTATGTGTTGGGGGTCTACCTGGCTTGGGGTTTTAGTTTTATGAGGGTGTGTTGGGTTATGTGTTAGGGGTCTACCTGGCTTGGGGTTATAGTTTTATGAGGGTGTGTTGGGTTATGAGTTGGGGGTCTACCTGGCTTGGGGTTATAGTTTTATGAGGGTGTGTTAGGTTATGTGTTAGGGGTCTACCTGGCTTGGGGTTATAGTTTTATGAGGGTGTGTTGGGTTATGTGTTGGGGGTCTACCTGGCTTGGGGTTATAGTTTTATGAGGGTGCGTTGGGTGATATGTTGGGGGTCTACCTGGCTTGGGGTTATAGTTTTATGAGGGTGTGTTGGGTTATGTGTTGAGGGTCTACCTGGCTTGGGGTTATAGTTTTATGAGGGTGTGTTGGGTTATGTGTTGAGCGTCTACCTGGCTTGGGGTTATAGTTTTATGAGGGTGTGTTGGGTTATGTGTTGAGGGTCTACCTGGCTTGGGGTTATAGTTTTATGAGGGGGTGTTGGGTTATGTGTTGAGGGTCTACCTGGCTTGGGGTTATAGTTTTATGAGGGTGTGTTGGGTTATGTATTGAGGGTCTACCTGGCTTGGGGCAGCCCATAGCTGGTGCCCACTCCCACACGAGGAAGACTGTACACCACCCTCTTCACCGTGGCACCATCAGGGAAATTAAACATCACCGATGCTGGGACAGGAAGTGACAACACAGGATATAAGAAATAGAGTGATAAAACTTAAAGAGAAAGACAATTTAATGACTGGAATACTTTAAAGAGAAAGAGATAGAGATTAGACATATGTGATAGAGAGTCTTACTCCGGTTAGCCATGAAGACCTCCAGGGCAGTGTTCTGGAGGAGGTACCGTCTGGAGAACACGGCTCGGATCTCACTGAACATCCACTTCCCATGGAGACCCTCCGAGTAGGCCAGCACCTGCTCCAAACGCACATGAACACACACACACACACACACACACACACACACACACACACACACACACACACACACACACACACACACACACACACACACACACACACACACACAGAGAGAGTGAGAGACACGCAGACATCATTTTTAGTGGTCCTAAGAAAAGAGGGTATATCAGTACTGTGCTTAAGACAGAAAGGGAGGGGAGGGTAGGGTTAAAGAGAGAGGTGTGTTCGGGTTAGGGTTAGAGAGAGAGGTGTGTTAGGGTTAGAGAGAGAGGGGTGTTAGGGTTAGAGAGAGAAAGAGAGGGGTGTTAGGGTTAGAGAGAGAAAGAGAGGTGTGTTAGGGTTAGAGAGAGAAAGAGAGGTGTGTTAGGGTTAGAGAGAGAAAGAGAGGTGTGTTAGGGTTAGAGAGAGAAAGAGACGTGTGTTAGGGTTAGAGAGAGAAAGAGAGGTGTGTTAGGGTTAGAGAGAGAAAGAGAGGGGTGTTAGGGTTAGAGAGAGAAAGAGAGGGGTGTTAGGGTTAGAGAGAGAAAGAGAGGTGTGTTAGTGTTAGAGAGAGAAAGAGAGGGGTGTTAGGGTTAGAGAGAGAAAGAGAGGGGTCTTAGGGTTAGAGAGAGAAAGAGAGGTGTGTTAGGGTTAGAGAGAGAAAGAGAGGGGTGTTAGGGTTAGAGAGAGAAAGAGAGGGGTCTTAGGGTTAGAGAGAGAGAGGGGGGTAGAGAGAGGGGGGTGTTTGTTACCTTGGCTTGTGTTAGGGTTAGGATTAGGGTTCGGGTTAGAGAGAGGGGGGGGGGGGGTAGAGAGGGGGGTGTTTGTTACCTTGGCTTGTGTTAGGGTTAGGATTAGGGTTCGGGTTAGAGAGAGGGGGGGTAGAGAGGGGGGTGTTTATTACCTTGGCTTGTGTTAGGGTTAGGATTAGGGTTCGGGTTAGAGAGAGGGGGGGTAGAGAGGGGGGTGTTTGTTACCTTGGCTTGTGTTAGGGTTAGGATTAGGGTTCGGGTTAGAGAGAGGGGGGGGGGGTAGAGAGGGGGGGTGTTTGTTACCTTGGCTTGTGTTAGGGTTAGGGTTAGTGAGGGGGGGGTTGTTTGTCACCTTGGCTTGTGTTAGGGTTAGGGTTAGAGAGGGGGGTTGTTACCTTGGCTTGTGTTAAGGTTTGGGTTAGGATTAGGGTTAGAGAGGGGGGGGGGGTGTTACCTTGGCTTGTGTTAGGGTTAGAGGGGGGGGGGGTTGTTACCTTGGCTTGTGTTAGGGTTAGAGAGGGGGGGGGGGTTGTTACCTTGGCTTGTGTTAGGGTTAGAGAGGAGGGGGGGGGGTTGTTACCTTGGCTTGTGTTAGGGTTAGAGAGGAGGGGGGGGGGTTGTTACCTTGGCTTGTGTTAGGGTTAGAGAGGAGGGGGGGGGGTTACCTTGGCTTGTGTTAGGGTTAGAGAGGAGGGGGGGGGTTGTTACCTTGGCTTGTGTTAGGGTTAGAGAGGAGGGGGGGGGGTTACCTTGGCTTGGGTTAGGGTTAGCGAGGAGGGGGGGGGTTGTTACCTTGGCTTGTGTTAGGGTTAGAGAGGAGGGGGGGGGGGTTGTTACCTTGGCTTGTGTTAGGGTTAGAGAGGAGGGGGGGGGGTTGTTACCTTGGCCTGTGTTAGGGTTAGAGAGGAGGGGGGGGGGGGTTGTTACCTTGGCTTGTGTTAGGGTTAGAGAGGAGGGGGGGGTTGTTACCTTGGCTTGTGTTAGGGTTAGAGAGGAGGGGGGGGGGGGGGTTGTTACCTTGGCTTGTGTTAGGGTTAGAGAGGAGGGGGGGTTGTTACCTTGGCTTGTGTTAGGGTTAGAGAGGAGGGGGGGTTGTTACCTTGGCTTGTGTTAGGGTTAGAGAGGAGGGGGGGTTGTTACCTTGGCTTGTGTTAGGGTTAGAGAGGAGGGGGGGGTTGTTACCTTGGCTTGTGTTAGGGTTAGAGAGGAGGGGGGGTTGTTACCTTGGCTTGTGTTCGGGTTAGAGAGGAGGGGGGGTTGTTACCTTGGCTTGAGTATTCTGGAAGGCGGGGTCATCCTCGTCCACCTCAAAGTAGATCTCCGTGGTCGTAACCGACAGAGTTCCCCGAGCCACCACCACCGGAGCTACCAGCTGGGCCGGAGTACTCAGGACCACTGGGCCTGGAAACACAGAACAGAAGCACACTGTCAGGACCACCGGGCCTTGAAACACAGAACAGAAGCACACTGTCAGGACCACCGGGCTTTGAAACACAGAGCAGAAACACACTGTCAGAACTACTGGGACTGAACACACACACAGAAACACACACACACAGTCAATAAGTGTGTGTTTCCTCTGTGTCAATATGTGTGTGTGTCTGTGTGTGTGTCAGTGTGTGTGTGTGTGGGGGGGGTGTGTGTGTGTGTGTGTGGGGTGTGTGTGTGTGTGTGTGTGTGTGTGTGTGTGTGTGTATGTGTGAGTGTGTGTGTCTGTGTGTCAGGGTGTGTGGGTGTGTGTGTGTGAGTGTCAATGTGTGTGTGTGTGTGTGTGTGTGTGTGTGTGTGTGTGCGTCAGGGTGTGTGTGTCAGGGTGTGTCTGTCAATGTGTGTGTGTGTGTGTGTCAGGGAGTGTGTGGGTGTGTATGTCAATGTGTCAATGTGTCAATGTGTGTGTGTGTCAGGGTGTGTGTGTTTGTGTCAATGTGTGTGTGTACATGTGTGGGTGTGTGTGTCAGGGTGTGTGTGTGTGGGTGTCAATGTGTCAATGTGTCAATGTGTGTGTGTGTGTGTGTGTGTGTGTGTGTCTCACCAGCTAGGTTGTCCATCTCTTTCTCCTGTAGCAGACTGACAGCGTCGTCATCTCCCTCCAGCATTAGCTCCGCCTCCGGGTTCTGACTTACTACTGATTGGCTGCGGAAGGCCTTCTTCGACTTTAGCCCCTCCTCATCTTCCTCTGTACCTGCAGGTCATTGGTCGATAACAGGACAAGGTTGAATTTATTTTACCCAATCCAAGAGTTCAAAGACAGCTCTGATACTAGCAGTATTAGCAGCTAATAGCAGTAATAGCTAAATAACCTGCTGGACCGCAATGAAACTCGCTAGCAGTATTAGCAGCAAATAGCAGTATTAGCTAAATAACCTGCTGGACATGAATGAAACTCGCTAGCAGTATTAGCAGCTAATAGCAGTATTAGCTAAATAACCTGCTGGACAGCAATGAAATTCGCTAGCAGTACTAGCAGCTAATAGCAGTATTAGCTAAATAACCTGCTGGACAGCAATGATACTCGCTAGCAGTATTAGCAGCTAATAGCAGTATTAGCTAAATAACATGCTGGGCAACAACAAAACTCGCTAGCAGCTGGAATATAGGAGATAGTTATCAATAGTTAATATTAACTACTATAAAATCAGCCTCCTGCTTACTGTTAGCCACTAGATGCTATCAATAAATTGACTTTTGTTGGGAATTTCAATGTTGATACCTCTAAAGGAAACTGATTTATATAGAAGCTGCATTGACGGACACGTAGTGCCCTTTAGTGGCCAAGTGACAATATGGCACGTCAAAGAGAACATAGTGTTGCATGCTGGGACAGCGGACTTACCGTAGTCCTCCAGGGCTTTGAGTGACACATCAGCGTGGGTGGAGCCAAAGGCGTTC
>CM030172.1:55186586-55189086 GCA_017639675.1 Aplochiton taeniatus
CTAAATAATATATAATAAAGTAAAATAATATATAATAATATATAACAAACTATGAAACCATGACTGAACGCTAAATAATGTATATTAATAATATATAATAATATATAACAAACTACTAAACCATGACTGAACACTAAATAATATATAATAATATATAATTATATAAAAATATATATAATACTATATAATATTATATATAAAGAGTTAGGGTTAGACTGAATGCTATGTATAATTATATTTAGGGTTAGACTAATGTTTAGGGTTAAACTAATGTTTAGAGTTAGACTAATGTTTAGGGTTAAACTAATGTTTAGAGTTAGGGTTAGACTAATGTTTAGAGTTAGGGTTAGACTAATGTTTAGGGTTAGACGGATGTTTAGAGTTAGGGTTAGACTAATGTTTAGAGTTAGACTGAATGCTATGTATAATTATAGTTAGAGTTAGACTAATGTTTAGGCTTAGGGTTAAGGTTAGGGTTGGGGTTTGGGTTAGGGTTACACCAAACGCTAATGTTTAGAGTTAGACTAATGTTTAGGGTTAAACTAATGTTTAGAGTTAGGGTTAGACTAATGTTTAGAGTTAGGGTTAGACTAATGTTTAGGGTTAAACTAATGTTTAGAGTTAGGGTTAAACTAATGTTTAGAGTTAGACTAATGTTTAGGGTTAAACTAATGTTTAGAGTTAGGGTTAGACTAATGTTTAGAGTTAGGGTTAGACTAATGTTTAGAGTTAGGGTCAGACTAATGTTTAGAGTTAGACTGAATGCTATGTATAATTATAGTTAGAGTTAGACTAATGTTTAGGCTTAGGGTTAGGGTTGGGGTTAGGGTTAGGGGTAGGGTTACACCAAACGCTAATGTTTAGAGTTAGACTAATGTTTAGGGTTAAACTAATGTTTAGAGTTAGGGTTAGACTAATGTTTAGAGTTAGACTGAATGCTATGTATAATTATAGTTAGCGTTAGACTAATGTTTAGGCTTAGGGTTAGGGTTGGGGTTAGGGTTAGGGTTAGGGTTAGACGGAATGCTTTGGGTAGGGCGCTGTCCGTGTAGATCTGAGGCTATGCTGATTCTGCTGCTGCGATGCGTTCGGTAAACAGTGATGAACAATGGCTCTGAATCTCACCTCAGAGCTGTCAATCAAACTAACAGTAAAAAAACACCATTGTGATTGGCCCTCAGAGCTGTCAATCAAACTAACTGTAAACAAACACCATTGTGATTGGCCCTCAGAACAGTCAATCAAACTAACTGTAACCAGACACCATTGTGATTGGCCCTCAGAGCTGTACCTCATTACATTAGTATGTTTTAGCTAGATGTCCTCCTTTGCTTTGTGTCTGATGTAAACGTAGGGTCAGGAGAAACAAGCTGAAAGCTGATTGAAACCCACTCAAACACATTCATGCAGCTTTTTGCAATGGCATAATCGATAGATTACATAGGAGTAGTCCTATCTAATAATATAATATTAAACAGGATCATGTTTTTAGTTGGTTAGCTGCAGAGTAGAGGAGCTGACAGACAGACTGACCTGTGAACACAGCAGCATCACCAACTCCACCACCGACGTACTGGACTTCATACACACCAGACCTGTAGTACACACACACACACACACACACACACACACACACACACACACAAAGTAAGAAATTACACATGCTGAGACAAAGGCTCCTTTTTGTACACACACAGCCACAGAGTCCCTCCCTCCCTCCCTCCCTCCCTCCCTCCCTCCCTCCCTCCCTCCCTCCCCACAGGAAATCGTTTGAGATCAACAGTGCATTTGCTTATTAAAGCCATGCAACAGAAGAGACCAGAACAGACTGATGACACAGACAGAAAGAGAGAAGGAAATGACAGAACAGAATCTAGCTAGGGAAAAGAGGAAAGAGAGAAACAGGAAGAGGAGGGAGAAGAAAAGAAGGAGAGAGAGGAGGAAATGAAGGAGTGGAGAGAAAGAGAGGAGGAAGAGAAGAAAGGAGGAAGAAGAGGAGGAGCAGAGAGCGGAAAACAGACACAGAGACAGTGGTGGAGATGACAGGAGAACAGGAAGCAGATGAAAACAGAACAGGAAGTAGGAGACCTCAACCAATCAGAGTTAATGGCCTGCTGACAGGAAGTAGGAGACAACAACCAATCAGAGTTAATGGCCTGCTGACAGGAAGTAGGAGACAACAAACAATCAGAGTTAATGGCCTGCTGACAGGAAGTCCCTCTAGACAGCAGCTTTACGCCGGGATCAGACTACACAAAATGATTGTCTGTCTCCATGGTCACCATGTCAGATTGTTTGTCTGTCACCATGGCCACCATGTCAGATTATGTTTGTCTGTCACCATGGTCTCACACACACACACACCCACACACACACACACATTCTCTCTCTCTCTCTTAGTCTCTTATCTTTCTCTCAATCTCCCTTACTTTCAGCCCTTCTCTCACACTGTGTGTGGTGTGTGTGGGGGGATGGGGTGATAGGTAATGGAGACACCACA
>CM030172.1:55194086-55209086 GCA_017639675.1 Aplochiton taeniatus
CAGGGAGTCATATCAGGATCAGGGAGCAGTATGTTCATATTTGGTGTAGTATGTTCATATTTGGTGTAGTATGTTCATATTTAGTGCAGTATGTTCATATTTGGTGCAGTATGTTCATATTTGGTGCAGTATGTTTATATTTGGTGTAGTATGTTCATATTTAGTGCAGTATGTTCATATTTGGTGTAGTATGTTCATATTTGGTGCAGTATGTTCATATTTCGTGTAGTATGTTCATATTTAGTGCAGTATGTTCATATTTGGTGCAGTATGTTCATATTTGGTGCAGTATGTTTATATTTGGTGTAGTATGTTCATATTTAGTGCAGTATGTTCATATTTGGTGTAGTATGTTCATATTTGGTGTAGTATGTTCATATTTAGTGCAGTATGTTCATATTTAGTGCAGTATGTTCATATTTGGTGTAGTATGTTCATATTTGGTGCAGTATGTTCATATTTCGTGTAGTATGTTCATATTACGTGTAGTATGTTCATATTTTTTGGTCTTTGTTAAAAGTCCAGCAGCAGCATTCTGAACGAGCTGCACTTGTCTTAGAGCTTGGTATTGATCAGTAATGATATTACCTGTAGTATTGATCACTAATGATATTACCTGCAGTTTTGATCTCTAATGATATTACCTGTAGTATTGATCACTAATGATAGTACCTGTAGTGTTGGTCACTAATGATAGTACCTGTAGTGTTGATCACTATGATTTTACCTGTAGTATTGGTCACTAATGATAGTACCTGTAGTGTTGATCACTAATGATTTTACCTGCAGTTTTGATCACTAATGATAGTACCTGTAGTGTTGATCACTAATGATTTTACCTGCAGTTTTGATCACTAATGATAGTACCTGGAGTATTGGTAGCTAATGATATTACCTGTAGTATTGATCAGTAATGATATTACCTGTAGTACTGATCACTAATGATAGTACCTGTAGTATTGATCACTAATGATAGTACCTGTAGTATTGATCACTAATGATATTACCTGTAGTATTGATCACTAATGATATTACCTGTAGTATTGATCACTAATGATATTACCTGTAGTATTGATCACTAATGATATTACCTGTAGTATTGATCATACTCTTTGGTGTTGTCGTAGCAGCAGCAAAAATGTTTGGCGTGCTGCCGGGGGTAACGGTTCCACCAATGGGGGGCGTGCCCACTGTGTTGACTGACATGCTGCCGGGCGGCGGCTTCTTGACTGGCACCATCACGCTCCTATAAGAGAAGGGCACTCAGCTGTCAATCAAACAGCATCATAAAACCATAGAGAGCATTTGTTTTCGGTTCATAAGCGGCAGAGCCATCACAGTAAAAATGGGTGTTATTTTTCTAATAAGCTCCCCGCCCCTCCCCCCTCCCTCCCCCTCTCCAGGTGCGGGGTCGGAGGTCACCTGTCAAAGGAATGGAACTGCATGGGCAGCATGGGGTATGTCTTGAGGGCGGGGTCAGGGTGGTAGGGCGTCGGCCCCACTTCCTGCCCCGCCTCCCCGCCGTCAACGGGCGCCGCCACCAGGCTCTTCAGGATCTCCTAGGCAACCACCACAACACAGCAGTGTGACACACACACACACACACACACACACACACACACACTTGTTATCCATGAAGCTCATCTTTAGAACTATGAGGAAGCCATGTGTGTGTGTGTGTGTGTGTGTGTGTGTGTGTGTGTATGTTTGAGCGTGCGTGCGTGCGTGCGTGTGTGTGTGTTGGGCTCACCTTGACGTTGATGCCCTTATTGGTCTGGCTGATGTTAGGGATGGAGGAGGGTGGGGCCGGGTTATGGGGGGAGTCCAGGAGACTCTCCTGGGACCTCCTGATGTCAGAGGAGAGGGTGCACAGCAGGTCGCCCCCCCCTCCTCCCCCGTCGCGTCCCATCTCCCTCCCCCCCAGCCCCAGCCCCATCTCAGCCCCGTTCAGCCCACACAGGTGGCCCTCGTCCCCGATGCCAGAGTCAGTGTGGGGGAGGGAGGCCAGGGGGGAGTCGTCTCCATGGGGGGAGGTCAGCAAAGAGGAGGGGTGCTCTGGAGGACCAGGAGACACACTATGAAGCATAGATCTACATCATACTAGACAGGACTACATCGACACACCATGAAGCATAGATCTACCTCATACTAGACAGGACTACATCGACACTCCATGAAGCATAGATCTACCTCATACTAGACAGGACTACATCGACACACCATGAAGCATAGATCTACATCATACTAGACAGGACTACATCGACACACCATGAAGCATAGATCTACCTCATACTAGACAGGACTACATCGACACACCATGAAGCATAGATCTACCTCATACTAGACAGGACTACATCGACACACCATGAAGCATAGATCTACCTCATACTAGACAGGACTACATCGACACACCATGAAGCATAGATCTACCTCATACTAGACAGGACTACATCGACACACCATGAAGCATAGATCTACCTCATACTAGACAGGACTACATCGACACACCATGAAGCATAGATCTACCTCATACTAGACAGGACTACATCGACACACCATCAAGCATAGATCTACCTCATACTAGACAGGACTACATCGACACTCCATGAAGGATAGATCTACCTCATACTAGACAGGACTACATCGACACACCATGAAGCATAGATCTACCTCATACTAGACAGGACTATATCGACACACCATGAAGGATAGATCTACCTCATACTAGACAGGACTACATCGACACACCATGAAGGATAGATCTACCTCATACTAGACTGGACTACATCGACACACCATGAAGCATAGAGCTAACTCATACTAGACTGGACTACATCGACACACGTGAACACAGATCTACCTCATACTAGACAGGACTACATCGACACACCATGAAGCATAGATCTAACTCATACTAGACTGGACTACATCGACACACGTGAACACAGGAAAAAACGCCACAAACCCCTTTCTTTCCGTTGTTTCCTAAACTACATTTCCCAAGCACACCTCTCCTGTTTACCCAAGCTAATCAGTATAATTAATAAGTAATTATTAGTATTGCTGTGGTGTTTCCAGTTATGTCATACATGGGGGCTGTGACTAGCTTTTGCTGTGCTGAACGCTCACTAACATAACCTGAACGCTCACTAACATAACCTGAACGCTCACTAACATAACCTGAACGCTCACTAACATAACCTGAACGCTCACTAACATAACCTGAACGCTCACTAACATAACCTGAACGCTCACTAACATAACCTGAACGCTCACTAACATAACCTGAACGCTCACTAACATAACCTGAACGCTCACTAACATAACCTGAACGCTCACTAACATAACCTGAACGCTCACTAACATAACCTGAACGCTCACTAACATAACCTGAACGCTCACTAACATAACCTGTGTTGTATTAACTGTTCCTTTAGCGCCTGTGCTAAACACTCACTAGTCCAGCCTGTATCGTGTGTGTTCTGTTACCTGTATTGTGTGTGTTCTGTTACCTGTATTGTGTGTGTTCTGTTACCTGTATTGTGTGTGTTCTGTTACCTGTATTGTGTGTGTTCTGTTACCTGTATTGTGTGTGTTCTGTTACCTGTATTGTGTATGTTCTGTTACCTGGGCTATTTCTCCAGGCCTACCTGTGTTCTTGCTGTCTGTGCTGTAATACCTGTGCTGGTGGGAGAGTTGATCTCATGGCGGATGCTCCGCCCTGATAGGCTGGTGGACCTGCCAATCTCCCGCTGTGGCTCCAGGATGTCCCGGTACTTGGAGACCATGAGCACAGAAATGAAGTAGACCACGGCCAGCGCCAGGAACTGGGCCTGCTTACTGTCATCCTGGAGATGCACACACACACACACACACACGTGACACGTCACACACAAACAAACCACACACACACATCACACAAACACAATGACAGCAGTCAATCACAAGATGTATTCAATTGTCTCCAGGGTACAGAAATATGGATTATTTTGAACCTGTAATACTCTCTCGCTTTCCATCTGTCCATTTTCCATTTTCTCTGTCTGTCTGTCTGTCTGTCTGTCTGTCTGTCTGTCTGTCTGTCTGTCTGTCTGTCTGTCTGTCTGTCTGTCTGTCTGTCTGTCTGTCTGTCTGTCTGTCTGTCTGTCTGTCTGTCTGTCTGTCTCTCACCACGTCTCTGAAGACCACAGCTCGGAGGCGGTTGATGTCCACGTCCTGTAGAAGCCGGTCTGGGTCCTGCTGAAGAGGAAACACAACATAGCCCACATCAGCACCCCCTCTGTGTGTGTGTGAGAAAGAGAGAAAGTGTATTAATATGTGTGTGTAGAGTGTGTGTGTGTGTGTGTGTATGTATGTAGAGTGTGTGTGTGTGTGTGTGTGTAAAGTGTGTGCGTGTGTGTGTGTGTGTGTGTGTGTATGTGTAGAGTGTGTGTGTGTGTGTGTGTGTGTGTAGGGAGTGTGTGTGTGTGTCTGTGTGTGTGCGTAGAGTGTGTTACCTTGCTGGTTAAGGCTGCGTTGTGGAGGCTGTCCTGAGACTTGCTGCTGGTCAGAGAGCCTTTCCAGCCTGGGTCCCTAAGCCTCTGACGGACCTCCAGACAGTTCCTCACCGCCACACAGCACACTGAAACACACACCGCAGTAAAGTTAGTCAATGAGTCCCCACACAGCAAACTGACACACACCACAGTAAAGTTAGTCAATGAGTCCCCACACAGCACACTGAAACACACACCGCAGTAAAGTTAGTCAATGAGTCCCCACACAGCAAACTGACACACACCACAGTAAAGTTAGTCAATGACTCCCCACACAGTAAACTGACACACACCACAGTAAAGTTAGTCAATGACTCCCCACACAGTAAACTGACACACACCGCAGTAAAGATAGTCAATGACTCCCCACACAGCAAACTGACACACATCACAGTAAAGTTAGTCAATGAGTCCCCACACAGCAAACTGACACACACCGCAGTAAAGTTAGTCAATGACTCCCCACACAGTAAACTGACACACACCGCAGTAAAGTTAGTCAATGAGTCCCCACACAGCAAACTGACACACACTGCAGTAAAGTTAGTCAATGAGCAACTAACTACCACTAACACTCCACACTGACACACTGATTAGCCATCATGGAATGATCTAGCATCCACCCAGACTAACTACCCACCAGACACTTCCTCACTGACCCACAGCAGCAAAGTTAGTCAATGAGTCCCCACATCCACGCAGAGTACCAACCCCACCAGGCTAAGACCACTCACCCAGGCCAACACACACCCACCCAGCTAGACACACACTCACCCAGCCAGACACACACTCACCCAGCCAGACACACACCCACCCAGCCAGACACACACTCACCCAGCCAGACACACACCCACCCAGCCAGCCAGACACACACAAACACCCATCCAGCCAGACACACACTCACCCAGCCAGACACACACCCACCCAGCCAGACACAAACAAACACCCAGCCAGACACATACTCACCTAGCCAGACACACACCGACCCCGCCAGACACACACAAACACCCAGCCAGACACACACACACTCACCCAGCCAGACACAAACAAACACCCAGCCCGACACACACAAACACCCAGCCAGACACACACACACCCACCCAGCCAGACACACACTCACCCAGCCAGACACACACTCACTCAGCCAGACACACTCACCCAGCTCGACACACACACACACACTCACCCAGCCAGACACACACACACACACACTCACCCAGCCAGACACACACACACACACACTCACCCAGCCAGACACACACTCACCCAGCCAGACACACACTCACCCAGCCAGACACACACTCACCCGGCCAGACACACTCACCCAGCCAGACACACACACTCACCCAGCCAGACACACACACTCACCCACCCACCCAGACACACACACTCACCCAGACGTAGACACTGTCTCATCAGCCCCCCGGAGGACATGTTCTTCTCTGCCTCGATCTCGCTGAAGTTGAGGGAGCTGGCGAACACCAGGACGTCCACCATGGCCATGAGACGAGAGAGGAAGGAGACCGCTGTCTCTGAGGACATGCCCTGGGTCGCCTCCACGATCTCCAGCTCCGCCTGGAACCACAGCACACACTCAGAACACACACTCACAACACACACCCACAACACACACCCACAACACACACCCACAACACACAACCACAACACACACTCACAACAGTGACAAACACTAGACAACTGGGGATGGTGATGACATCTGACTAGTGTTCAGTCCCTAAGCTCTGCTCCATGGGGGGGGGGGGGGGGGGGGGGCGGGGGGTGAGGGAGGATGCAGGCCAGGAAGTGACCAGGTCAACTAAACCTGCTAAACCGCTCGCATAAACCGCTAGCATAAACTATGTAGCATGACAAACAGAACCATCCCAAACATATTACCACCATTGATCAGACATGCAGCTCAGAGCCTGATTACAGGACTTCATTGTAGACTTGCTGCTGTATTTCTGTAATGGAGATGCTAAAACCCTGCCCTGTAATCATTAGCCCTTCATAGAAATAGCTCCCATGTCATTCTGGTGTAAAATGAGAGGGGGGGGGGGGTGTGTGGGGTGTGGGGGTGTGGGGGGGGGTGAGGTGTGGCAGGTGGGGAGGGGTGGGGGTTGGGGGTTCCAGGAAGTAAGTGATTTATCTTGACTCAGCAGTGTTTTAGGCATGGATTCCAAGGTGATGGAACGTGCCTGTTAGCCAATGAGACGGACAGCTTGTCAATATGTAGGTGGACCTTCCCATCAACCACTGATCAATACCTAGTGTAAACGTTTAGTACTGTCTGATCATTTATCTACAATACCTACAGAGTAAACGTTTAGTACTGTCTGATCATTTATCTACAATACCTACAGTGTAAACGTTTAGTACTGTCTGATCATTTATCTACAATACCTACAGACTAAACGCTTAGTACTGTCTGATCATTTATCTACAATACCTACAGAGTAAATGTTTAGTACTGTCTGATCATTTATCTACAATATCTAGAGTAAACCTTTAGTACTGCCTGATCATTTATGTACAATATCTACAGACTAAACGTTTAGTACTGTCTGATCATTTATCTACAATATCTACAGAGTAAACATTTAGTACTGTCTGATCATTTATCTACAATATCTACAGAGTAAACGCTTAGTACTTTCTGATCATTTATCTACAATACCTACAGAGTAAACGTTTAGTACCGTCTGATCATTTATCTACAATATCTACAGAGTAAACGTTTAGTACTGTCTGATCATTTATCTACAGTACCTACAGAGTAAACGTTTAGTATTGTCTGATCATTTATCTACAATATCTAGAGTAAACCTTTAGTACTGTCTGATCATTTATCTACAGTATCTACAGAGTAAACCTTTAGTACTGTCTGATCATTCATCTACAATACCTCCATGGTAAATGTTTAGTACTGTCTGATAATTTATCTACAATACCTCCATGGTAAATGTTTAGTACTGTCTGATCATTTATCTACAATACCGCCATGGAAAATGTTTAGTACTGTCTGATCATTTATCTACAATACCGCCATGGTAAACGTTTAGTACTGTCTGTTTATTTATTCATCCCTTCAAACAGGTGAAGATAAACCACTTCCTGGAAGCTCTCGTCTTCCTCCTAGCGTGAAGCTGTCTGGTCCAATGGGACGGCAGGTGATGTGGGCGTCGTGCTTCCTCTCAACCAATCAGGCTCTACCCACCTCCACCCCAGATCGTCCTCCCCCAGGCACTGGGGTCACCTCCTCGCCCTTTGACCCTTGTAAAGATTCTGCTCCCCCTGCCTTTGTCAGCGTGAACACAGAGAGGACTAGTTATATGCAGCCTGGTTGACCTCTGACCTCTGACCTACTGATTGTTTGGTCCTACTTCACTGATTGGGTTAGCGAACGCTAACAGTGAGCATTAACATTAGATCTGGCAGGTGATTGGATTAGCCCACGGTAACACTTAGCATTAACATTAGATCTGGCAGGTGATTGGATTAGCCCATGCTAACACTTAGCATTAACATTAGATCTGGCAGGTGATTGGATTAGCCCATGCTAACAGTGAGCATTAACATTAGATCTGGCAGGTGATTGGATTAGCCCATGCTAACAGTGAGCATTAACATTAGATCTGGCAGGTGATTGGATTAGCCCATGCTAACAGTGAGCATTAACATTAGATCTGGCAGGTGATTGGATTAGCCCATGCTAACACTTAGCATTAACATTAGATCTGGCAGGTGATTGGATTAGCCCATGCTAACACTTAGCATTAACAGTAAATTTGGCAGGTGATTGTGTTAGCCCATGCTAACAGTGATCAGTAACAGTTGATATGACAGGTGATTGGATTAGCCCATGCTAACACTTAGCATTAACAGTAGACTTGGCAGGTGATTGGGTTAGCCCACTCTCACAGTGAGCATTAACATTAGATCTGGCAGGTGATTGGATTAGCCCATGCTAACACTTAGCATTAACAGTAAATTTGGCAGGTGATTGGGTTAGCCCACTCTCACAGTGAGCATTAACATTAGATATGGCAGGTGATTGGCGTAGCCCACGCTAACAGTGATCATTAACAGTAGATTTGACAGGTGATTGAGTTAGCCCATGCTAACAGTGATCAGTAACAGTAGATATGACAGGTGATTGGGTTAGCCCACGGTAACACTTAGCATTAACATTAAATATGACAGGAGATTGGGTTAGCCCATGCTAACATTAGATCTGGCAATCTAAAGAGAGAGGAGGGTCTGTCTGGACGTCTTAATCCCCAATGGAGGGAAGAGACAGGATCAGACCTAAATCAACACTAAAGCTGGAACACCACGACTTTCAGACAGTGGCTGTTGGTCACAGTGCAGTACTGTAAATAGTCAGTAGAGACATAGTGCTGGACTATAAATAGAGTCGGTAGAGACTTAGTGCAGTACTATAAATAGTCAGTAGAGACATAGTGCTGTACTATAAATAGTCAGTAGAGACATAGTGCTGTACTATAAATATAGTCGGTAGAGACTTAGTGCGGTACTATAAATAGTCAGTAGAGACTTGGGTGCTGTACTCCAAATAGTCAGTAGAGACTTATAGTGCTGTACTATAAATAGAGTCGGTAGAGACTTAGTGTAGTACTATAAATAGTCAGTAGAGACTTATAGTGCTGGACTATAAATAGAGTCGGTAGAGACTTAGTGCTGTACTATAAATAGTCAGTGGAGACTTAGTGCTGTACTATAAATAGTCAGTAGAGACTTAGTGCTGTACAATAAATAGAGTCGGTAGAGACTTAGTGCTGTATTATAAATAGAGTTGGTAGAGACTTATTGCTGTACTATAAATGGTCAAACAGTAGATGGTCAGGGTTAGGGTTAGTAAATGGAGTAGGGTTAGGGTTAGCAGATGAAGTAGGGTTAGTAGATAGAGTAGGTTTAGGGTTAGGGTTAGTAGGGTTAATAGATGGGTTAGGGTTAGGGTAAGTAGGGTTAGGGTTAGTAGATGGAGTATGCTTAGGGTTAAGGTTAGTAGGGTTAGGGTTAGTAGATGGAGTAGGGTTAGGGTTAGGGTTATCAGGAGACTTACAGTGCTGGTACTAGTCTTAGAGCTCTGGTCATGTTAGTAGGGTTAGGATTAGTAGGGTTAGGTTTAAGGTTAGGGTTAGGGTTATCAGGAGACTTACAGTGCTGGTACTAGTCTTAGAGCTCTAGTCATGTTAATAGGGTTAGGGTTATCATGAGACTTACAGTGCTGGTACTAGTCTTAGAGCTCTAGTCATGTTAGTAGGGTTAGGGTTAGGGTTATCAGGAGACTTACAGTGCTGGTACTAGTCTTAGAGCTCTGGTCATGTTAGTAGGGTTAGGGTTAAGGTTAGGGTTAGGGTTAGGACAGGACCACGAGCAACACAGAGAAGAAGAAGGAAAGATTGAAAAGAGAACGTCAACACTTGGATGTTTGTCAGGAGGGAAAGTGGTTGTTAGTTTTAGTTAGAGTAATTACATTTCATAATGTAACAAGAATACACACGGAGAGTACAGAGATGAATTGCATTTCATAATCTAACAACCATAACCCAACAAGCATAACCCAACAACCATAACCTAACAACCATAATCCAACAACCATAACCCAACAAGCATAACCCAACAACCATAACCTAACAACCATAACCCAACAACCATAACCCAACAACCATAACCCAACAACCATAACCCAACAACCATAACCCAACAACCATAACCCAACAAGCATAACCCAACAACCATAACCCAACAACCATAACCCAACAACCATAACCCAGATGGAGAATTAGATTTTGTCTGTCTGTCTGTCTGTCTGTCTGTCTGTCTGTCTGTCTGTCTGTCTGTCTGTCTGTCTGTCTGTCTGTCTGTCTGTGTGCTGGTGGCAGGGCAGCTTACAGTAGGCGAGGTGGCCGCCGAGAGCAGAGGGAGGATGCCCCCACAGGCGATGATGATGTTGTCCACCATCTGGGAGATGAGATGGATGGTGTTGTGGACGAAGATGATGTTCTCGTTGCTGTTCACAAAGTCCATCACAGACTTGGTGGAGTGGCTAGGGACAGGAAGAGGAACCAATCACTGAGAGAGAGACACACACACACACACACACTCTCTGAACACACACACACACACACACACCTCCTCCACACATGGACGTCAGACTCCAGGGCGAACAGCAGGTCCGTCAGGAGTCTCTGGTGCATGGGCGACCACTTGAACTCTGGGATGCGGAACATGGTGGTGCGGGGGCCTGGGCTGAACTGGCGGCGCTGCTCCTCGGTCATGGGGACGCCCCTGAAACCAAGGTCCACACGGAGGTCCCTCTCCATCTGAGACGGCCCAGCAGAGCGGCCCTGGAGGGCCTGGAGGGAACAGGGAGGAAGGAGAAAGAGAGACGGAGAGAAAGAGAGATGGAGAGAGAGACGGAGAGAGAGAGAGAGCGAGAGAGAGACGGAGAGAGAGAGAGAGAGAGAGAGTGATGGAAAGAGAGAGAGAGAGAGAGACGGAGAGAGAGAGAGAGAGAGAGAGAGAGAGACGGAGAGAAAGAGAGATGGAGAGATGGAGAGAGAGAGACGGAGAGAGAGAGAGAGAGACAGAGAGAAAAGGGAGAGGGAGAGAGAGAGAGAGAGAGAGAAGAGAGACGAGAGAGAGAGAGAGAGAGAGAGAGAGAGAGAGAGAGAGAGAGAGAGAGAGAGAGAAAAGGGAGAGGGGGAGAGAGAGAGAGAGAGAAAGAGAGAGAGAGAGAAAAAGGGGGAGAGAGAGAAAGTGAGACAGAAAGAACGATACAGAGACAAAAAGAGAGAGACACTCAGAAAGAGAGAGAGAGGGGGGAGTAGTGACAGAGATAGATAGAAAGAGAGAGAGAGAGACGGAAAGAGAGAAAGGAGGAGTAGTGACAGAGATAGAGAGAAAGATGTTCAAAGAGACAGAAAGAGAGAGGGAGAAGTTAGGGTTAGGGTAAGTAACAAGGGTTAGGGTTAGGGTTAGGGTAGGTAGCAAGGGAGAGATGCAGAGGACATAGAGAGACAGAGACACAAAGACACAGTAAAGAAGTAAGGGAGGGGTAAAGACTAGAGGACTGGGATTTCACACCAGATAATCGAGCTAAAGATTTACAACTGATGCGCACACACACACACACACACACACACACACACACACACACACACACACACACACACACACACACACACACACACACACACACCTGAGTAGTGGTGTTGGTCTGGATCTTCTTCATGTCCTTGTCCCTGCTGTCATCGGACCTCTCTGTATCCGAGGTGGTACTGGTGGTGTCGGCGCCGGTCCTCCCCCCTGTGGCCTCGCCCTCTGCCCCAGGAGGAGCCTCTCCCTCTGGGTTCTCTGTAGCTGCCAGCTCCTGGGCTCGCGCCTGGGCCTGAGCCTGGGCGATGGAGCTGATGTCCGCCAGGGGGCTCTGGAGCCGGAAGGCCCCGTCATCCGTCAGCTCCCCGGGCGACAGGCTCTGGTTGTGGGGCATCTCCGACCCACAGCCGGTCATGTGGGCCAGCAGGCTGAGGTCGTCGCTGGCACTGGAGCCTGGGCCGGTCAGAGCGGACTGGTCTGGACTGGGCAGCACCAGGGGTTCAGCGGAGCCCAGCCCAGGGAAGAGATTCTCCTCTACCTGAGAGAGAGAGAGGATTAGAGAGAGGAGGAGACAGAGAGGAGAAGGAGGAGAGGAGACAGTGAGGAGGAGAGGAGACAGAGAGGAGGAGACAGAGAGGAGAAGGAGGAGAGGAGACAGTGAGGAGGAGATAGAGGAGGAGAAGGAGGAGAGGAGACAGAGAGGAGGAGACAGAGGAGAGGAGACAGAGAGGAGAAGACAGAGGAGGAGGAGGAGGGGGAGAAGGAGGAGAGGAGACAGAGAAGAGAAGGAGGAGAGTAGACAGAGAGAAGGAGGAGGGGGAGAAGGAGGAGGAGGAGAGGAGACAGAGAGAAGGAGGAGGGGGAGAAGGAGGAGGAGAGGAGACAGAGAGGAGAAGACAGAGGAGGAGGAGGAGGGGGAGAAGGAGGAGAGGAGACAGAGAAGAGAAGGAGGAGAGTAGACAGAGAGAAGGAGGAGGGGGAGAAGGAGGAGGAGGAGGAGACAGAGAGGAGAAGACAGAGGAGGAGGAGGAGGAGGGGGAGAAGGAGGAGAGGAGACAGAGAAGAGAAGGAGGAGAGTAGACAGAGAGAAGGAGGAGGGGGAGAAGGAAGAGGAGGAGGAGACAGAGGAGAAGGAGGAGAGGAGGAGACAGAGGAGAAGAAGGAGAGGAGACAGAGAGGAGAAGAAGGAGACAGAGGAGGAGAGGAGAGGAGACAGAGAGGAGAAGGAGGAGAGGAGGAGACAGAGGGGGAGGAGGAGAAGGAGGAGAGGAGGAGACAGAGGGGGAGGAGGAGAAGGAGGAGAGGAGGAGACAGAGGAGAAGGAGGAGAGCAGGAGACAGAGAAGAGAAGGAGGAGAGGAGACAGAGAGGAGAAGGAGGAGAGGAGACAGAGAGGAGAAGAAGGAGACAGAGGAGGAGAGGAGAGGAGACAGAGAGGAGAAGGAGGAGAGGAGACAGAGGAGGAGACAGAGAGGAGAAGGAGGAGAGGAGACAGGAGGAGGAGGAGACAGGAGGAGGAGGAGGAGAGGAGGAGGAGAGACAGAGAGGAGACAGAGGAGGAGACAGAGGAGGAGGAGGAGAGTAGACACCTTGCTGAACAGGAAGCAGCCGTTGTTGCTAGGGACACTGTCCTTGTCATCTGCCAGCGTGATGAGAGGACCCATGTTCCCATCATCCTCCTCTGCCTCCGTGACATCATCAGCAGGCGCCAGGCTCCCGTTGAGCTTCTGGACCACGGCAGAGCAGTAGGCGCTGTCCAGGAGAGAGTCCACCTCAACCAGACGCCCGTTCTCCACTCCTCCTGCTCCTCCTCCTCCTGCTGCTCCTCCTCCGTTCAGCCCCTCAGGAGAGAGGTCCAGGTCATCCAGCTTCACCTCGGTGGCCTCCACCTTCTCCGCCTTGATGTCCACCAGGAGGTCGTGGACCTCCACCCTGACCCCCGGCCCGGCGCTCTGCTCCCCCGCAGACAGAGCCTCTCCATCGGCTCTCTTTCCCGGACCTTCAGCCAGGAGGTTTCGCGAGCTGTCGCCCCCAGCGTCCTCAGCCTCGCTCTCGGGCGTCTGAGTCTGGGAGAGGTCGTCCAGCTCCAGGCTTCCGTTGAGAACGGGGGTCGGCGTGGCCGACAGGCCGGAGATGGTGGAGACAGAGCCTTTCTTCCCCTTCTTGATGTTGTCCTCCTCCTGGCGCTGGTATTCCTCATACATCTTGGCCAAATACTCCTTATGAGCCTCATAGGTTACCTAGCAACACACAGATGAATACCCTGTTTATAAGTACCGATAACATCTTAGCCTGGTCACCTAGCAACACTGGTTATTTCTGATCGGTAGCCAGTATATGTCAATCATGGCTAGTGAATAAATAAAGTTAGTGAGTATTTACTGATCAATACCTCATTGGTTTAGGTAAAATATATGAGCTAAAAGGAGGTCAGCAATAATCAATAACTAATTCTCAATACCATATTCTTAGCTATCCTTTGGGATGGTAGTCTAGTTCATTTATTTGACAACATGGTCTCATAGTTAATCATTTATCAAGAAGACATGAAGCACCTATTCTATCTACACCTCAATAACTTTACAAAGCCAATGATTATCAAAGACAACCCTCTACTACAGGGTCAGGGTCAGGGGTCAGGGGTCGGGGTCAAGGGTCGGAGTCAAGGTCAGGGGTCATGGTCAGGGTCGTGGTCATGGTCATGGTCAGGGTCATGGTCTGGGGTCAGGGGTCAGGGTCGTGGTCAGGGGTCAGGGCTCTGACCTTGGAGTGAGCGATGGACAGCGTGTCCACCCAGACCCTCCAGCCTCCCCACTCATATTTGATGGCGTGGTAGAGGAGGATCCTGAAGATGTTGTAGACCATCTCTGTGATCTTCTGCTCCTCTGGGCTTTTGGGGTTGATGTAACCCAGAGAGAACATCCAGTCCTGCCACACGGAGCACTGCAGCAGGCAGCTGAAGACCACAACAACAACAACAAACTAAATCACAGAGTAAACAACAACAATAACATAACAGCTGAAGACCACAACAACAACAACAACAAACTAAATCACAGAGTAAACAACAACAATAACATTACAGCTGAAGACCACAACAACAACAAACTAAATCACAGAGTAAACAACAACAATAACATAACAGCTGAGGACCACAACAACAACAAACGAAATCACAGAGTAAACACTCACATAACACAACAACAATAACACAACAACAAACTAAATCACAGAGTAAACACTAATAAAACATAACAGCTGAAGACAACAACAACAACAAACTAACTCACAGAGTAAACACTAATAAAACATAACAGCTGAAGACAACAACAACAACAAAC
>CM030172.1:55224086-55229086 GCA_017639675.1 Aplochiton taeniatus
ATTCCCGCCTGCAGTTAATTTTGAAACCGTCATCATTACTCCATTCCTCAACCAACCAATCAGCGGGATATCCTTCCGGATAAAGCACCCTGGTTGTCGACCAATCAGGAGACGACTTGTCTTTGAATTATCTGTGTGTTTGTTGTCGGTTCTCGAAGTTGGTCTGGGTGGTTACGTGTTTTCGACTATGGTGGTTAGTCTATGAAAACGAAGGTTTTCATTCGTATTGTATCGTTGTTAACGTAATTTGTTGTTCTTGTTGTCAGTCCTGTACGCGGTGCAGCTGATTTATTTATATCCATTGTTCGGTCTTGTACACGGTGCAACCGTTCGCGTCACTATAACATCCTGTACTCTGTACAGTTTATAATTTCAGTTATATTTGCTACCAAAGGAGCAAGCGGGGCAGGTAAGCAACCCATGGGTATACAGTCCCCTCCAAAAGTATTGGAACAGTAATGCCAATTCCTTTATTTTTGCTGTAGACTGAAAGCGTTTGGGTTTGACACCAAAAGATGAATATGAGACAAAAGATCAATATGTCAGCTTTTATTTCCAGGTATTTTCATCTGGATCTGATAAACAACTTAGAAGATATCATTATTTGTAAAGGAACACCACATTTTTTGTTGAGCAAAAGTATTGGAACATGTGACTAACAGGTGTGTTTTGTTGCCCAGGTGTGTCTTATTACATTTATTATTCAAACAATAAATAACACTGAATGTCTAGGCTCAGTTTCAGATTCTGGTTTTGCCTGTGCAGACTGCAGTTATAGTAATCAACATGAAAAGCAGAGAACTGTCTATGGGTGAAAAGAAAGCAATTGTGAAGCTAAGAGAAGATGGGAAATCAATCAGAGCCATCGCACAGACACTAGCCATAGCCAGTACAACAATTTGGAATATCCTCAGGAAGAAACAAACTACTGGTGTACTAAGTAACAGACATCGAACGGGACGACCAAGGAAAACAACAGCAGTTGACGACAGAAACATTGTCAGAGCTGTGAAGAAAGACCCTAAAACTACTGTTGGTGAGATCAACAACAACCTCCAGAGGGCAGGAGTGAAGGTTTCAGAATCCACTGTTCGCAGAAGACTTCATGGACAACAGCACAGAGGCTACACCAGAAGATGCAAGCCATTCATTAGCATAAAGAATAGGAAGGCCAGGCTGGATTTTGCCAAAAAGTACAGAGACGAGCCTCAAAAATTCTGGGAAAAAGTTTTATGGACTGATGAGACGAAGATTAACTTCTACCAGAGTGATGGAAAGGCTAAGGTTTGGAGAAAAAAAGGATCTGCTCATGACCCCCAAAACACAAGCTCATCTGTGAAACACGGTGGAGGTAATGTGATGGCTTGGGCTTCAATGGCTTCTTCTGGGACGGGCTCATTAATCTTCATTGATGATGTAACACATGATGGCGGCAGCAAAATGAATTCGGAAGTCTACAGAAACATTTTGTCTGCCAATTTAAAGAAGGATGCAACCAAACTGATTGGGAGATCCTTTGTCATGCAGCAAGATAATGACCCTAAACACACTGCAAAAGCAACAAAGGAGTTCATCAGGGGCAAGAAGTGGAAGGTCCTAGACTGGCCAAGTCAATCTCCAGACTTAAACCCTATAGAGCATTCTTTTTACCTTCTTAAAAGGAGACTGAAGGGAGAAACCCCCCAAAACAAGCAACAACTGAAAGAGGCTGCAGTGAAAGCCTGGAAAGGCATAACAAAAGAAGAATGCAAAAGTTTGGTGATGTCCATGGGTCGCAGGCTTGATGCAGTTATTGAAAGCAAAGGATTTGCAACAAAATATTGAGTCTTATTCACTTAAATCCATTTCAAGTCTATCTGTTCCAATACTTTTGCTCATCTAAAAATGTGGTCTTTCTTTTCAAATAATGATATCTTCTAAGTTGTTTATCAGATCCAGATGAAAATACCTGGAAATAAAAGCTGACATATTGATCTTTTGTCTCATATTCATCTTTTGGTGTCAAACCCAAACGCTTTCAGTCTACAGCAAAAATAAAGGAATTGGCATTACTGTTCCAATACTTTTGGAGGGGACTCTACATCCTCTGCCCGTAGATAACCACTGTCTATTTCATTAGGTCAGAGGACGGATGCCGCCCATGTATTTAAGTTTGGAAGTATTTTGTTATGCAGATTAGCTTTTTATTCTTTTTATGTTTTCTTGTATGGCACCGTTCAGTCCCGTTTGTTACCTGTTTTTGATTTCTTGTAATACATTTGTTAAGTGATCCATCTCTTCGTTGGCCTGGCAATTACTTAGCCGACATCAAGTCTGACAAGATCAACCTTTGTTACGGATCTCGACCACTTCCTAGACCTGGTCATATACTATCCTTGGGGTTCGTAACACCCTTCAACATGCTGAAGAGATATACTGTGGTATGGTAGTTGTAGTTTTATTGTAGTGTTGTGGCGATACTGTGGTATGGTACTTGTAGTTTTATGTAGTGTTATAGTTATACTGTGGTATGGTAGTTGTAGTTTTATTGTAGTGTTGTGGCGATACTGTGGTACGGTAGTTGTAGTTTTATGTAGTGTTATAGTTATACTGTGGTATGGTAGTTGTAGATGTATTGTACTGTTGTGACTATACTGTGGTATGGTAGTTGTAGTTTTATGTAGTGTTGTGGCGATACTGTGGTATGGTAGTTGTAGTTTTATGTAGTGTTATAGTTATACTGTGGTATGGTAGTTGTAGATGTATTGTACTGTTGTGATTATACTGTGGTATGGTAGTTGTAGTTTTATGTAGTCTTATAGTTGTACTGTGGTATGGTAGTTGTAGTTTTATGTAGTGTTATAGTTATACTGTGGTATGGTAGTTATTGTTTTATGTAGTGTTATAGTTATACTGTGGTATGGTAGTTGTAGTTTTATGTAGTGTTATAGTTATACTGTGGTATGGTAGTTGTAGTTTTATGTAGTGTTATAGTTATACTGTGGTATGGTAGTTGTAGATGTATTGTACTGTTGTGATTATACTGTGGTATGGTAGTTGTAGTTTTATCGTAGTACTCACCCAGACACCATTGTCTCCCCTCAGCATGCTGAAGAGCAGCTTGAGCTCCTTGACTGTGATGCTGTAGCTGGCCATCACTCCCAACATGTCCACCAGGAGGTCTGAAGACAGACAGAGGGAGGGAGGAAGAGAGGGAGAGAGGGGGGGAGGAAGAGAGGGATAGAGGGAGAATTTAGATTGAAAAAGCACTACCTTTCTTTTCAGCCCCGCTAACAAGACAAACAACTTCACAGGAGGAGACAGAGAGAGAAACAGACTCAGTTACAGGAGGAGACAGAGAGAGAAACAGACTCAGTTACAGGAGGAGACAGAGAGAAACAGACTCAGTTACAGGAGGAGACAGAGAGAGCAACAGACTCAGTTACAGGAGGAGACAGAGAGAGAAACAGACTCAGTTACAGGAGGAGACAGAGAGAGAAACAGACTCAGTTACAGGAGGAGACAGAGAGAGAAACAGACTCAGTTACAGGAGGAGACAGAGAGAGAAACAGACTCAGTTACAGGAGGAGACAAAGAGAGAAACAGACTCAGTTACAGGAGGAGACAGAGAGAGAAACAGACTCAGTTACAGGAGGAGACAGAGAGAGAAACAGAGACTCAGTTACAGGAGGAGACAGAGAGAGAAACAGACTCAGTTACAGGAGACAGAGAGAGAAACAGACTCAGTTACAGGAGGAGACAGAGAGAGAAACAGACTCAGTTACAGGAGGAGACAGAGAGAGAAACAGACTCAGTTACAGGAGGAGACAGAGAGAGAAACAGACTCAGTTACAGGAGGAGACAGAGAGAGTAACAGACTCAGTTACAGGAGACAGAGGGAGAAAATAACGATAAGGATGTTCAGCCGACTTCTTCAAACAGTTATCAATAACACTTCAGTTATCAATAACACTTCAGTTATCAATAAGCTCCGATCATTCTGTACAGAACATAAAACATTCCCAATCCCCCACATCTCAGCAAAGATGTCCCCCACCAGTCTATAACATTCATATTGGATTGATGAGATGGGCAGCCAACAGAGCCCTCCTCACCTGGATCCACTGACCCCTGCCCCAGCATAGAGTACCTCCCAGTGTTCCATATAGGCAGCTGACCCAGACAGATAGTTGTGCACATGATTATGTTATTGTGCACAGTGAATATCCCTGTGTAATGTAATGTACTGTTATGTAATGTACTGTACTGTTATGTTAGTATGTAGAGTGAATATCCCTGTGTAATGTAATGTACTGTTATGTAATGTACTGTACTGTTATGTTAGTATGTAGAGTGAATATCCCTGTATAATGTAATGTACTGTTATGCAATGTACTGTACTGTTATGTTGGTATGTAGAGTGAATATCCCTGTGTAATGTAATGTACTGTACTGTGATGTAATGAAAAGTACTGTAATGTACTGTACTGTACTGTTAGTATGTAGAGTGAATATCCCTGTGTAATGTAATGTACTGTACTGTACTGTGATGTAATGTAGAGTACTGTAATGTAATGTACTGTACTGCATGTAACTGTTATGGTAGCATGTCATCATGTTATTATGTACCGTGAATATCTCCGTGTAATGTAATGTACTGTAATGTACTGTACTGCAATGGTGGCTGAGTCACCGGCGATCATGTTATTACGTTCAGTGAATGTCCGTGTGTAATGTACTGTACTGTATGTAATATGTAACTGTTATGTAGTGTAATGTAATATGTAATTGTTATGTATTGTACTGTACTGTAATGTGTAACTGTTATGTATTGTATCACACTGTACTGTATTGTAATGTAATTTGTAACTGTTATGTACTGTACTGTAATGTAATGTGATGTAATGTAATGTAATATGTAACTTATGTATTGTATTGTACTGTACTGTACTGTATGTAGTATGTAATGTATTGTAATGTAATGTAATATGTAACTTATGTATTGTATTATACTGTACTGT
>CM030172.1:55234086-55241586 GCA_017639675.1 Aplochiton taeniatus
AAGAGAGGAGAGGAGAGGAAAGGAGAGGAGGTTTCAGAACCATGGACAGCTCTTTGTTGCATTACCTCTCGCACTTACTGACTGGCTGGCTGGCTGGCTGACTGACTGACTGACTGACTGTTAACCGGTAACATCTTCACACTGCCCCACAGCTCTAAAATGGATACTGTCTGATAACACTATCTGCAAATGATTGATAATGTCTGATAACTCTATCTGATAATGATTGATAATGTTGATAACTCTATCTGTTAATGATTGATACTGTCTGATAACTCTATCTGCTAATGATTCTCAAAGACTAGCAGCTGGAGAATACAGGCCTCAGACAATCAGAGAATCAGAGCAGGATACTACAAGCCTCAGCCAATCAGAGTCCCCAGATCACAATACTAAGACTGTCTGTTTTACAGTGGACAAATGGGTACATCTTACTGGTGTACGCTGACACAGTGCTGATTTATCACCACAATGAGAGGAGAGGAGAGAAGAGAAGAGAAGAGAAGAGAAGAGAAGAGAAGAGAAGAGAAGAGAAGAGGAGAGGAGAGGAGAGGAGAGGAGAGGAGAGGAGAGGAGAGGAGAGGAGAGGAGAGGAGAGGAGAGGAGAGGAGAGGAGAGGAGAGGAGAGGAGAGGAGAGGAGAGGAGAGGAGAGGAGAGGAGAGGAGAGGAGAGGAGAGGAGAGGAGAGGAGAGGAGAGGTAAATACACAAACATCCTCTTCCAGCCTGATGGATTTCATAGAACCTGAAGCTGGAGAGAGTAGGGGGTCTGTGAGCCACCGTGACCCGGCCTTGGCTGCTCCTAATCGGGTCTAAACAAAGGCAGGCGCCCCTCCTCTCCCTGACCCACCACTGGCAAACCCTGTGAATGTGGATCAGCCCAGACCATTTCACAGTAAACAGCACTGCTCCAATAGATCCCTGCTGGCTGTGTTGCTGTGGTGTATCAAGGTGTCTCACCCTCACTGAGGATGAGTGAGTATGAGTCAGGATAGCTCACTCACTAGATCACTCAGCCTCTATCCTCTATCATCCTCTATCCTCTATCATCCTCTATCCTCCATCATCCTCTATCCTCCATTCGCCTCTATCCTCTATCATCCTCTATCCTCCATCCTCCATCATCCTCTATCCTCCATTCGCCTCTATCCTCTATCATCCTCTATCCTCCATCCTCCTCTATCCTCTATCTACCTCTATCCTCTATCACCCTCTATTCTCTATCACCCTCTATTCTCTATCACCCTCTATCCTCCTCTGGCCTCTATCAATCTCTATCTGCCTCTATCTTCCTCCATCAACCTCCTCTATCCTCTACCATCGTCTATTCTCTATCATCCTCTAACCTCTATCCTCCATCACCCTCCATCATCCTCTACCCTCTATCATCCTCTATCCTCCATCACCCTCTATCATCCTCTAACCTCTATCCTCTATCTTCCTCCATCATCCTCTATCATCCTCCATCATCTATGATCCTCCATCATCTATCATCCTTCATTATCCTCTATCCTCATAATCCTCTATCCTCCTCTACCCTCTATCCTCTCGATCATCCTCTATCCTTTATCATGCTTTATCACCCTCTATCACCCTATATCACCCTCACTAGATCACAGCCTCTATCCTCTATCCTACATCCTCCTCTATCCTCTATCATTCTCTATCCTCTATCATCCTCTATCCTCCATCACCCTCTATCCTCCATCCTCCTCTATCCTCTAGCATCCTCTATCCTCTAGCATCCTCTATCCTCCATCATCCTCTATCCTCCATCATCCTCTATCCTCCATCCCCTTCTATCCTCTATCATCCTCTATCCTCCATCATCCTCTATCCTCCATCATCCTCTATTCTCCATCATCCTCTAGCCTCTATCATCCTCTATCCTCCATCATCCTCCATCCTCCTCTATCCTCAATCATCCTCTATCCTCCATCATCCTCTATCCTCCATCAGCCTCTATCCTTCATCCCCTTCTAACCTCTATCATCCTCTATCCTCCATCCTCCTCTATCCTCTATCATCCTCTATCCTCCACCCTCCTCTATCCTCCATCATCCTCTATCCTCCATCAACCTCTATCCTCCATCCTCCTCTATCCTCCATCATCCTCTATCCTCTATCTACCTCTATCACCCTCTATTCTCTATCACCCTCTATCCTCCTCTATCCTCTATCAATCTCTATCTACCTCTATCCTCTATCTTCCACCACCCTCCATCATCCTATACCCTCTATCATCCTCCATCATCCTCTATCCTCTATCAGCCTCTATCGTCCTCTAACCTCTATCCTCTATCTTCCTCCATCATCCTCTATCATCCTCCATCATCTATGATCCTCCATCATCTATCATCCTTCATCATCCTCTAACCTCTATCCTCTATCTTCCTCCATCATCCTCCATCATCTATGATCCTCCATCATCTATCATCCTTCATCATCCTCTATCCTCCATCATCCTCTATCCTCCTCTACCCTCTATCACCCTCTATCCTCTCGATCATCCTCTATCCTTTATCATCCTTTATCACCCTCTATCACCCTCTATGCTCTCGATCATCCTCTATCCTTTATCATTCTTTATCATCCTCTTTCAACTCTATCCTCTCGATCATCCTCTATTCTTTATCATCCTCTACCCTCTATCATCCTCCGGACACAGGAGGACCAAAAAACACCAAAGCTGATTATTTTCTGTTCTCCAAGGAGCCTTCGTCCAGAATGTTCCATGTATCATCAAGACAGATGTCTCGCCACTTTGCTCCTGCCTGTGTCTCTTGGCTCCTGCCTGTGTTTCCTGGCTCCTGCCTGTGTCTCTTTCTCCTGCCTGTGTCTCTTGGCTCCTGCCTGTGTCTCCTGGCTCCTGCCTGTGTCTCCTGGCTCCTGCCTGTGTCTCTTGGCTCCTGCCTGTGTCTCTTTCTCCTGCCTGTGTCTCCTGGTTCCTGCCTGTGTCTCTTTCTCCTGCCTGTGTCTCCTGGCTCCTGCCTGTGTCTCTTGGCTCCTGCCTGTGTCTCTTGGCTCCTGCCTGTGTCTCTTTCTCCTGCCTGTGTCTCTTGGCTCCTGCCTGTGTCTCTTGGGTCCTGCCTGTGTCTCTTTCTCCTGCCTGTGTCTCTTTCTCCTGGTTTCTAGTCTTCCATTCATCTCTCCACGCTGTCTCCCAGGGCAACTCTCTCTCTCTCTCTCTCTCTCTCTCTCTCTCTCTCTCTCTCTCTCTCTCTCTCTCTCTCTCTCTCTCTCTCTCTCTCTCTCTCTCTCTCTCTCTCTCTCTCTCTCTCTCTCTCTCTCTCTCTCTCTCTCTCTCTCTCTCTCTCTCTCTCTCTCTCTCTCTCTCTCTCTCCTGGTGGGTGTGCCATATTGTATGATGACTGTGTGTATTGCCCATACTGTGTGTTTCTTGTGCTGAGCATGTGTTGTGCTGTGTGTTATGAGGTAGGTGTGTGTGTGTGTGTGTGTGTGTGTGTGTGTGTGTGTGTGTGTGTGTGTGTGTGTGTGTGTGTGTGAACTCTGTATCCCCACCTTGAGGATGTTGGAGTGTGTGGACAGGAATAATGCTGTCCTTTCCCCTGGGTCAGCAGAGAGGTTCACCCACCACCCCCTACCCTAAGCCCTGGTTCTGCCATCTACTACCCAAACATGACTTACAATGAAGATAAAAGAAACATCACAGAGATGGACAGATCTGAGGGAAAGAAAGAAAAAGATAGACATGCTGAATGAAGCAGAGAGAGAGAGAGAGAGAGAGAGAGAGAGCATTTGCTCCTCTTTTCAATCCAGCCACCAAAGCCGAAGTCGAGTATTTTGATCTAAATACAACAGTTTCTAAATATATAAAGAGCCCATAAATAACGGATTACTTCAACAACTGAATGTGACAAGAAGCAAAGTAAGAATATGATACATCGTCAGCCTAGAAACACAAAGTGATCATTTCAGCATTTCTGTCTGTGTAGGAGGGCCAGCCTGGCTAGCTGGTGTCCGCTGGGTCCTAATGTCAGTCAAATTTAAAACCATAACTACTGACTACCAGTCAGTCAGATTTAAAACCATAAGTGCTGACCAACAGTCAGCATGCTACTATCTCAGAGCAATTGACTCAATTAGACTTCAGTCAGAGCTATATGCTAGCCTATCAGTCAGAGCTATATGCTAAGCTATCAGTCAGAGCTATATGCTAGCCTATCCGTCAGAGCTATATGCTAGCCTATCAGTCAGAGCTATATGCTAAGCTATCAGTCAGAGCTATATGCTAACCTAACAGAGCTAAATGCGAACTGGTCAGACAGAGCTATATGCTAACCTAGACTTCAGTCAGAGCTATATGCTAAACTATCAGTCAGATCTATATGCGAACCTAGACTTCAGTCACAGCTATATGCTAAGCTATTAGTCAGAGCCCTATGCTGACCTATCAGAGCTTTATGCTAATCTAGGCTCGGGAATATTCTGAAGACAACAGGCTTATTCATACATAGTATCAATGTCGGGGAGTTTTGGGTGGATAAAAGCTGCCCGGGTGTGTGTGTGTGTGTGTGTGTATGTACCTGTGTGTGTAGCAGCTAAAGAAAGGCTCAGTGGAGGTAGCCTAGGAATAGAAGGCATGGTGGTCATTTTCCCTTCAGTTGAGCAGTGTGCTGGTAACCTGACCCAGTTCTGATCAATTAACATTCAACACCACGCATGTGATAGAAGTACATAGCAGCTGAAACATGACCCGGTTCTGATAGGGATTCATCGAGACAGTACCACATGTGACAGAACTATCGTCCATAGAACATGTGATGGTTCTGCTATGGATTCGTCTCCCTGCCCATCCATCCTGCCTGTGGTTCTGCTATAGATTAATCTCCCTGCCCATCCATCCATCCTGCCCGTGGTTCTGCTATAGATTAATCTCCCTGCCCATCCATCCTGTCTGTGGTTCTGCTATGGATTCGTCTCCCTCAGAGTGCAAATTATTAGAGGACAATCAGGGGGTCAACTTTTTTCCTTCAGAGCGAGCCGGGGTTCCTAGACAATTTAATGGAGATGCGCGCACTTACGTCAGTTGCAATTTTTTGCCTTATGAAACATAATGATGGCGCATTATAATGATGACTAACCGACTGCTCCATTAGCCCATCTTGGGTCCTAAACGGGAAAAGGGGAGGAGACACAAGCAATGCAGCAAGGAGCCGTGACAGAGTAAAAAATAGTACCCTACATTCCCTTTTCTTGCTCACCTCAACATCTGCTGACATCTCTGATGCCTGTCTCCCCCTCTCTGTCTCCTGATTGCACAAATGCAAATGGAACAAGGTTTTTATTTCTATCAGTATTCACCCTATCAGGAAACAACACTTTATTAATGCATGAGTATTTTAGTTGGGAACAGTAGCAATGGTTGATGTGTATCATTTCTCCATGCCCATCAATCTTGCTTGTGGTTCTGTGGTCGAGGTTGGCTGCTGATCGATGTGTCCGGGGCTGGACTCCCATGCTGCCGTCTGATTAATGGATGGGTCCGGCTGTGGTCACACTGCGGCCTGAGTCCCACCAGCGAGGGCCTCCTGCTCCCAAACCATTCACCCTGGGACTATGTTTGTTAAGAAGCCACAGGCCACTACAATGGGGCTGAGCTGGGTCATGATGGGCCCCACCTGCTGCTTCAGTAGAACCAGGCAGTGGATGAGGACATCCAGGGGGGCCAGGCAGTGGATGAGGACATCCAGGGGGGCCAGGCAGTGGATGAGGACATCCAGGGGGGCCAGGCAGTGGATGAGGACATCCAGGGTTAGGACAGGGAGGCTAGCTGGTTCTATAAGTCTCTGTGTAAAGTTTGATAGGGCAGAGAGGCGAGCTGGTTCTATAAGTTGCTGTGTACAGTTTGGGTTAGGACAGAGAGGCTAGCTGGTTCTATAAGTCTCTGTGTAAAGTTTGGGATAGGGCAGAGAGGCTAGCTGGTTCTATAAGTTTCTGTGTATAGTTTGGGTTAGGACAGAGAGGCTAGCTGGTTCTATAAGTCTCTGTGTATAGTTTGGGTTAGGACAGATAGGCTAGCTGGTTCTATAAGTCTCTGTGTATAGTTTGGGTTAGGACAGAGAGGCTAGCTGGTTCTATAAGTCTCTGTGTATAGTTTGGGTTAGGACAGAGAGGCTAGCTGGTTCTATAAGTCTGTGTATAGTTTGGGTTAGGACAGAGGCAAGCTGGTTCTATAAGTCTCTGCGTATAGTTTGGGTTAGGACAGAGAGGCTAGCTGGTTCTATAAGTCTCTGTGTATCGTTTGGGTTAGGACAGAGAGGCAAGCTGGTTCTATAAGTTGCTGTGTATAGTCTGGGCTAGGACAGAGAGGCTAGCTGGTTCTATAAGTCTCTGTGTATAGTTTGGGTTAGGACAGAGAGGCAAGCTGGTTGTATCAGCAGCCTTACAGAGAAACCACACACCTCCCTTCTTCCCATGGAACCTCCTCTCCCTCTTCTGCCTCAGCCGCTGGTTTCAGAGCAAAGCCACTGCAGCATCCTACCTCCTCTTCCACTCTCCTCCCCCACCACCCACTCTCCTCCTTCGCTACCTGCTTTTAAATGCATGGCGCTCCCCTCTTCACCGGCGTCTCCCCTCGCCTCCGTCAAAGGTGCTCGTGGGCGGCTGCCACAGCGCGAGATCAGCCCGTACGGAACTAACCAATGGGTTCCATTATTCCACACACGTAAAAAGATTTAAATCAACTGGGTACCAAAGTGTATCTGCCTCCAGAGATGCTTTGCCATAGCACTAGCAGGGATACATTGCGTTAGCTTGGTGCCTACACTGCTCTCTGAGAGGAATGGGGCAAATTAATACAAATGCACTATAACCAGCCTCAGTGATATCTTGAAATCTGTCTATAAAAGCAAAGTACAGCACGCTTAATGCGTGCAGCCATGCTGACTTTACTAAGGCCATATTAAGGACCTCGTCCTGACAGCTGGAGTCACACACAATGGTCCACCTCATGTTTTAGCATAGCCTGCAGTTAAAAGAGCTAAGAGCTAATCTGTGGACCACGACCCGGATAGCCTGGTACAGTTAAATCATAGAATTGCTATCAATTTGAACCACAAAGAAGCCGGTGCATTATAAATCTTCGTTCGAGTCATTCAATTAAATGTGCCGTTTTCCGCGCTCCAGCTTTGAACGCTGCAAAAATGAACCTAGACTGCAAGCAGAGGATAGCGTATTTCTGTGATAATGGTTACGGATCCATCCCTGACACTTATAAGGCCAGCCTTACATATGACGACTGGCTATATAGCACAATGCTAGTCGGCCTTTGTTCGCTGTAATCATTCAGCGATTGATGCGCATGACTGAACGGATGCGTTCCAATGCTTATATGAGCATTCTGTCATCTACATATGTGAATTGCCTTTGTGTGAGATATTGTAACGATTCCTATAGGCCTTCATCTTGCATAGGTAACAATGCTTGCATGCCAACGTGGTAAAGAGAACACCATATTTGCACATTCAAAATGTTTACT
>CM030172.1:55246586-55276586 GCA_017639675.1 Aplochiton taeniatus
AGAGCATATGGATGATCCAGAAGAGGATTGGGAGAATATCATGTGGTCAGATGAAACCAAAATAGAACTTTTTGGTAAAAACTCAACTCGTCGTGTTTGGAGGAAGAAGAATGCTGAGTTGCATCCCAAGAACACCATACCTACTGTGAAGCATGGGGGTGGAAACATCATGCTTTGGGGCTGTTTTACTGCAAAGGGGACAGGACGACTGATCCGTGTCAAGGGAAGAATGAACGGGGCCATGTATCGTGAGATTTTAAGCCAAAACCTCCTTCCATCAGTGAGAGCATTGAAGTTGGAACGTGGCTGGGTCTTCCAGCATGACAATGATCCCAAACACACCGCTCGGGCAATGAAGGAGTGGCTCCGTAAAAAGCATTTTAAGGTCCTGGAGTGGCCTAGCCAGTCTCCAGACCTCAACCCCATAGAAAATTTGTGGAGGGAGTTGAAAGTCCGTGTTGCCCAGCGACAGCCCCAAAACATGACTGCTCTAGAGGAGATCTGCATGGAGGAATGGGCCAAAATACCAGCTACAGTGTGTGCAAACATGGTGAAGACTTACAGGAAACGTTTGACCTCTGTCATTGCCAACAAAGGTTATGTTACAAAGTATTGAGTTGAACTTTTGTTATTGACCAAATACTTATTTTCCACCATCATTTACAAATAAATTCTTAAAAAATCCTACAATGTGATTTCCTGGATTTTTTTTCTCATTTTTGTCTCTCATAGTTGAAGTGTACCTATGATGCAAATTACAGACCTCTCTCATCTTTCTAAGTAGGAGAACTTGCACAATCAGAGGCTGACTAAATACTTTTTGGCCCCACTGTATAACTAGCTGTGTTTCAAAACGTCCTCATTCACGGATGTTATGAAAGCATAAGTAGGGGCACAGGGAGTGTCATCATCAGTAACTTCTGATTTGGATGATTTATTCATGACGATCTTAGCAAGAGAGCCCTCCTATTGGGAGGCACCTTAGTGAGGGAGGGGTCTACAGGGCGGGGGAACTCTCCTATTGGGAGGGACCTTAGTGAGGGAGGGGTCTACAGGGTGGGAGAGCCCTCCTATTGGGAGAGACCTTAGTGAGGGAGGGGTCTACAGCGAGGGAGAGCCCTCCTATTGGGAGAGACCTTAGTGAGGGAGGAGTCTAGAGCGAGGGAGAGCCCTCCTATTGGGAGGGACCTTAGTGAGGGAGGGGTCTACAGGGTGGGAGAGCCCTCCTATTGGGAGGGACCTTCGTGAGGGAGGGGTCTACAGGGTGGGAGAGCCCTCCTATTGGGAGAGACCTTAGTGAGGGAGGGGTCTACAGGGTGGGAGAGCCCTCCTATTGGGAGGGACCTCTGCTGCTTCATGTTTCCTGAACTGAACTGACAATCATTTTCTTTCTCCATTCCTTTATAATCTCTGTATGTAGACACGGTAAATCTATTCCTTTACAATAGGCCTATACATACACCGGTATATATATATATATATATATATATATATATATATATATATATATATATATATATATAAACAGTACTCTGCAAATGTTTTAGGCTGATTTGAAAAAATGATGGCAAAAAATGTTAAGCAATGAGTGTTCACAGCAAATATTGATTTGATTTAGATTGTTCATAAGTTCATTAACCTATTAACACTTCGATTTTTGAAAGCCTTCTTACTTTACACACCTGCCTAAAACTTTTGCACAGTACTGTATATATATATAAACCTTGCAAATTAGGCTTTATTTTTCCTTTATGGCTAATTTTGGTGAAAAGACTCCAAGCAACCAGATCCTTCTCCAGTGGGTGGTTTGCCAGTAAGGCTCACCAGATGTGATTGATTACTAGCTGTCAAAGAGAGTTTCACAGCCTAGCATCATAAGGAGTGACAGTTTTAAGCAAATCTTTGTAAAAAGTTTCAGTAAACAGTATTCCGTATAATTGAGTATATAGTAAATAATATTAAAGTATGTGGTTCCGGCCAAGCTATTTCAATGGGAGGTCTGTAGGGTACATTATTTAGTTACCTAGTTCATTAGCATGAGTCATTTCCTGCTACTAAGACCAGACCTGTTCACATGTTCAAACTGTTCAGGAAGGCACTTTGACAAGCTGCTGAAACATATAAGGTTTGGAAACTACTGACACGCACCTGTGTTGTTACATCTGGACAGGAGAGCAATTCCTCAGGCTGCCAGCAGAGGGCCCTCTCTCCAGTCCACATGGTCCATTCAGTGGAATGCGCTGGATTCTATCCATAAAACGCCTTAAAAATAGAACAGCATTGCAACCATATACAAAGGAGAGTCATTAAGTGGAGATTTACAACAGTATTTGGAAATGTAATTGGGAAGGTGAGTCTGAATTCAACGGCCTCTTGAAACCCTCTCTTGTAGGGGCGTGGCACCAGCAACCCTAACCCTAACCCTAACCCTAACCCTAACCCTAACCCTTCAGTGGGGCCCCATGTCCTCTAACCCTTCAGTGGAGCCCCATGTCCCCCAACCCTTCAGTGGGGCCCCATGTCCCCTAACCCTTCAGTGGGGCCCCATGTCCTCTAACCCTTCAGTGGAGCCTCATGTCCCCTAACCCTTCAGTGGAGCCTCATGTCCTCTAACCCTTCAGTGGAGCCCCATGTCCCCTAACCCTTCAGTGGAGCCCCATGTCCCCCAACCCTTCAGTGGAGCCCCATGTCCCCTAACCCTTCAGTGGGGCCCCATGTCCCCTAACCCTTCAGTGGAGCCTCATGTCCCCTAACCCTTCAGTGGGGCCCCATTTCCCCTAACCCTTCAGTGGAGCCTCATGTCCCCTAACCCTTCAGTGGAGCCCCATGTCCCCTTACCCTTCAGTGGGGCCCCATGTCCTCTAACCCTTCAGTGGGGCCCCATGTCCCCCAACCCTTCAGTGGGGCCCCATGTCCCCAACCCTTCAGTGGAGCCCCATGGCCCCTAACCCATCAAAGGGAGTTCCAGTTGAAGGCTGTCAGAAAGGTGAATGGAGAAACACCACTTAATCTGCTTTCAAAAAGGAGTCTGTGTGTTTTAGATTAATTTATTATTCTTATCTATAAACAAAGGTCTGCCATTCAGCGCTCCACTTCCCAGCAAGCTTTGGAACCTGTCCCCTCCCAACATCCTTCTAGGCTCAGGTAAACGCACACACACACACACACACACACACACACACACGCATACACACACACGCATGCACGCACGCACGCACGCACGCACGCACGCACCCACGCACGCAGTTTCAGTCATGCTTCCCAGAAGCAGTGAAATGGTTAAATGTCTTAGACATTGTATTTAACATGATAGCAGACAGCACCAATAGACCAATACCCAAAAACACCTTTGAAATAAACACAACAGATTTGAATATGTTCCTAAAGTCATTTACAGTAATCGTGACAGTGAATGAGGTTAATGTCTTTCTGATCCCGACCCCTGGTCCTGAATCACAGCACTCTCCATCGGTATCTCTGTTCCACCGTGGAGCAATGGACAGTTTAATATCATCCTTTGGCACATTATATTTTGATATATGTATATTCCGTCTTCTTCCAAACATGGACGCAGAGGGGAAGCAGTCCTGAAATGGTGTCTGAAACATTAACATTGAACACAACAGCACAATACTGGGAGTCCACTCCATTGGGCATTGTGCAGTGTAAGGGTTAGGGTTAGGGTTAGGGTTAGGGTTATACTGGGAGTCCACTCCATTGGGCATTGTGCAGTGTAATAAACTGGTGGTGTTTTAAATGTTGCGTATTCTGTTATACACTGCATCGCGTAATGGTTATGTTGATCTGGGAGTGATCTGGTGTGTAATGTTGTGTTGATCTGGGAGTGATCTGGTGTGTAATGTTATGTTGATCTGGGAGTGATCTGGTGTGTAATGTTGTGTTGATCTGGGAGTGATCTGGTGTGTAATGTTGTGTTGATCTGGGAGTGATCTGGTGTGTAATGTTGTGTTGATCTGGGAGTGATCTGGTGTGTAATGTTGTGTTGATCTGGGAGTGATCTGGTGTGTAATGGTTATGTTGATCTGGGAGTGATCTGGTGTGTAATGTTATGTTGATCTGGGAGTGATCTGGTGTGTAATGGTTATGTTGATCTGGGAGTGATCTGGTGTGTAATGTTGTGTTGATCTGGGAGTGATCTGGTGTGTAATGTTATGTTGATCTGGGAGTGATCTGGTGTGTAATGTTTATGTTGATCTGGGAGTGATCTGGTGTGTAATGGTTATGTTGATCTGGGAGTGATCTGGTGTGTAATGGTTATGTTGATCTGGGAGTGATCTGGTGTGTAATGTTGTGTTGATCTGGGAGTGATCTGGTGTGTAATGGTTATGTTGATCTGGGAGTGATCTGGTGTGTAATGTTGTGTTGATCTGGGAGTGATCTGGTGTGTAATGGTTATGTTGATCTGGGAGTGATCTGGTGTGTAATGTTGTGTTGATCTGGGAATGATCTGGTGTGTAATGTTGTGTTGATCTGGGAGTGATGATCTGGTGTGTAATGTTGTGTTGATCTGGGAGTGATCTGGTGTGTAATGTTATGTTGATCTGGGAGTGATCTGGTGTGTAATGTTGTGTTGATCTGGGAGTGATCTGGTGTGTAATGTTATGTTGATCTGGGAGTGATCTGGTGTGTAATGTTGTGTTGATCTGGGAGTGATCTGGTGTGTAATGTTGTGTTGATCTGGGAGTGATCTGGTGTGTAATGTTGTGTTGATCTGGGAGTGATCTGGTGTGTAACGTTGTGTTAATATGGGAGTGATCTGGTGTGTAACCTTGTGTCGATCTGGGAGTGATCTGGTGTGTAACGTTGTGTTGATCTGGGAGTGATCTGGTGTGTAATGTTGTGTTGATCTGGGAGTGATCTGGTGTGTAACGTTGTGTTGAGTGTAATGTTGTGTTGATCTGGGAGTGATCTAGTGTGTAATGTTGTGTTGATCCGGGAGTGATCTGTTGTGTAATGTCGTGTTGATCTGGGAGTGATCTGGTGTGTAATGTTGTGTTGATCTGGGAGTGATCTGGTGTGTAATGTCGTGTTGATCTGGGAGTGATCTGGTGTGTAATGTTGTGTTGATCTGGGAGAGATCTGGTGTGTAATGTTGTGTTGATCTGGGAGTGATCTGGTGTGTAATGGTTATGTTGATCTGGGAGTGATCTGGTGTGTAATGGTTATGTTGATCTGGGAGTGATCTGGTGTGTAGTGTCGTGTTGATCTGGGAGTGACCTGGTGTGTAATGTCGTGTTGATCTTGGAGTGATCTGGTGTGTAACGTTGTGTTGATCTGGGATTGATCTGGTGTGTAATGTTGTGTTGATCTGGGAGTGATCTGGTGTGTAAAGTTGTGTTGATCTGGGATTGATCTGGTGTGTAATGTTGTGTTGATCTGGGAGTGATCTGGTGTGTAATGTTGTGTTGATCTGGGAGTGATCTGGTGTGTAATGTTGTGTTGATCTGGGAGTGATCTGGTGTGTAATGGTTATGTTGATCTGGGAGTGATCTGGTGTGTAGTGTCGTGTTGATCTGGGAGTGACCTGGTGTGTAATGTCGTGTTGTTCTGGGAGTGATCTGGTGTGTAGTGTCGTGTTGATCTGGGATTGATCTGGTGTGTAATGTTGTGTTGATCTGGGATTGATCTGGTGTGTAATGTTGTGTTGATCTGGGAGTGATCTGGTGTGTAATGTTGTGTTGATCTGGGAGTGATCTGGTGTGTAATGTTGTGTTGTTAGTTTGACTGTCAGACAAACAGCAGTCATTTTGTGGCCTGATGCTCTGTTGCTTCACAACAGTTGCTTCTGTGCCTTCACACAGCCTCCAGGTGCTTCTGAGGCCCAGGCCTTCACAGCCTCCAGGTGCTTCTGAGGCCCAGGCCTTCACACAGCCTCCAGGGTGCTTCTGAGGCCCAGGCCCACGGCGGTGTAGCCCAGCTTCCAGCACCATCTGTAGGGCTCAGGTCCGGGTGTCCTGGCTGGAGGGGTCTGGAGTCTGGAAGGAGGAGCGTATCATCTGGACCTCAGACACACACAGGTGGCCGTAGGCACGCTGGTACCACTCTGGAGACTTCCCCCTAGCAGCACCGAGAACACACACCATAAGAGTCAGACCCTTCACACTGCAGGTGTGTGAGGTGGGTCTTACCTGAAGTCTACTCTACAGGTGTGTGTGTGAGTTGGGTCTTACCTGAGGTCCACTCTACAGACGTGTGTAAGGCGGGTCCGGTTGGTGGTGGTGGGCTCCAGCAGGTACTGGTCCTCCAGAACCACGGCCCTCACAGAACCTCTGGCTGGGCTGACCTCGTGGTCCACAGAAACACACACCAGAGCAGTCCAGCCTTGACTCAGGTCAGACCGCCAGGACCTGGACACAGGTTGGGGAGGGGAGTAGGGTGGAGAAGAAGAGAGAGAGAGAGAGAGAGAGGGGGGGGGGGGGTAGGATGGAGAAGAAGAAGAGAGAGAGAGAGAGAGAGAGAGAGGGGGTGGGGGGGGGGGGGGGGGTAGGGTGGAGAAGAGGAGAGAGAGAGAGAGAGGGGGGGGGTAGGATGGAGAAGAAGAGAGAGAGAGAGAGAGAGAGAGAGAGAGAGAGAGAGAGAGAGAGAGAGAGAGAGAGAGAGAGACAGAGAGAGGGGGGGGGTTCTGTTATAGATTACAGATCTTGAGATGTGTTCACATTTACACTGAAGCATCTTGACTAGGTCATGCTTTATGTGGAAAGAATCTTTTTAATAATTTAACTGAAAGATTTAGATTTGAGGTAATGCTGCTGTAAAATATACACTGCTCAAAAAAATTAAAGGAATACTTTTTAATCAGAGTATTGCATGAAGTCAATTAATCTTCTGGGCTATTGATCTGGTCAGTTAAGTAGCAGAGGGGGTTGTTAATCAGTTTCAGCTGCTTTGGTGTTAATGAAATTGACAACAGGTGTACTAGAGGGGCAACAATGAGATGAGCCCCAAAACAGGAATGGTTTTCCAGGTAGAGGCCATTGAAATTGTTTCCCTCCTCATCTTTTCTGACTGTTTTTCACTAGTTTTGCATTTGGCTAGGGTCAGTGTCACTACTGGTAGCATGAGGCGATACCTGGACCCCACAGAGGCTGCACAGGCAGTCCAACTCCTCCAGGATGGCACATCAATACGTGCCATTGCCAGAAGGTTTGCTGTGTCTCCCAGCACAGTCTCAAGAGTATGGAGGAGATTCCAGGAGACCGGCAGTTACTCTAGGAGAGCTGGACAGGGCCGTAGAAGGTCCTTAACCCATCAGCAGGACCGGTATCTGCTCCTTTGTGCATGGAGGAACAGGATGAGCCCTACAAAATGACCGCCTGCAGGCCACTGGTGTGAATGTCTCTGACCAAACAACCAGAAACAGACTTCATGAGGGTGGCCTGAGGGCCCGACGTCCTCTAGTGGGCCCTGTGCTCACTGCCCGGCACCGTGGAGCTCGATTGGCATTTGCCATAGAACACTAGATTTGGCAGGTCTGCCACTGGCACCCTGTGCTTTTCACAGATGAGGGCAGGTTCACTCTGAGCATGTGACAGACGTGAAAGAGTCTGGAGAAGCTGTGGAGAACGTTACGCTGCCTGTAACATCGTTCAGAATGACCGGTTTGGTGGTGGGTCCGTGATGGTCTGGGGAGGCATATCCATGGAGGGACGCACAGACCTCTACAGGCTAGACAACGGCACCCTGACTGCCATTAGGTATCGGGATGAAATCCTTGGACCCATTGTCAGCCCCTACGCTGGTGCAGTGGGCCTTGAGTTCCTCCTGGTGCACGACAATGCCCGGCCTCATGTGGCGAAAGTATGCAGGCAGTTCCTGGAGGATGAAGGAATTGATGCCATTGACTGGCCCCCACGCTCGCCAGACCTAAATCCAATAGAACACCTCTGGGACATGTTTCGGTCCATCCGACGCCACCAGGTTGCACCTCAGACTGTCTAGGAGCTCAGTGATGCCCTGTTCCAGATCTGGGAGGAGATACCCCAGGACACCATCCGTCGTCTCATTAGGAACATGCCCCGACATTGTCAGGCATGCATACAAGCATGTGGGGGCAATACACAGTACTGAGTACCATTTTGAGTTGCTGCAATGGAATTTCAGCAAAATGGACTAGCCTGCCGCATCATTTTTTTACTTTGATTTTCGGGGTGTCTTTGAATTCAGCCCTCTGTAGGTTGATCATTTTCATTTCCATCAAACGATGTGGCATCCTTTCGTTCCTCACTCATTACCCAGTCCATATCAGTATAGATATCCAGCATGATTTTTTTCCCCCATTGAGATATGATGTGGTTTCAAAGTGTTCCTTCAATTTTTTTGAGCAGTGTATATATAACTCTATAAACCTGTGGTTCTTTACAAGTCTACAGACTGTCCTCTGACCTGAGGGCCATGTGGTTAACAGACTGACCTCTGACCTGAGGACCATGTGGTTAACAGACTGACCTAAGGGCCATGTGGTTAACAGACTGACCTCTGACCTCTGACCTGAGGACGATGTGGTTAACAGACTGACCTGAGGACCGTGTGGTTAACAGACTGCCCTCTGACCTCTGACCTGAGGACCATGTGGTTAACAGACTGACCTGAGGACCATGTGGTTAACAGACTGACCTGAGGACCGTGTAGTCTGTGTCTGGGTGAGGGGCCATGCTCTGACAGCAGTACTGGTACACCTCAGTGTGTTGGTCCAGGGTTTCCAGCACTCTCTCCTGCACTACCCCTGTCATCCAGAGAGGGCGCTCCCTCAACAGACGCTGCAGCACCTCAGTGGGCGGGGCCAATACCTCCACACACACCCTCCAACGCCGCAGAGGGTTACCGTCTCCCACCTGGTCAACACACACACACACACACACACACACACACACACACACACACACACACACACACACAGTGTAGCACCTAATGAAGAGTGAATGTGTGTTTGAGTGTGTTAGTGTGTGTGTAAGGTGGCTGTGTGTGTTAGTGCTTGCGTGTGTGCATGTGTGCCAGGACTCCAGACTAACTTTTTTCACCACCTTCACGAAAAACAATTTTAACCATCCTGAAGTAGATGTAAACCGTCCCAAAATCTATCTGCTGTAAAGTGTCTGTAAAGAAGGGACTTTCACCCCCAAACCCCTGCTGTAAAGTGTCTGTAAAGAAGGGACCCCCAAACTACAGGCTCATTTTCTGTTGTCCCCGGGACGCCGTTAGTCTCGAGCCCTGGTGTGTGCTAGTGTGCGTGTGTGTGTTAGAGCGTGTGTGTGTGTGTGTTAGAGCGTGTGTGTGTGTTTTAGAGCGTGTGTGTGTGTGTGTGTGTGTGTGTGTGTGTTAGAGCGTGTGTGTGTATGTGCAGGTGTGTGTGTGTGCTAGTGCGAGTGTGTGCTAGTGCGTGAGTGTGTGTGTTAGAGTGTGTGTGTGTGTGTGTTAGAGCGTGTGTGTGTATGTGTAGGTGTGTGTGTGTGCTAGTGTGAGTGTGTGTGTTAGAGCGTGTGTGTGTGTGTGTGTTAGAGCGTGTGTGTTAGAGTGTGTCCTGGTGCATGTGTGTATGTGTGTGTACGTGTGTTAGAGCATGTGTGCGTGTGTGTGTGTGTGTGTGTGTGCTAGTGCGTGTGTGTGTTAGAGCATGTGTGTGTGTGTTAGAGCGTGTGTGTTAGAGCGTGTGTGTCCTAGTGCATGTATGTATGTGTGTACGTGTGTTAGAGCATGTGTGTGTGTGTGTGTGTGTATGCGTGCGTGTGTGTGTGAGTGTTTGAGTGTGTTAGTGTGTATGGTGTGTGTGTGTGAGTGTGTGAGTGTGTGTTAGTGTGTATGCTGTGCATGTGTGAGTGTGTGAGTGTGTCAGTGTGTGTTGGAGATAGAGAGGAAGCACCCACCTGTTTGGAGGCCAGCTCCGTGTGATCAACAGTAGACCTGGACATCCATGTTTTACTTTGGTCCTTGGCCTCCTTCAGCAGGCTTTGCACCATGCCCTCTATGTACGTACGATAGGAGCTCTCCTCCTCTTCCTCTGCCTCCTCCTCCTCCTCACCGTGCGTCTTACCCAGTCCATCCAGTAGGGGCGCCAGTAACTCAGCCTCCATGTAGGAGCTACGGGACTGAGCCACCATCTCCTCTGGGACCTAGAGAGAGAGAGAGAGAGAGAGAGAGAGAGAGAGAGAGAGACATGCAGAGAGAGAGAAAGAGAGACAGAGACAGGTAGAGAGAGAGAGAGAGAGAGACAGGTAGAGAGAGAGAGAAAGAGAGACAGAGAGACAGGTAGAGAGAGACATCATTTATAATTATCGCTGGAGTTGAGAATTTACAAATGTAAAATCTGGATATTAAGTTGTGTGACCTCTGTGCGACCTCTGGACTGTAACTGGCAGTATCCTAATCAAACAGCTATGGTGACCTCTGACCTGGAAGAGGGCGTGGCACTCTGTGATCATGTGTGCCAGTCCTTGAGTGGCGGCTAGGTTCTCACTGAGATCCTTCTGATCCGGACGGCCGCACGCGTACTTCCTCTGGATCGACCTATAGCAGCAGGGGGGGGCGGGGCCATGGTCAGACTTAAGAAACACAGGTCTGCTTCCACAAACAACATACAAGTAGCATGAGAATATATCTATAATAACATAGTTATATAATATATAACATGACATAGTATATAAGTAGGATAAGAATATATATTTACTAACATAGTTATATAATATATAATATGACATAGTATATAAGTAGCATAAGAATATAGATATAATAACATATTTATATAATATATAATATAACATAGTATATATGTAGCATAAGAATATAGATATAATAACATATTTATATAATATATAATATGACATAGTATATATATAGCATAAGAATATATCTATAATAACAGTTATATAAAATATAATATGACATAGTATATAAGTAGAATAAGAATATATATATAATAACATAGTTATATAATATATAATATAACAGTATATATGTAGCATAAGAATAGATATATAATAACATAGTTATATAATATATAATATGACAGTATATAAATAGCATAAGAATATATATATAATAACATAGTTATATAATATACAATTTTACATGGGTATATAAGTAGCATAAGAATATGTTACAATACCAAATATACAATATAACATAGGTAGAAGTAGCATAAGAATGTTACAATACCAAATATACAATATAACATAGGTAGAAGTAGCATAAGAATATGTTACAATACCAAATATACAATATTACATAGGTAGAAGTAGCATAAGAATATGTTACAATACCAAATATACAATATAACATAGGTAGATGTAGCATAAGAGTATGTTACAATACCAAATATACAATATAACATATGTAGAAGTAGCATAAGATTATGTTACAATACCAAATATACAATATAACATAGGTAGAAGTAGCATAAGAGTATGTTACAATACCAAATATACAATATAACATAGGTAGAAGTAGCATAAGATTATGTTACAATACCAAATATGCATGCATTTAAATAATTCTGAGAAACAAGTTATTCTCGTTTCAAACTTTGTTCTAGAATGAACTGGAAGTATGACGTAGAGCTAGAACATAAGGAGAAACCCAGAGAACATATACAGTAACGAACCATGAGGGAGGAGGAAGAGGGAGAGAGGGAGAGAGAGAAGAGGATGGAGGGAGAGATAAAGGGAGAAGAGGATGTGAGGTAGAAACAGGACGGAGGTAGACAGAGTGAAAGAGGGGTGCAGGGTTACCGTGGTGACAGCATCTCGCTCTTCAGAATGTTGACGTGGAACAGCGAGGGCCCCAGACACACGGCGAGGTTCATGGCTGTCATCTGGTTCTCCTCCACATAGGAGGTGACATCACGCAGGAAGTAGAGCAGCGTCTGCAGCACCTCCCGGTTCTCATCAGCCATCAGCAAGATGGCCGCCCGCACAGCCTGAGTCCTCTGCTCTTTAGGCACATCTGCAGAAACAGAGCTCCTATCAGACAACTCTCCACTCTGTTCTACACCCTGGCGGGTGAAACAGCCTGGACCCCTAAGCCAAGAGCCCCCTGTAAGCTGACCCAGACACCCTGTACGCTGACCCAGAGCCCCCTGTACGCTGACCCAGACCCCCCTGTACGCTGACCCAGACCCCCCTGTACGCTGACCCAGACCCCCCTGTACGCTGACCCAGACACCCTGTACACTGACCCAGACACCCTGTACACTGACCCAGACCCCCCTGTACGCTGACCCAGAGCCCCCTGTACGCTGACCCAGACCCCCCTGTACGCTGACCCAGACCCCCCTGTACGCTGACCCAGACACCCTGTACACTGACCCAGACACCCTGTACACTGACCCAGACCCCCCTGTACGCTGACCCAGACCCCCCTGTACGCTGACCCAGAGCCCCCTGTACGCTGACCCAGACACCCTGTACATTGACCCAGAGCCCCCTGTACACTGACCCAGAGCCCCCTGTACGCTGACCCAGACACCCTGTACGCTGACCCAGAGCCCCCTGTACACTGACCCAGACACCCTGTACACTGACCCAGACACCCTGTACACTGACCCAGACCCCCCTGTACACTGACCCAGAGCCCCCTGTACACTGACCCAGAGCCCCCTGTACACTGACCCAGACCCCCTGTACGCTGACCCAGAGCCCCCTGTACGCTGACCCAGAGCCCCCTGTACGCTGACCCAGAGCCCCCTGTACACTGACCCAGAGCCCCCTGTACGCTGACCCAGACCCCCCTGTACACTGACCCAGACCCCCCTGTACGCTGACCCAGAGCCCCCTGTACACTGACCCAGAGCCCCCTGTACACTGACCCAGACCCCCCTGTACGCTGACCCAGAGCCCCCTGGCGGGTGGAGCTCTTACACTGGTAGATCTGCAGGAAGGTGTCTCCCAGTCGGCTGGTGAGCAGGGGTTCTGGGAGGTCTCTGAAGAACTGTTTGACCAGGTCGGCCACGTCATAGGCTGACTGCTCCTCCAAGGTCACCAGGTCAGGGGTCAGGTCACACTGCTGTCGCAGCGCCTGGATACGGGACTTGACCCCTGACTTCCGGAACAGACCCACCTGAGATAGAGAGGGGACAACTGTATTGTAGAGCAACAAATATTACATTATTATTATAATTATTATTCCACTATTAGAATGAGTTCCAGTAGAAAACACACTGTTTAGAGCAGGTGTGTGTGATGGTGAGTTTTCATGGTAACAGTGGGAAAGTTTCGTATGCTTGTCATGGTAACGGTGCTGCGGTTTTCACGTGTGTTGTCATGGTAACGGTGTGGATGTGGCGCGTCTCGGGGTCATTGTCACGGTAACATTGTGGAAGTGACGTGTCTCAGCGTGCGTTGTCATGGCAACGTTGTGTATGTGACGTGTATCGCGTGCATCGTCATGGTAACGGTGTGAATGTGCTGTGCCTCGAGATGCGTTGTCAAGGTAACGGTGTGGATGCACTGTTTCTGGGGATGCGTTGTCATGGTGACTGACCTGGTCCAGGCATTGGGTACGGAGGTGTGCGAGGGCCTGCTGGAGACACAGGGGCAGAGGCTGACCACAGCGCTGGACGTGGAGGAGGAGAGGAACACCAAACACACTCCTCTCTCTGTAGTCAGGAACCTTCACACGCTTCATGAACTTAGGCACTGACCTAAGGACAGCAGATACAGCATGGAGATATCAGACACACAAAGGACAGCTAACACAGAGTGTGTGTGTGTGTGTGTATATTTGTGTGTGTGTGTCTCCCCGTGTGTGTGTGTGTGTGTCTGTGTGTGTGTGTGTGTGTGTGTGTTTGTCCACCCACCAGGTCCAGCCGTGTTTGTTAGACATGGAGTATTTCTCCATGATGGCTGTGAGGCGGAGCAGAGAGAACTTCTGCAGCAGACTGAGCTGGCCTGCTGATTGGCTGCTGATTAGCAGGGAGGACGCCGATTGGCTGAGAGAGATCCTGAAGCTGGGCCATCGCAGCCTGAGAGAAGAAACACAACCCTCCAATCAGATCCTAGATAGAGCCAGGTTATTTATCCACCAATCAGATCCTAGATACCACTAGGTTACCTATTCTCCAATCAGATACTAGATACAGCTAGGTTACCTAGCCTCCAATCAGATATTAGATACCACTAGGTTACCTATCCTCCAATCAGATACTAGATACCACTAGGTTACCTATTCTCCAATCAGATACTAGATACCACTAGGTTACCTATCCTCCAATCAGATACTAGATACAGCTAGGTTACCTATCCTCCAATCAGATACTAGATACCACTAGGTTACCTAATCCTCCAATCAGACACTAGATACCGCTAGGTTACCTATCCTCCAATCAGATACTAGATACTGCTAGGTTACCTATCCTCCAATCAGATACTAGATACTGCTAGGTTACCTATCCTCCAATCAGACACTAGATACTGCTAGGTTACCTATCCTCCAATCAGACACTAGATACCGCTAGGTTACCTATCCTCCAATCAGACACTAGATACCGCTAGGTTACCTATCCTCCAATCAGATACTAGATACTGCTAGGTTACCTATCCTCCAATCAGACACTAGATACTGCTAGGTTACCTATCCTCCAATCAGACACTAGATACTGCTAGGTTACCTATCCTCCAATCAGACACTAGATACTGCTAGGTTACCTATCAGTATGATCTGGATGATGAAGGAGTCTTAGCACCTCCTCCTACTCCTTCTCCTCCTCCAACTCCTCTCTCCTCCTCCTCTCTCCTCCTACTCCTTCTCCTCTCTCCTTCTCTCTCCTTCTCCTCCTCCAACTCCTCTCTCCTCCTCCTCTCTCCTCCTACTCCTTCTCCTCCTCCAACTCCTCCTCCTCTCTCCTCCTCTCTCCTCTTGCCATCCTCCTCCTCCTTCCCTCTCTCCTCCTCTTCTCTTCTCTCCTCCTCCTCCTCCTCCTCCTCACCGTGGTCGAGTGAGTGAGGCCCCCACTCCAGAGTCCCTCCTCTCCCTGCCGGTCTCCGTGGAGTCGGTGTCATCGAGGGGGGGGCCGTGCCTCTCCCCCTCCCCGCCCTGGGGCAGCAGGCTCCTGCTCCACTGGTCCACGATCTGCTGCAGCCCGCTGACGTGGGTGACGATGTCATCCAGGTGAGGGAACAGCTGCTCCTCTGGGTCCAGAAGGTCTCCTGTGCTGGCGTACAGGTGAGAGCCAGGCACGTTGTCGTACACACTCACCCGGCTGGCCCTGGGTGCCGCAGGGCAGGCGGGGCTGAGGGTCCGGCTGGGCGGGGCCAGGCTCTCGATGGACAGTGCTTTGGGGAAGGTTCCGGGCTTGTGGTCCTTGGGGACGGCGATCAGGAGGTTCTGGTAGGACTGGCTACGCCCCAGGGGATTGTGGGACGGCATGTGCATATTCTCCAGGTATCTGCTGAGCTTACATGCACCCGCCTTCACGCTCCTGTCTGATTGGCTGTCACAGCCGTTGCCGTAGCACTCGGGTGGAGGGCTTGCACAGGATTGGTGGACAGCCTCGTGAGGCATGCTCTGTAATTGGTCAATGGGTGTGCAGTGCAGCACCTGCAGAGCCACAGGCTCCTCCCCCTGCAGCACTGGTCCACTGATGTCCAGGGGCGATCGCCGTGACGACGAGCCCTTCCTCTTGGACGACAGGCCCCACGTACGCATCATGTCCATCCGACGCAGGAAGTCTTTGGCTCGGCTCCGCCCACCCTGTCCGTGACGGCAGCTTTTGATTGGCAGAGAGTTGTAGTGGGAGAGGTCTCCTGGCGCCCGATAGGCTGGGGCCAGGGACGCCATGGACAGCCAATCAGAGTCCTGGCTGTGGAGGGAGGATTCCTCGGTGATCTCTGGTTCGCTGAGGTCCGTCTGGACACTCTCACTGCTGCCCAGAGGGCTACTCTCATTGGCCCCGTCAAGCAGGAAGTCCTGTAGGCGGGACCAACGCTTACTGCTCCACTCATAGGTCCATCTGTTACTGATGGCCAGCTGCTCCTCCTCCGGCTCCTCCCCCTGGAAACAGCATAGCAACGTTACATACTGACCCTGACCCCTGACTCTAACCCTAACCTTGCTGCTCCCCTGGAAACAGCATAGCAACATTACATCACTGACCCTGAACCCTGACTCTAACCCTAACCTTGCTGCTCCCCTGGAAACATCACCGCAACATTACATCACTGACCCTGACCCCTGACCCTGAACCTAACCCTGCTCCTCCCCCTCAAACATCACAGCAACATTACATCACTGACCCTGACCCTAACCCTGCACCTCCCCCTGGAAAAATCACAGTAACATTAGATCACTGACCCCTAACCCTGACCCAGGAAACATCACAGTAACATTACATTACTGATCCCTGACTCTGACCCTGGAAACATCACAGTAACATTAGATTACTGCCCCCTGACCCTGACCCTAGAAACATCACTGTAACCTTACTGACCCCTGGCCCAGGTAGATACAAAATAGGACATTGATAAAAAGTGATAATATTAATAATATGCTCAACACATTCTTTTTAAAACTTCTCTGTTGACAAGTGATATTTCATAACCAAGGGGAGATAATCAAGCTGAAAAGAATATCAACATTATCCAATTAACAGATAGTCAATATCTTTATTAATTAAGGGTATTTAACGTTAATATGTCAACATGTTTCTTACTTTCTTCTTGGGTTGGCTGACGTCCATTTTCATGGAGGCACACCTGTTCAAGGTGTGGAGACGCCTGCAATAAACACACGCCCACACACACACACACACACACACACACACACACACAGTAAGATACAGCATGACACACACACACACACACACACACAGTAAGAAACAGCATGACACACACGTACACACACACACAGACACAGTAAGATCCAGCGTGACACCCACACACACCCACACCCACACCCACACACACAGTAAGATAAAGCATGACACACACACACAGTAAGATACAGCATGACACACACACACAGTAAGATACAGCTTGACACACACACACAGTAAGATACAGCATGACACACACACACAGTAAGATACAGCATAACACACACACACAGTAAAATACAGCATGACACACACACACAGTAAGATACAGCATGACACACACACACACACAGTAAGATACAGCATGACACACACACAGTAAGATACAGCATGACACATACACACAGTAAGATACAGCATGACACACACACACACACAGTAAGATACAGCATGACACACACACACAGTAAGATACAGCTTGACACACACACACAGTAAGATACAGCATGACACACACACACTCAGTAAGATACAGCATGACGCACACACACAGTAAGATACAGCATGACACACACACACAGTAAGATACAGCATGACACACACACACAGTAAGATACAGCTTGACACACAAACACAGTAAGATACAGCATGACGCACACACACAGTAAGATACAGCATGACGCACACACACAGTAAGATACAGCATGACACACACACACAGTAAGATACAGCATGACACACACACACAGTAAGATACAGCTTGACACACACACACAGTAAGATACAGCTTGACACATACACACAGTAAGATACAGCATGACGCACACACACAGTAAGATACAGCATGACGCACACACACAGTAAGATACAGCATGACACACACACACACAGTAAGATACAGCTTGACACACACACACAGTAAGATACAGTTTGACACACACACACAGTAAGATACAGCATGACACACACACACACAGTAAGATACAGCATGACACACACACACAGTAAGATACAGCATGACACACACACACAGTAAGATACAGCATGACACACACACACAGTAAGATACAGCTTGACACACACACACAGTAAGATACAGCATGACGCACACACACAGTAAGATACAGCTTGACACACACACACAGTAAGATACAGCATGACACACACACACAGTAAGATACAGCATGACACACACACACAGTAAGATACAGCTTGACACACACACACAGTAAGATACAGCTTGACACATACACACAGTAAGATACAGCATGACGCACACACACAGTAAGATACAGCATGACACATACACACAGTAAGATACAGCATGACACACACACAGTAAGATACAGCATGACACACACACACAGTAAGATACAGCATGACACACACACACAGTAAGATACAGCATGACGCACACACACAGTAAGATACAGCATGACACACACATACAGTAAGATACAGCATGACACACACACACAGTAAGATACAGCTTGACACACACACACAGTAAAATACAGCATGACGCACACACACAGTAAGATACAGCATGACGCACACACACAGTAAGATACAGCATGACACACACACACAGTAAGATACAGCTTGACACACACACACACAGTAAGATACAGCATGACACACACACACACAGTAAGATACAGCTTGACACACACACACAGTAAAATACAGCATGACGCACACACACAGTAAGATACAGCATGACGCACACACACAGTAAGATACAGCATGACGCACACACACAGTAAGATACAGCTTGACACACACACACAGTAAGATACAGCATGACACACACACACAGTAAGATACAGCATGACACACACACACAGTAAGATACAGCTTGACACACACACACAGTAAGATACAGCTTGACGCACACACACAGTAAGATACAGCATGACACACACACACAGTAAGATACAGCTTGACACACACATACAGTAAGATACAGCATGACACACACACACAGTAAGATACAGCTTGACACACACACACAGTAAGATACAGCATGACACACACACACAGTAAGATACAGCATGACACACACACACAGTAAGATACAGCATGACACACACACACAGTAAGATACAGCTTGACACACACACACAGTAAGATACAGCTTGACACACACTAGAACCTTTGAGGTAGCATCGTCTTCTCAACTGGCTGTGTGTGTGTATGTGTGTGTATGTGCGTGTGTGAGTGTGTGTGTGTGTGTTTGTGTATGTGTGTGTGTGTGTGTGTGTGTGTGTGTGTGTGTGTGTGTGTGTGTGTGTGTGTGTGTGTTCCTCACCGACACAAAGGCTCCACCAGGTCTCGTTCCAGGAAGTCATGGTCCCTCTTCACAGACGGAATGTCAACAGGGAACTGGCCCTCTAGGGAGAACAATGTATATATAAGAATATATTTGTAGAACAATATAAGAATGTAATAACAATATTTTTGTACAGCAATAAAACCTTTTGCTATACCCTTTCCCTGTGATTTTGTTGAATTAAAAACATGCACTTAAGATCCCTTTTAAAAGAGATGACTGATTCAGCCCCTAGAACATGGCTTAGAAGGCAATTTCACAGTTTGGGGTTGTACAAGCTAAAAGGTTCTTCTCTACTCCTCTCTTAATTCACCTTGGGAATTACCAACAAAGAAGAGGTAGAGGACCTAAGGGCCCTGCCAGGTACATAATCAACTAGACAGTCTCTAAGATAGATTGGTGCCAACCCCTTTAGCACTTTAAAGACCATTAAAATTAGCTTAAAATCTATTCTTTAAAATACAGGTAGCCAGTGGAGGCCATAGAGGACAGGGGAGATGTTCTCTCTTTTTAGTCCAAGTAAGAACTCTAGCTGCAGCATTCTGAACCATTTGTAGTTTCTGAATTGACTTGCTCGGTAGAGTGGAGATCAAAACCTTGCAGTACACTATAGAACCTTCTAAGCTATGAGAGACAACGTTTGGGAGCCTCTTCGTTTTTAAGATTCTACATTTGCATTTTTTAAACACCGACGAATCAAACTTTCAATCATACCTAATTAAGAAGAGTTCAATGGACTGACTGAAAAAAAACAAAAAAACTTGAGAAATAGAATGGTAGGTTTGAGTCTTCATCTGTGATGTTTAGCCAAAGTCTAAATTAATTAGACGTACTTAAGAGACATTAGTGTATACTGCCATATCTATCAGGCTTACTGACCAGCAGAGACACCTAGAGGCACGGTTTCAGCTTACCTTACTATTTAACAAATCTGTTATTTAGAGCATATGGCCCATCTAAGTTTTTATTGCTCATAATGCCAGTTTAATCAAATTGTATTTCTGCCAATAATAATAATGCTAACCTGCTGATAAGGGTGGGCGGACTGACTGACTGACTGACTGACTGCCTGACTGACTGGCTGACTGGCTGGGTGACTGGCTGACTGGCTGACTGACTGGCTGACTGACTGACTGGCTGACTAACTGACTGACTGACTGGCTGACTGGCTGACTGACTGGCTGGCTGACTGGCTGGCTGACTAGCTGACTGATGGTTGAAGGGAGAAAGGCATAAGTCTTCTTTATGTGTGTGTGTGTGTGTGTACCTTCGTAGAGCTGGGCATACTGTGGGAACCCTGCAGCTATCAACCAATCACAAGCCTCCTTAGCCTCGATCTCTGAAAGACAAAAGAGGACAGGAATATAAAGAAACACAGAGGACATGTCTTCATCACGGACACACACACACAGAGGACACGTCTTCATCACGGACACACACACAGAGGACACGTCTTCGTCACGGACACAGACACAGAGGACATGTCTTCATCACGGACACTCACACAGAGGACACGTCTTTATCACGGACACACACACAGAGGACATGTATTCATCACAGACACACACAGAGGACATGTATTCATCACAGACACACGCAGAGGACATGTATTCATCACAGACACACACAGAGGACATGTCTTCATCATGGACACACACAGAGGACATGTATTCATCATGGACACTCACACAGAGGACATGTATTCATCACAGACACACACACAGAGGACATGTATTCATCATGGACACACACACAGAGGACATGTATTCATCACAGACACACACAGAGGACAAGTCTTTATCACGGACACACACACAGAGGACATGTCTTTATCACACACACACATAGAGGACATGTCTTTATCATGGACACTCACACAGAGGACATGTCTTTATCATGGACACACACACAGAGGACATGTATTCATCATGGACACAGACACAGAGGACATGTATTCATCACAGACACACACAGAGGACAAGTCTTTATCACGGACACACACACAGAGGACATGTCTTTATCACACACACACATAGAGGACATGTCTTTATCATGGACACTCACACAGAGGACATGTCTTTATCATGGACACACACACAGAGGACATGTCTTTATCACACACACACACACAGAGGACATGTCTTTATCACACACACACACACAGAGGACATGTCTTTATCATGGACACTCACACAGAGGACATGTCTTTATCACACACACACAGAGGACATGTCTTCATCATGGACACACACACAGAGGACATGTCTTTATCATGGACACTCACACAGAGGACATGTCTTTATCACACACACACACAGAGGACATGTCTTTATCACACACACACACAGAGGACATGTCTTTATCATGGACACACACACAGAGGACACGTCTTTATCATGGACACACACACAGAGGACATGTCTTTATGACACACACACACAGAGGACATGTCTTTATCATGGACACACACACAGAGGACATGTCTTTATGACACACACACACAGAGGACATGTCTTCATCATGGACACACAAACAGAGGACATGTCTTTATCATGGACACTCACACAGAGGACACGTCTTTATGACACACACACAGAGGACATGTCTTTATCATGCACACTCACACAGAGGACATGTCTTTATCACACACACACAGAGGACATGTCTTTATCATGGACACACACAGAGGACATGTCTTTATCATGGACACTCACACAGAGGACATGTCTTTATCACACACTCACACAGAGGACATGTCTTTATCATGGACACTCACACAGAGGACATGTCTTTATCACACACTCACACAGAGGACATATCTTTATCATGGACACTCACATAGAGGACATGTCTTTATCATGGACACTCACACAGAGGACACGTCTTTATGACACACACACACAGAGGACATGTCTTTATCATGGACACACACAGAGGACAAGTCTTGCTCACAGCTTGACTGACAGACTCCTGTTTTCTGTGTGTCTTTCTGAGTACTACTGAAACCATTCTGCAGAGAGAGGATAAGGGGATAGAGGAAGAGAGGGATAGAGGAAGAGAGGGATAGAGGAGAGATGGAGAGATATCCTTCATTTGAAAGACAGGGGATACAGGCACGTATTGAGGGGGGGGGGGGGGGGGTTGGGTTTGGACCCCCCCCCCCCCCCCCCCCCCAAACATAATTGGTCCTTTATTTGCTTCTATCTTGATTGACAGAAGTCAAACCTGTCAACTAACTTGGTTCCAATAATGTATTGTAGGCTATAAATGAGAACACTAATTTAACTATAATCTGCACTCAATTTAGTCCTAACCCTAACCCTAAATGAGAACACTAATTTAACTATAATCTGCACTCAGTTTAGTCCAATAATAAATAATAATAAACGTTTTGCCATGAAGAAAAGTCAGGATAAACGAGAAAGATCAGGGATTTCTTTTTCGTGAAAAAAAAGAAGCCATCCTTCGTTTCATCACACATGCGCTGTATGCTCTATTACGGAGGCAGTCCCAGTCCCATTACCACCATCGCAACAACCCATTCACCACTAACCTTGTGTTTACCATTAGCTTTCTGCAACATTGGCCAACCCCCCCCCCCCCCCCCCCCCCCCCCTCCCCCAAATATTTTTCTGGCTACAGACCTGAGAGGATTGAACGAAAAGGACGAAATCTGTAAATATCCAGCATTCTTAATGTAGCGATACGTAGCCCACCGCTTGGTGCTTTGACAGATCTAATAACAGAGTGTAAACTAACAGCACACTGAGGTCCAGCAGCACATGGAACCGCCATGTGGCTTTATTGCTGTGGCACATATTCTCCAGCAGAGGGCAGCGTTGAGCTGAAGTGAGAAAACAGGCTACCTCACTGTCTGTTCTCTCTAACCATCCGTGATTTGACTTGACGTTGTTGTAGTTAAATAGTCTGATTCTGATTACCATCAACTACCACCTCAAATACTGTCTAAATATAAAACTAACATTTCAGAACAAAGTCCCCTAAAGCTGGTAAGGAGATTACAAACATGTCTAAATCCTGACTTAAAAACCAACAGCTGCTTCTACCTCTAGAAACCAGAAGGTGTGTGTGTGTGTGTGTGTGTGTGTGTGTGTGTGAACAAATCTGTAGGAGATACATGAAATACCACAACGTGCACATGCATGTTCACTAACCTCATTAGGCTACACTGGCCCCTCCCCCTCTCTCTCTCTCTCTCTCTCTCTCTCTCCCTCCCCCTCTCTCTCTCTCTCTCTCCCTCTCTCTCCCCCTCCCCCTCTCTCTCCCCCTCCCCCTCTCTCTCTCTCTCTCCCCCTCCCCCCCCCTCTCTCTCTCTCTCTCCCTCTCTCTCTCTCTCTCTCTCTCTCTCTCTCTCTCTCTCTCTCTCTCTCGCTCTCTCTCTTTCTTTCTCCCTCTCTCTCTGTTCTTATCTCATTTGGAGGGGAATGTTTTTGTAATTGCAGCTATAAAGGGAGGAAGCAGGAAGCAGCCATTGAAATGTCCGAGCATGACGACCAGCCAGTACCACAGTCCCCCCCCACCCCCCACGCCCGCCGTCATGTGACAGGAAGCAGAGGAAGTAACCATGGTGATGTTTATGATTGAACTCTGTACAGCCTGAACGGAGAGCTACCATGAGCACGATGGTAACCATGGAACTCTGCGTTCATAACCAATCCCAGTACAGAGCTAGGATGTTTATAACTGATCCCAGTACAGAGCTGTGATGTGTATAACTGATCCCAGTACAGAGCTGTGATGTGTATAACTGATCCCAGTACAGAGCTGTGATGTTAATAACTGATCCCAGTACAGAGCTGTGATGTGTATAACTGATCCCAGTACAGAGCTGTGATATTTATAACTGATCCCAGTACAGAGCTGGGATGTTTATAACTGATCCCAGTACAGAGCAGTAAAGAGCTGGGATGTTTATAACTGATCCCAGTAAAGAGCTGGGATGTTTAAAACTGATCCCAGTACAGAGCTGGGATGTTTATAACTGATCCCAGTACACAGCTGGGATGTTTATAACTGATCCCAGTACAGAGCTGGGATGTTTAAAACTGATCCCAGTACAGAGCTGGGATGTTTATAACTGATCCCAGTACAGAGCTGTGATGTTTATAACTGATCCCAGTACAGAGTTGGGATGTTTATATCTGATCCCAGTACAGACCTGTGATGTTTATAACTGATCCCAGTACAGAGCTGTGATGTTTATAAATTATCCCAGTACAGAGCTGTGATGTTTATAACTGATCCCAGTACAGAGCTGTGATGTTTATAACTGATCCCAGTACAGAGCTGGGATGTGTATAACATTGTCCTCTCTCTCTTCCCCCCTCTATCATATGAAACATGTCTTATTGTAACCACTCTCACTACCAGGAGACCAGACCCTCTCTCCTCCTCTCCCTCCCTCTCTCTCTTCATCCTTCCTCTCTCTCTCCCTCCCTCCCTCCCTCCCTCTCTCTTCATCCCACCCTCTCTCCCTCCCTCTCTCCCACCCTCCATCCCTGTCTCTCTCTACCTTGTCCCAGCCTCCGGAGGAGCTGTTGCCGGGCAACGATGCGTGAGAGACGCAGAGCAGAGCGTCGTCGAGGGGTGTCGCCCAGCCTCAGGAAGTAGTCCTGTCCGTCCAGGGTCATGATGAGATTGACTCCAACTTTTGGTTAGACTGACTTTGCTAACAAGTCCTGATGAGATTGACGCAAACTTCTGGTGAGATTGATATCAACTTTTGGTTAGACTGACTTTGCTAACAAGTCCTGATGAGATTGACTCCAACTTTTGGTAAGACTGACTTTGCTAACAAGTCCTGATGAGATTGACGCAAACTTCTGGTGAGATTGATATCAACTTTTGGTTAGACTTACTTTGCTAACAAGTCGAGATGAGATTGACGCCAACGAGAATGAAAACAAGTTTTGATGAGAATTAACCAAGTACGTATGAGACTGAAACATGTCCTTAAATGGACACCGTACTCCAATATAAGAGCCCTCGTTGTTAGAACCATTCCTCTCCAATATAAGAGTTCTCGTTGTTAGAACTTCACCACTCCAATATAAGGCCATGTAGACACGTACACGGGTATTTAAAAAAACGGAGGTTTCCACCTTCGTTTAAAAAAAAATCGCGTCCACACAAGCACTGTTAAAAATAAATCTCCGTCCACTTGAAAACGCAAAAAAAGGCTGTCAAGAGCGTTCTGCACCAATATGGCCAATATGGCGTTCTGCACCAATATGAAAAAAGTTAAAGCCCCCAGAACGTCTGGGGTTACCAAGGCAACCGTTTGACAGTCCAAAATCGTTTTCTTGATTCCAGAAATAACTCTAGGCTATGAAGTTTTTAACAAAGTTTTTGACAATGGCACATAAAGGAAAGCGGGACTGTGTTGGAAAAAGATTTCAAACCATTAAAAAACTAAATATTTTATTTACATGCTCGTTGCTTTCACGAAGAATAACATAATGTAACATAAATGTAAACAACAGGCGCACACTCTGACGTAAAAACAAAGGACATAACGGCGCACACTCCGGCGTAACAACGAAAAATCTCCGTTTTCCGTAAACAGTGAAAACTGAGTTTTTGAAAGTCTCCACCCTGGCCGGAGTTTTTGAAAACCTCCGTTTTCAGTGACGTAAAATTCCGTTTACGTGTGGACGAAAGGCCACATAAAAAACCCTCCGTTTAAAAAAAATACTCGAGTACGTGTGGACAGCGCCTAAGAGTCCTCGTTGTTAAAACCATTCTTCTCCAGACTATGAGTCCTCGTTGTTTGAACCATTCCTCTCCAGAATAAGAGTCCTCATTGATAGAACCGTTCCTCTCCAGAATAAGAGCCCTCGTTGTTAGAACCGTTCCCCTACAGAATTCCTCGGACACCATGAGCCACTCCCTTCCCTCTCCTGACATAACTGAACAAGTTGAAGCTGTTGAGCACACACACACACAAACACACACACACACACACACACACACAGACACACACACATACACACACACACACACACACACACACACACACACACACACACACACACCACATACTTCATGGTTTGCACAGAGAGGATGAGCAAACAACCTCCCTTTTCCAACCCAATGGAGCACCAGGGCCAGCCTCTATACAGCACGTCCAGACCAGGAGGGTGTGTGTGTGTAGGGAGGACTAGGAGAGGGAGTGTCCCTGCAAATACCTTAAAGCAGAGTGGGAAGAGAGGGAGCAAAGCAGAGAGAGAGAGACATGGAGAGTGAAAGAGAGAGAGAGACATAGAGACAGAGAGAGAGAGAGAGAGAGACATAGGCCATACACAGGCAGGAAATAGAGAGAGGGAGAGAGAGACATAGAGACAGAGAGAGAGAGAGAGAGACATAGGCCATACACAGGCAGGAAACAGAGAGAGGGAGAGAGAGACATAGAGACAGAGACAGAGAGAGACATAGGCCATACACAGGCAGGAAACAGAGAGAGGGAGAGAGAGACATAGAGACAGAGAGAGAGAGAGACATAGGCCATACACAGGGAGGAAACAGAGAGAGGAAGAGAGAGAGAGACAAAGACATAGAGAGAGAGAGAGAGAGACATAGGCCATACACAGGCAGGAAACAGAGAGAGGAAGTACAGGGCCTCGTTGGTCGGCCTAGTTCAACTACATGAGGAGTGTGTGAGTGTGTGTGTGTGTGTGTGTGTGTGGGGGGGGGGGGGGGGGGTCTTAACGCTCCTCAGAGGCTGAACGAGGCGGAGGATTGCCTGGGGAAAGTAGGTCACAGTCAGGGGGGTGTCCGTTCCCTGAATCTCTGCCTCACACTGGCAGACAGCGGATTTAAATCACTCCAGATCTAAATGTATCAGCGCCTCGCTGTCAGAAAGGTGAGACAGAGTGGGACCTGGAATCTGGAATGATGTTTGAATCTGAACTGAGGCTAACATCGTCTGTGATAGCACTTTAGTTCTAGGAGCAGGCTGCCCCCTGGTGGTCAGCAGAACGTAGCTCCACTACAGGCCAGTGGTGAAGGTTAACCCCGCAGCCTCTTCAGATCCATCCTGCTAACGACTTACCCCTAGAGACGTCAACAAAGACCTCAAATACCAACACCCACCCTGACACCCATTCTAACTACTGTTGCTCATCTACAAGACACTAAATAATATCGGCTCAACATATATGACATTGTAATACAGTCTGAACCTTCTAGACCCCTCATACTGACATGTTAATACAGTATGAACCTTCTAGACCCCTCATACTGACATGTTAATACAGTATGAACCTTCTAGACCCCTCATACTGACATATTAATATAGTCTGAACCTTATAGACCCCTCATACTAACATATTAATACAGTCTGAACCTTCTAGACCCCTCATACTGACATGTTAATACAGTATGAACCTTCTTGACCCCTCAGGTCATCTGGAATAGGTTTCTTAACCGTTCCCAGAGTTAAAACAAAAAAAGGTGAAGCAGCGTTTAGCTACAATGCAACAAATAGCTGGAACCAACTTCCAGAAGATCTGAGACTCACTCCAAGCCTACTTTTAAATCCAGATTAAAACCCGAAATGTTCTCCATTGCATTTCGCTGAATTGTTTCTTCCCAAAGTAAAGCAAAATCCCCAAATGAGATCTCAATAATATCTCATTTATTTCATCAACGAGACAAGTACGATACTTAAATAAGAGTCTGAGATTGTCTCTTATTTCTCAAGATCTCCTCAGGAGAAATAGTGACATATAATCTCACATTTGTCTTAAACTGAGAAGATCTTATTCTAATGGGTCTCATTTGCATCTCCAAATGTGTATGATAAGATTTGTTCTCAAATTTGTATCTCAATCAAAGCTCATCCCAGCCTCAAAATCAAGTTATCTTCTACTTCCTTTCTTTGGCACCTCAGAGGCCTTTAAGGTCAGAAACAAAATATCACAAGATTAAGAACTAATTTATTTCTCAATGAGACATATCATTTTTTCTCTGGGGTCTTAGCGATTTAATTAATTTTATTATAAATGCTTTAATTTTATTATTATTATTTTATTCCTTACATTGTATGTGTCTGCTTGCCACCTTGGAAGTGAGGTCAGGTTCAGGTTCAGGTTCAGGTTCAGGTTCAGGTTCAGGTTACTAGGTCTGGTTGTGCTGCATTACGATGAGCTCTGCCAAATCTGGCTGTCTTTGCATGACGGCCATGAGTTCAAGGCTCTGATGTATTTAACTTGTAAGAGTGGATTGGTCTCGTCTATGTGGTCCATCAGACACAACAACTTTGGGTGTACGGGGGTTTGTAGAGATCTCCCATAGCCCTTTTGGTATCTGGTTCCGGATCTTGGTGAGCTTGTATCATTCTTTGTAATGGTGTTTCAGGTATAGCTCCCAGCCTCACAAAGTCCAATTGTGACAGACTTGTTCTTTCAAACAGCTGTTTTTCTTCCAGCTGTTCCTCCGGGCCAGGGGTCTTTCCCTCCTCATGCTCCTCATCCTGACTTTCTTCCATCAAGTTTCCTCCAGCTTTTCAAGCTCCCTTTAAACTTTCTTCCATCCATTTCCTCCAGCTTTTCAAGCTCCCTTTAAGCTTTCTTCCATCCATTTCCTCCAGCTTTTCAAGCTCCCTTTAAGCTTTCTTCCATGCTGTTTTTGAACTCTTCCAGGGTTTTTCATTTTGCATGAGTTGCAGCAATGTCTGCTTCCATTTCCAATGATTCTAATTTTGAACTCAATTGAATCTTCTCCAGCTCCAATTCAGGTTTTCTTTTGAGAGCTTTTAAATTTTTTTTTTTTTTTTCTGGCGTCAGTCTATCTCCTTTTCTTTTTCATCCAAGCAGCCAGCAGTATCTTATTATGTGATTGGATCAGAATGACGCAATCAGATATTGTTCTCTCTAAGTTTTATTATTATTATTAGCTTGTTTTCTTCTTGCCCTAATTACGCCCCCAGTTTTGGTCATAGAAATTTTATTCTAGGGCCAACAGGTCCTTCCTAATGTTGTGTACTGCGCTTGCATACAGATAAGTGATCAGTGATCTAATTATTTTTGTATTAATATTTTGAATCGAAAAACAAAATAATATAAGCTCCACTGTGCTTAGTCTGCCTGCAAGTGCGCCATAGCACACAACCCCGTTGCTTGCGAGGCTGGGCTGCGCAAAGCGGTCACATCGCATTTTCCCGAAAATGCATCTCTAGTTTTAATTTAGTTTCCGTTCGTTCTTTTAATCAGTCTCTTTATTCCCATTTGCAGTCAGTATTTTACCCGTATAATGTACTTTGGGAAAAGGAGCTTCACCGTTAAACATATCCGACCTTCGGCGCATCGAGCTGTTTTGAGCCTGTAAGTTATTTTTACTCGAATTGATCAAGTAGTTTGTAAGTTTACTTTGTCTTCTCATCAAAACATTCCAAACAATTGTGATGTTTGATCGTAATCCAGATTCGATGAACAGTGCATTCGCTGGTTCGCTCATGATACTGGCAGTCCAAAGCGATCAAAAAGCAGCGTCATCCTGTATGATCCAAGTTTATTTTAATTCATATATTCATATATATTTCCTTTTAAATAAAATTGTATAAACTTAAAACTTAGGCTGATCATCTGATTATAAAAAAAAATACATATAGTAATATAGTGATGTAAAAAAAATAGACCTGTGAATAAAAAAAAAGGGCAGTTAGTCAACCGTGAAAATGCTAGTGACGGACACAAGTTACGGTGCAAATCTACGTGCATTATGGCTTCGTTGTTGTTTTTGATCGTTTCCTTGGTTTAAGATCGTGTATAATTCGTATAAGATAATTGCATATTTAATTCGTTTCGCATTTCTTTTGCACAGCAAAATCTTGACTGTTAAATTGTTTTATTCAATCTCTTTGAATGTAAAATGAAAATCCCGAGTTTGT
>CM030172.1:55279086-55284086 GCA_017639675.1 Aplochiton taeniatus
GGTGTAGTGTTCACGGTGGCCACTGGCTCTGTCTTAGTGTGTGTGTGTGAGTGTGTGTGTGTGAGAGTGTGTGTTTGTGTGTGTGTGTGTGTGTGTGTGTGAGTGGGTGTGGGTGTGTGTGTGTGAGTGGGTGTGGGTGTGTATGTGCGGGTATTGATTTAAACAGAACTTTTTCTTTGTGTTTTAGCTTTTCGTCCCCACGCGTTACAGCGTTTTAGGTCACTGAAAACAGAGCTTTTGGAAAACTCCTGCCAGGAGGAAGATTTTCAGAAACTCAGTTTTCAGTGTTTACGTGTGGACGGGGAAAATTGAGTTTTTGTTACGTCAGATTGTGTATTGTTACGTCAGAGTGTGTTTATTGTTACGTCAGAGTGTGTTTATTGTTACATCAGAGTGTGTTTATTGTTACATCAGAGTGTGTTTATTGTTACTTCAGAGTGTGTGTATTGTTATGTCAGAGTGTGTGTATTGTTACATCAGAGTGTGTGTATTGTTACTTCAGAGTGTGTTTATTGTTACGTCAGCGTGTGTTTATTGTTACGTCAGAGTGTGTTTATTGTTACGTCAGAGTGTGTTTATTGTTACGTCAGAGTGTGTTTATTGTTACGTCAGAGTGTGTTTATTGTTACGTCAGAGTGTGTTTATTGTTACGTCAGAGTGTGTTTATTGTTACGTCAGAGTGTGTTTATTGTTACGTCAGAGTGTGTTTATTGTTACGTCAGAGTGTGTTTATTGTTACATCAGAGTGTGTGTATTGTTACTTCAGAGTGCGTGTATTGTTTCGTCAGAGTGTGTGTATTGTTACATCAGAGTGTGTGTCTCCTTGGCCTTCGCTGTCTTTTTGTTTGGCTCTTGACAGCATGTTTTAGCATTTTCATTTTCAGTGCTAGTGTGGACCGGAGTTTTTTAGGAACAAAGGCAGAAATCCCTTGTTTAAAAAAAGACCTGTGTAGACAAGGCCTCAGACTGTCACTACAGACAGGCTGTGACTACTGACAGAGCTCTCCTCAGACTGTGTCTACAGACAGAGCTCTCCTCAGACTGTGTCTACAGACAGAGCTCTCCTCAGACTGTGTCTACAGACAGAGCTCTCCTCAGACTGTCTCTACAGCCTGCGCTCTCCTCAGACTGTGTCTACAGAAAGAGCTCTCTTCAGACTGTGACTACAGACAGAGCTCTCCTCAGACTGTGTCTACAGACTGCGCTCTCCTCAGACTGTGTCTACAGACAGAGCTCTCCACACACACACACACACAAACATACCTTTTATACACATACACACATACACACACACACACACACACACACACACACAGACACACACACACACACACTCACACACTCACACACACACACTCACACACACACACACACACACACACACACACACACAACACCACACCACACACAAACCCTACACGCATGTACCCTGCAGCCCAGCAGAGGTTCCTTTCCAGCCATGAAGTCCCAGAATAACCCAGAGGGGTAACCCTAACCCCAGAGGAAGGGACATGATGACCTGCTGTCTCTACCTTCACACACACACACACACACCCACACACACGCACTCTCAAAAAACACTCTCTCAAACACACACACTCTCAAAAAACACTCTCTCAAACACACACACACACATACTCTCTCTCAAACATACACACTCTCTCTAAAACAAAACACAAACACACACACACACACACTCTCTCTCAAAAACAGACTTTTAAAACACTCACACTCTCTCTAACACACTCTCTCTCAAACAAACACACAAACACACTCAAACAGACACTCACACACTTTAAAAAACACACACACACACTCTCTAAAACACACATACTATCTCTCAAACACACACAGACACACACACACTCTCTCAAACACACTCACACGCACACTGTAGGAACAGAAAATAAGGCACGTATACACATGATCTTCCTTAGGAGTCCACGTCCATCACTCCAAACCCTTCTAACACACACACACTCCCTAAAACACACACACACACACACACACACACTATCTCTCTCCAACACACACACACACACACACACACAGACAGAAACACTCAGTGGATGTGTAGCAGATAGACTATTCAACACAGACATCCTGACCCTAAGTCAGTTCAGAGATGAACCTGTCTAACAGGATCAAAGAAACGCCTGCTTTACACTTCTTGTTCTCGTTGTGCTAGTTATGAAATAACAGAGTGGAAAAATGATGAGTGTAAACATAACTTCTGATTATTTAATGTAAACTCTGGCTCTTTGAAGCCGTCAAACCTCCCAGCATCTTCATTACAAAATATCTGTGTTGAAACCTGTCGTATAAAGTTTATTTCTACAAATGGCCTACTTTAATGCACGTAACAGCCAATCAAAACAGCAGCTCCACAGATCCCAGCCAATCAAAACCGCCTCCGGCCATGTTCTGTAAAAACAACAGCCAGACAAACATCAGTTGGTAGACCTTTCAGTATGGGCGTTTCCACGGAGACGTAGCACAGTATATAGGAGGGAGGTGGAATGATGAAGAGGAGGAGGAGGAAGAGGAGGAGCAGGGGGAGGAGGAGGAGGTTGACTGATGAAGAAGATGAGGAGGAGGAAGAGGAAGAGGTTGACTGATGAAGAAGAGGAGGAGGAGGAAGAGGAGAAGCAGGAGGAGAAGGAGGAAGAGGAGGTTGACTGATGAAGAAGATAAGGAGGAGGAAGAGGAAGAGGTTGACTGATGAAGAAGAGGAGGAGGAGGAAGAGGAGAAGCAGGAGGAGAAGGAGGAAGAGGAGGTTGACTGATGAAGAAGAGGAGGATGAGGAGGAGGAGGAAGAGGAGGAGAGGAGGAGGAGGTTGTTACTGGGCTTTAAACATGTCACCTCCATCAGTGATCACAGAGGGCAGGGACTCCTCCAATCAGCAACATCGCAGTCTCTCTCTCTCTCTCTCTCTCTCTCTCTCTCTGTGTGTATCTCTGTGTCTCTCTCTCTCTCTCTCTCTCTCTCTCTCTGTGTGTTTCTCTGTGTCTCTCTCTCTCTCTCTCTCTCTCTCTCTCTCTCTCTCTCTCTCTCTCTCTCTCTCTCTCTCTCTCTCTCTGTGTGTCTCTGTGTCTCTCTTTCTCTTTCTCTCTCTCTCTCTCTCTCTCTCTCTCTCTCTCTCTGTGTCTCTGTGTCTCTGTGTCTCTCTCTCTCTCTCTGTGTCTCTGTGTCTCTGTGTGTCTCTCTCTCTCTCTCTCTCTCTCTCTCTGTGTCTCTGTCTCTCTCTCTCTCTGTCTCTGTGTGTCTCTGTGTCTCTCTCTTGCTCTCTCTCTCTCTTTCTCTCTCTTGCTTACTCTCTCTCTCTCTCTCTCTCTTTTCCTGCCTCCTCCACCTCCTCCCCTTCTACTTCTCTCTCTCTCTCTCTCTCTCTCTCTTTCTTTTCCCACCTTCTCCACCCCTTCCACCTCTCTCCCTCCCAGCCATATTTACACATCTCAATCTAAATCATTGAAGGGGTCGAAGAGCTAAAACCAGAACTATTCACTCCTATTCCATTTAAAATCACACACACACACACACACACACACACACACACACACACACACACACACACACACACACACACACACACACACACACACATCACACATATACCCTACTGCCACCCCATTAATCATATCCATAGAGATGGACCAGTCTCTTGGAGCGTGGAGAATGCTGCAGCACGATAACACACACAGTGACCTTCTGGACGACCCTGGAACATAGGTCAGAGGTCATAGGTCACACTCCTCTATCTGTCTATCAGGGGAGAGAGGGAATGCCTGCTATGTAGCCAGAAACACGTATCATAGAGTATCATATGTCACGGTGCAACACGCTATGCCAGACCACACACACACACACACACACACACACAGATTAGAGCAATCTGACAACGCCTATACACTAGCTTACAAAGACACAACAATAAACTAGAGAGCCACAGCCATACAACTGTTTAAAGAGGTCACACACACACACAGACACACACACACACACACACACACACACACACACACACACACACACACATTCTCACACACACACACACACACACACACACACAGACACACACACACACACACACACACACACACACACACACACACACACACACACACACACACACACAGTTGCCTGAAACATGAGCTACGACCCCCTCAGCGTACGGCCTTAACTGCCCACAATGTACCTCTTCCCTATACACTATTGGTAACAGTAACGTGACTCACTGTCCACAAACACACACACACACACACACACACACGTCAAACATAAATAAACATTTCGGCGCTCCGTGACACACAGTCTAACCCAGTGTCGCCAGGACAACTCCCTGGGCGGTGCTTAGCGGTGGTCGCCATGACGCCTGTGGCTGTCAATCACAGGGGACACACTCCAAGCCCAATAGAGGAAGACAGAGGTCAGAGGTCAGGGGGAGTCTCCCAGACTGTCTCCAGGAGGACACCTAACACCTATCCATAACCCCCCACCCTCCCACCCATACACAGACACACACACACACACACACACACACACACACACAGACTCACAGTCAAACACACACACACACACACACACACACACACACACACACACACACACACACACACACACACACACATACACACACACACACACACATACACACACACACACACACACAGACACACACAGACACACACACACCCCTGTCCGTAGCGCTCCTGAAGCACCAGAGGACTGCGGAGCTCCACCTTCACAGCAACATAGGCTGACTGTTACTGGTCCAGTCCGATATCTCATAGCAGTGTGGGATAGACACACACACACACACACACACACACAAACACAAGGAGGCAAATGCAGGCACACACACACACTCCTAAGCACACACAAGGAGGCACACACACACAGGCAAATACAGGCACACACCGGCACAAATTACACACACACACACACAGACACACACACCCACACACACACGCACACACACAAACACATAGAAACCCACAC
>CM030172.1:55289086-55349086 GCA_017639675.1 Aplochiton taeniatus
GTGTGTTTCAATGTCTCAAAGATGAAGAGGAGTGTGTTTCAATGTCTCAAAGATGAAGAGGAGGGTTTCAATGTCTCAAAGATGAAGAGGAGTGTTTCAATGTCATTAAGATGAAGAGGAGTGTGTATATATACAGTGGTGGCCAAAATTATTAGAACACTTGGCATATTTAAGAGGTTTCAGTTGTTTTTGTAGAATTGGCCATTAAAATACCCATAAAACAAATGAAATATCTACAAAGTCATCATTATGCTCAATAAACCATAGAATAGAGCCATCATAAGGAGATTTAGGTCATTTTCCTTACACAAAACAAGCAAGGCCTATTTCACTGTCAATGTCACACAATCATGTTCCTTCACAGAAGAAGCCCAATTACTTGATGTACTGAATGTACAAGGCCTATCCTGCTCATTAAGTGATTGGTAACATCAGGGTTTTGTCACTGAGGCCACACCACCAATTGGTATGAATCCAAAGCCTCTAGAAGTAGTCTTTTTGATGCTGGCTGGAGCTACCGCCGCATAGCCAAGGACTTGAGATGCAGTCCAAGCACTGTAAAGTACACTTTAGACCGCCATGATACCACCAATTCACACCATAACCGAAAGGGGCAAGGTAGAAAAAAGAAACTTTCAGACAGACAAGTGAAGCATCTCAAAATTCTCAGTCTTAAGGACAGAAGAAAGACCTCACAAGAACTGGGTGACAAGTTCAACACGACAATGACTAATGGTGCAACAGTGTCTTCAAGAACTGGGTGACAAGTTCAACACGACAATGACTAATGGTGCAACAGTGTCTTCAAGAACTGTGTGACAAGTTCAACACGACAATGACTAATGGTGCAACAGTGTCTTCAAGAACTGGGTGACAAGTTCAACACGACAATGACTAATGGTGCAACAGTGTCTTCAAGAACTGGGTGACAAGTTCAACACGACAATGACTAATGGTGCAACAGTGTCTTCAAGAACTGTGCGTCGGAAACTGGGAGAAGAAGGACTTGTTGGCAGAATAGCAGCAAGGAAACCATTACTGAAAGAGAAAAATAGAGTGAAACGCCTGAAATTTGCTAAAGAACACAAGAAATGGACAAAGGAAGATTGGTATAAAGTGTTGTGGACTGATGAGTCCAAGTTTGAACAGTTTGGCAACAAGCGAAGAGTGTATGTTTGACGGAGGGAGGGGGAGAGATATAAAATGAGTGTCTGTTCCCAACAGTTAAACACGGAGGGGGTAGTATTATGGTGTGGGGAGCCATTTCAGCCTCAGGTACAGGTGACATAGTGAAAATTGATGGCATCATGGATAAGAAAGTATACCACAACATTCTGGTGAGGCATGAAGTCCCATCTGGGAGACATCTTATTTCACTGTCTATGTCACACAATCAAAAAAAGGTCAATATTTTTTTCAGATCTGTCAGGTGTTCTAATAATTTTGGCCACCACTGAATATACAGTATATGTATGGAGAGACGTCCCGTGGGCTCACCACCTGCGGGAAGAACCAATGGGGTCGGGTGCGCTGCCAGAAAGGTGGTAGTGAAGGTAGAGGGTCTCGACGGACCAGACCTGGGTGGCAGAGGCTGGCTTTGGGGACGTGGAACGTCACCTCTCTGGGAGGGAAAGAGCCGGAGCTTGTGCGGGAGGTGGAGCGCTACCAGTTGGATCTGGTGGGGCTTACCTCTACGCACAGCCTCGGCTCTGGTACCTCAATCCTGGACAGGGGTTGGACTCTATTCTTCTCCGGAGTGGCCCAAGGTGCGAGGCGCAAGGCGGGAGTGGGGATACTTATAAGTCCCCGGCTGAGTGCCTCTATGTTGGAGTTTATCCCGGTGGATGAGAGGGTCGCCTCCCTACGCCTGCGGGTCGCAGGGGGGAAAACTCTGACTGTTGTCTGCGCCTATGCGCCAAACAGTAGTGTGGAGTATTCGGCCTTCTTGGAGACCCTGGATGGAGTCCTGCATAGGGCTCCTGGTGGGGACTCCGTAGTCTTACTGGGAGACTTCAACGCACATGTGGGCAATGATGGAGACACTTGGAGGGGCGTGATTGGGAGGCACGGCCGCCCGGATCTGAACCCGAGTGGTGGCTTGTTATTGGACTTCTGTGCTAGTCATGGACTGGCCATAACGAACACCATGTTCGAACATAAGGATGCCCATAAGTGTACTTGGTACCAGAGCACCCTGGGCAGAAGGTCAATGATAGATTTTGTTATCGTGTCATCGGATCTGAGGCCCTATGTTTTGGACACTCGGGTAAAGAGAGGGGCGGAGCTGTCAACTGATCACCATCTGGTGGTGAGTTGGGTCAGGTGGCCGGGGAAGCCTCTGGACAGACCTGGTAAGCCCAAACGTGTAGTGCGGGTGAACTGGGAACGTCTGGAGGAGGCCCCGGTACGGGAGGCCTTCAACTCACACCTCCGGCGGAGCTTCTCTTGCATCCCTATGGGGGCTGGGGGCATAGAACCAGAGTGGGCAATGTTCAAAGCCTCCATTGCTAAAGCCGCGTCTGAGAGTTGTGGTCTCAAGGTCTTGGGTGCCTCAAGGGGCGGTAATCCCCGAACACCCTGGTGGACACCAGGGGTCAGGGGAGCCATCCGACTGAAGAAGGAAGCCTTCCGGGAAATGTTATCCCGGGGGACTCCGGAAGCAGTTGCAAGGTATCGACAGGCACGGAGGACTGCAGCCTCGGCGGTGGCAGAGGCGAAGCAGCGGGTGTGGGAGGAGTTGGAGAAGCCATGGAGAAGGACTTTAGGCTGGCACCAAAGTTGTTCTGGAAAACCATCCGGCACCTCAGGAGGGGAAAGCAGGGAAGCATTCAAGCTGTATACAGCAAGGATGGGACGCTGTTGACTTCAACTGATCAGGTGATGGGACGGTGGAAGGAGCACTTTGAGGAACTCCTAAACCCGACAAATCCCCCCTCTATGGTTGAAGCGGAGCTAGAGGATGATGGGGGATCAACGCCAATTTCCCTGGTGGAGGTCACTGAGGTAGTCAAACAACTCCACAGTGGCAAAGCCCCAGGGGTTGATGAGATCCGCCCTGAAATGCTGAAGGCTCTGGGTGTTGAGGGACTGTCATGAATGACACGTCTCATCAACATTGCGTGGAGGTCAGGAACGGCACCTAAGGAGTGGCAGAGGAGTGGTGTTTCCCCTCTTCAAAAGGGGGACCGGAGAGTGTGTGTCAATTATAGGGGCATCACATTACTCAGCCTCCCCGGGAAAGTTTACTCTAGGGTGTTGGAAAGGAGGGTCCGGACGATAGTCGAACCTCGGATTGAAGAGGAACAATGCGGTTTCCGACCAGGGCGTGGAACAACGGACCAACTTTTTACTCTCTCAAGGATCCTGGAGGGGGCCTGGGAGTATGACTATCCGGTCTACATGTGTTTTGTAGATTTGGAGAAGGTGTATGACCGGGTCCCCAGGGAGCTATTGTGGGAGGTGCTGCGGGAGTATGGGGTGAGGGGGTCACTACTTAGGGCCATCCAATCTCTGTACTCCCAAAGCGAAAGCTGTGTCCGGGTTCTCGGCAGTAAGTCAAACTCGTTTCCGGTGAGGGTTGGTCTCCTACAGGGCTGCGCTTTGTCACCGATTCTGTTTGTGACATTCATGGACAGGATTTCAAGGCGCAGCCGCGGGGGAGGAGGGCTGCAGCTTGGTGAGCTTGGGATCACGTCACTGCTTTTTGCGGATGATGTGGTACTGATGGCGCCATCAGCCTGCGACCTTCAGCACTCATTGGATCGGTTTGCAGCCGAGTGTGAAGCAGCTGAGATGAAGATCAGCACCTCCAAGTCTGAGGCCATGGTTCTCAGCAGGAAACCGATGGAGTGTTTACTCCAGGTAGGGAATGAGTCCTTACCCCAAGTGAAGGAGTTTAAGTATCTTGGGGTTTTGTTCTCGAGTGACGGGAAAATGGAACGTGAGTTGGGCCGGAGAATCGGAGCAGCGGGAGCGGTATTGCAGTCGCTGTATCGCACCGTTGTAACGAAGAGAGAGTTGAGCCAAAAGGCAAAGCTCTCAATCTTCCGGTCTATCTTTGTTCCTACTCTCACCTATGGTCACGAAGGATGGGTCATGACCGAAAGAACGAGATCACGGATACAAGCGGCCGAAATGAGTTTCCTCCGGCGGGTGGCTGGCTTCTCCCTTAGAGATAGGGTGTGAAGTTCAGTCATCCGGGAGGGACTCGGACTAGATCCGCTGCTTCTTTGCGTAGAAAGGAGCCAGTTGAGGTGGTTCGGGCATCTAGTTAGGATGCCACCTGGCCGCCTCCCTAGGGAGGTGTTCCAGGCACGTCCAGCTGGGCGGAGGCCACGGGGCAGACCAAGGACCAGGTGGAGGGATTATATCTCCATGCTGGTCGGGGAGCGCCTTGGAATCCCCCAGTCAGAGCTGGCGGATGTGGCCCGGGAAAGGGAAGGATGGGGCTCTCTGCTGGAACTACTACCTCCGCGACCCGATCGGATAAGCGGACGAAGATGATGATGATGTATGGAGAGAGACACAGAGAGATGTATATATACAAAAAAATCATTGGAAGAACGTAATTTCATTATGACATGATTTAATTTAATTCATCAGAATTTTCTTTGATTCAAATCCAACGAACAAGAATGAATGATCTAATGAAGATCAACATGATGAAATAATTTAATGCAAACCCATTTCAAGTTTGTTCATCAACCACATGCCCTAGTTTTTAGTTTTTGCATGCACAGAAAGAGAGACAGACTAGTGAATCAACAAAGTCCAAACCAGCTGTGTGTTTGGGTTAGGGTTAGGGTTAGAAAGACTAGTGAATCAACAAAGTCCAAACCAGCTGTGTGTTTTTTTAATGGCGGCTTTGTGAGGACTGATGTTGTTTCCGTTCCATATTAAGAAGACGCACTCTCTGTTTTCCCATTGGTCAGCCCAGACCTTACCGTGGCCTCCCATTGGTCAGACAGCTTGAGTGAGGCCTCCCATTCGTCAGAGGCCTAAGTGAGGCCACTTGTTCAGCTAGCCGTCCAGGAGATGAAGAAACGGCGCCGCCCCCACGCCCAGAGGACCAGCGGAAGAGAGCCACACACACTCACACTCACACTCACACTCACACTCACACTCACACTCACAGTCACAGTCACACACACTTACACTCACACTCACACTCACACACACACACACACACACACACACACACACACACACACACACACACAAACACACACACACACACACACACTCAGAAACACACACACACACAGACCCTTCTGTCCATCCAGAGCGTCGCCCACCATGCGGGCCATTTAAATAAGTCTCAGTGTTAACGACTTGGCGTCAGAGCTGCTTCCTGTGTGCCGCGCCCCCCCCCCCCGCTCTCCAGATTCCAGATTCCTGCTCCCAGGGACACAGAGGGCGGCCAGTGTGCTCCAGGGGAGCAGGGGGGGCTATTTATACCCTCCCCAGGGGGAACACCACCCACCCAAAGAGGGATCACTGCGGCCATGAATGAACACACACACACACAGTCTGTAAACTTATGAGAACAGACCCACAAACACACACTTTTCCATACATGCAGGAGGCACACACACACACACACACACACACACACACACACACACACACACTAACTCCCACTCACACAAGCAGTGAACACACACACACACACACACACACACACACACTAACCTCCACTCAGACAAGCATCTATACTTAAACAGAGGGGAGGACTTCTGAATTGGAAATGGATTTCTCTCCAACCGCAAAACACTCTCTAACCCTCTCTGTCCAATCACTGGACGTCTTAGCAGTCCTCTCCATCCAATCCCAATCACGCCTAAGCAGCACTCTCTGACCAATCACTGAAGGCTGTAGCAGCTTCTCTATCCAATCACTGGACACCTTAGCAACCCACTCTGTCCAATCACTGGAAGCCTAAGCAGCACTCTCTGACCAATCACTGTCTAGAGATCTAGTCTGGTCAGTTTTCTAGGCTCAGATGACACGGTAACAGATCGCCATGACAACCTCCTCTACAGCGTATATCAACGAGCAGACTTCCAGGTCCGTTTTCTTTGATGATAAAACGTGTTTGTGCTAGCATATTTAGATTCAACTGTTTTCCGTTTCAACAACAAAGTGAACCCTCTACATCTCTACTGTCCTATGAGTCATTTGAGCTGAATGCCCCAGTTCTTCATAGGATATGAGCTGGTCCAGTGGCCTCTGTACCTGGCCACTGTTTAAAATGAGAGTGGAATTCAATAGAATACATATGGTCTTTACTATCCTGAAAGTTAAAGTTAAAGTTGTGAAAAAAGGTGAAACAAACTTTTAAATGTCTGTAGAAAATTGCAGTTCAACAACAATGGAACAGCTCCATTGTATCTACAAATATGAGATGTTAATATTCCTAATCATTCGGATGTAATGAATCTGTGTGTAATCCATTTGATAATGCTGCCACCTAGTGGTAGAATCTGGGAGCTACAACACAAACCAGACTCACCTGAACGTCTGTGTCTCCAGGCAGCTCCTCCTGGACAGCCTTGCTCTTCCATCCTGAGGAGTCACTGGAGAGGACTTCCTGTCTCTCCTCTGGGCCCTTCCTGTTCCTGCTGAGGTTTCTACGACGACGGCTGACCAGGAACTCCTTGTGTTGTAGCAGCTCAGGAAACCTGTCCTCCTCCTCCTCCTCCTCCTCCTCCTCCTCCTCCTCCTCCTCGGAGGCTGTGGAAGACTCCTCTCCACAGGAGCTCTGGTTAACAGAGGGAGTCTGGAAGTGACCCGTGCTGTTGTCAGACTTTTCAGAGAACACGATGGCGCTGGGTTTATGCTTCACAACTCGAAAGTCTGCAGGCGTCTCCCCACACAGGGAGGTGAGACCCTGTGTCAGCCCAGGAGAACAGGGAGCAGAGGGGGGCAGAGAGGGGGAGGGGCTGGGAGCTGGAGGGACCTCAGCAGACGTAGGGCCCATGTCGCCTTCGTACCTCCCGGGGTCAGAGGTCACCTGTTCCCTTTCAACCAGAGAGGGAAAGGGAGGAGGAGGAGGAGGAGGTGTTATCCAGCCTTCACTTCTCCTAGCTGAGGAAGTGGGATCCTGTTGGGCAGACAGAGCATCTACAAGCCCCTCACACATCACCATGGAAACCAGGGAATCACCTGGGTGAAATACACATAAATATATTTAAACATTACTAATCCTCTCTCATTTAACTTGCTTTAACAAACAGACATGAGCCTTCAAGGAGCAAACAATATAATCTAAATAATAATTAATTTGATTTATATAGCGCTTTTCTAAGACCCAAAGACGCATAATCTAGGATTGGTTGCATATCTTATTTCCCCTTACTAATATTATTATTTTACATTTCATTGTTTCTCTTATTTTTGCACAGAAAAAACACTTAGTCACTTCATAACATGAAGATGATACAGGAGATTTTCACACTGACATGTGACAAGGAGGAACATTAAAAGTGTCCTATAATCAATAGTGCGAATTAGATTACAATATTATCTGATTAATGAAGAGTCGAAGAGGTTTATTAACATGTGGGTATTCCAATGCATCTCTCTCTGAACTCTCTTTATGATGTTAAAAGAAAAAACAGAAACAGTATAGCAAATTTGAAAAATAATAAACAAATAATAAAAATAGTAATCTCAAAAACGTGACAGTTTTTTAAACTTGAAGTCTACGCTTGAATCTTCAGATGGCTACATGGACTGATTTGCTTGAATTTTAAACACATATCGTTGCAAAATTATTGAGACTGCTTACAAAAATGTCTTGAACATTTGTTACAAACTATGACCCACTTGAATGGAAAGGTTGTAATGCGGCTTTTTACAGGATAGATGTAAAAAGCTGCATTACAGAGCGGCTTGTTTTTTCCTGTGGATTCACTGCTACACCCTTCCTTCTCTGTTATAAACGAGTTGGGGTCTGGTTTTGCACTTGATGGTTGGCCTCATAGTATACATTTAAATCATTTAAAAAATGTGTCAAATGAAATATAACGGTCACTTTGATAGGGTAGGCCTATTGGATATAGCGGTGTACTCAACCCTTCATCTGCAAGGAGTTCCTGACCGAATTCATCTCTGAAAGATGAAAGCAATCCCCCAGAGAAAGACAGTATAGACCTAATGCTTTCACCACAAATAAGTGACCATGTGGATTCATAGCGCTTGGCTTCTTTTTTAATACAGCACATAAAACTGAGGCATTCCTGTTAAACTTCTTCACGTTATTCTTCCTTTCTTACTTAAATAATCCATAATTAAAAGCAATGGGGACCATGTAAATATCAATGTCCACATTCGTTATTCTATGCACTGACAGCACAATAGTGAGGCCTATTTGTCAACACACATATATGTTCTGATATACAACTCATGCAGCTTAAATTAGGAACCAATCAATCGAACTGTACTGAAACATACCAGTGCACCGTCAACAGAGAACCCCACAGAGAGGCCTCGTTGGAAACCCCCTCCGTTAAGCGTGACGCCTGGTCAAATCCGTCCAGGCCATCTATCTATTGGAGCCTTCAACAGACACCCACCTCCGCTAGGCATCAAACGGGTGCGTTCGTTCAGCGTGAATCTGTGAGGGGAACGTAAAAGATCCGAGATGAGGATAGCTGAGGGCTTACTCACTGGCAAACCAATGAGAAGCTAGACTCCGCCTCTCCCTGTCATACTCAAGGTCAGCTCGAGGCTATAGATCAATGAACATTCCTTCTTCCTAACGCGATGAGGTAATGCTTCAGACCTGTCTATCACGCGCCCTCTCTCATCTTAATAGCCCGTTTAATCTGATCATCTGTCTCTAAAACAGGGAATTTAAAAAGCCTTCACCTGACTGTGGAATGCCTCAGCCTCGTCTACTTTCCATCTGTTTAGAGAAATGCAGGTTGAAACGTTAAAGTGTGAGAGGGTTTCTGCTGATGTGTCCCTCTTGTTAGGACCTGTCTCAGCGCCAAACTGATGGACTGTTCAGCTCCAACTATTTCAATACAAATACATAGAGAGTATACCACCTAACTAACATTATAATCTCATCTTAAATATTCAAGGACATTCATGGTTAACACAGTTTTAACTATTGGGTTAAAGACTAAATATATTGAATAATATGTTGTATCTAGCAGCCGCTGGTGAATCCAATGTAAGACATTGCCAGTGTGCAGCAGACCCCTTAGGGTAAAGGTTAGCCCATGGAGCCACAGGCGATAAACATCTACAGTGAGTTGGTTGTCTTTGACCAAGGACCCCACAAGGTAAAGTTTGGTATGTCCAATAGTGGTAATGGTCTGTCTGTCTCTCAATTCTTACTGCAGAACTTTTCATTTTCTTTTCTTAAACAGGATCTGTGCCCACTGTCTTTGCTATAAAACATTAAAGTCACACAAACTAAATCCAAATTGTCAAAAATGTATTTAAAAGTTAAGTGTGACAGGGCCAACATTACACATGGCCCAACCACAGCTGGACGGCCATGGGTGCTCCAACATGCATGTATGACAGCACTCGCTGCAGCGCCGTGCTCCAACATGCATGCATGACAGCACTCGCTGCAACGCCTACTCCAACATGCCCTGTCCCTCCACATTCCTCTCTGTGCACGGACATGAGACGGACACACAGGGAGATCAGATCATATTCCTTAGAAGATGGAAAGGAAAACAATATGATCAACTATATCATTAGTTTAAATTGTAATGTTTAATATATCATATTAATCAATATCAATACCAGTGCGGTGATTATGACAATAATTCAATAAATCTGAAATTGACTCGGACACTGACCCTGTCCAGCGACTTATCTCAGGAGAGTATTTTCTGTTCCATGTTCTGATCCATGTTCTGGTCCATTTTCTGACAAGAGGTTCTGGTCCATGTTCTGATCCATGCTCTGATCCATGTTCTGGTCCATGTTCTGATCTATGTTCTGATCTATGCTCTGATCCATGTTCTGATCCATGTTCTGATCCATGCTCTAATAGGATGTTCTGGTCCATGTTCTGATCCATGCTCTGATCCATGTTCTGGTCCATGTTCTGGTCCATGTTCTGGTCCATGTTCTGGTCCATGCTCTGGTCCATGCTCTGGTCCATGTTCTGATCCATGCTCTGACAGGATGTTCTGGTCCATGTTCTGGTCCATGTTCTGATCCATGTTCTGGTCCATGCTCTGGTCCATGTTCTGGTCCATGCTCTGGTCCATGTTCTGGTCCATGCTCTGACAGGATTTTCTGGTCCATGTTCTGGTCCATGTTCTGGTCCATGTTCTGGTCCATGTTCTGACAGGATGTTCTAGTAAATATGGTATGGCAACACCACTGCCCAGGACAGTAAGGCTATCCAGAGGGATGAATGGCACAGAGGTTATCGGAGTGGAGCTACCTGCCATCAGTGAGCTGTACACCAAGCACTGCCATAGCAGAGCCTGCTCCATCATCAAGGACAGGAACCACCCTGACGTCATGGAACAGGTGCCAGAGCACCAGAACACGGACAACCAGATCCCACGACGGCTTCTTCCCACAGGCAGAGCGCATCCTTAACAAACCATACTCCAAGCCCTGATGGTCTGCTGGAACAGGACTCTTTCTAAGTCTATTAGTCTGTTAACTCAACCTTTATGCTTAGTAGCTTATACTTCACTATATGGCCAAAAGTGTAATGAATAATACTAGGAGTCACTTTATGGTCCACACTCAGTGTTTGCACTTGTACTTACTGTTGTTTTTACCTTATTCTAAAATATCATCAGGCAGATCGCTGGAGTAGTCTAATTCTATGTTAAGCACCTTATTGTACACTGGAAGTCACTTTATGATTAGTACGGACAATACGGTTATGAACAATACTGAACGCCACATACTCACATTGTACTGTGTAATTATAATCAGTCACTTGCCACCAAACGGGCAGACTATCACTATCAGATCGGGCAGCTACAACGTTGCTGGTTCTTTGCAAACTCGTCCGAGAACAGTTAACGTGAGGACTTTTGTCCCTCAAGACTCCCTGTAAATCGGACGACGCGGTTAAAATCTGTTTCGCGGGAGTTGCAGCTAAAATATCTCTACTGTCTTACCTTGTTTTAAATTCATCTTTTAGCGATGAGTTTGTGGGTAGATAAATACAGACCGACTTCCCTCGGGAAATTAGATTATCACAAAGAGCAAGCAAGTCAGCTCAAAAATCTGGTAAGCAAAATTTGTTAAATTATTGTTGTGGCAAATGCTAGTCATGCTATGATGAACTTTGGCTAACATGCGTAGCAAGTTGTGTCCAACTGTCAGCAATATTACGTTCAACGTTAATCTAAAACAAACAAACGTGAACTTCAGCAACGTTGAGTACCTAAATTGTGATGCTGTGACTGGTATGCCGCATAGCAGTCTGACTGTCAACGCACATTTGCTAGGTAGCTAACATCAATATAGGCACACGGTGAGTTACTGGAGAAGTAAGAACAAGAAACGTGTGTGTGTGTGTGTGTGTGTGTGTGTGTGTGTGTGTGTGTGTGTGTGTGAGAGAGTGAGAGAGTGAGAGAGAGAGAGAGAGAGAGAGAGTGTGAAAGATAGATAGATAGATAGATAGATAGATAGATACTTGCGCTTGTGAAGTATTAACGTTACTTTTCATGGCTGTAATCTTTTGGGTACCAGGTACAGTGTGGAGACTTCCCGCACCTCCTGGTGTATGGGCCGTCTGGAGCAGGGAAGAAGACCCGGATCATGTGCCTGCTGAGGGAGCTGTACGGACCCGGGGTGGAGAAACTCCGTATTGAGCACCAGACAATCACGGTGAGAGAACGGGAGGAAAGACGAGACGGAACACACACACACACACACACACACACACACACACACACACACAGACACTCCCCAATGTGTGATCATATACAGACAGACACTCACTTCGATGGAGAGTGAAGAGCTAACAGACTCCTGTTAATCCATGCTGTGTCTGCAGGCCCCCTCAAAGAAGAAGATCGAGATTAACACCATCGCCAGCAACTACCACCTGGAGGTTAACCCAAGGTACGAAGCTCGTTGGGTTCATCGGGTTAAGGCACAGACTATAACGAAGGCTAGTCCTTAACGCAGCGCCCCGGGTTTGATTCTGGCGCGGGCTCTGTGCTGCATGTACTCCCCCCTCTCCCACCTTTCCTGTCCACAAACTGTCCTGTCTAACAAAGCAAAAATGCCTCCCAAAAGTATCTTTCAAAAATAAATAAATAAAATCAGAAGCTTGTCAGGGGTCAGATGGCTTTAGAAGCCCCTGCTCAGTCATTATTATCACCTCGATGGAGCTGCAGATTGATACAGGTCACTAATGTTTACGGATCTTTGAGTGGGGTATTTCTCCAACCTTTGGACGGATGCAGACTAACTTTAGATCAGTAATACATTAGGTACTACTACTAATAATCCATTTAATACAGCAACTGTGTGTGCCTTTCTCGACTTCAGTGATGTAGGAAACCAGGACCGGGTTGTCATCCAGGAACTGATCAAAACCATTGCCCAGTCCCAGCAGATCCAGACCAGCACGCAGAGAGAGTTCAAAGGTCAGATTCACGCACCACCTAAGAGCCCAACAGCGTTTAAATATTGTCTGTAACATCAAGATGTGAAGACATTTGTCTTGTGAATCTGTTGAATGTTGTTCTCCTGTGTAAAGGAAGCTTCTATTTGATTTGTCTACTTCCTAGTGGTGGTGTTTGTTTTGTCTTCCTAGTGGTGGTGTTTGTTTTGTTTACTTCCTAGTGGTGGTGTTTGTTTTGTCTACTTCCTAATGGTGGTGTTTGTTTTGTCTACTTCCTAGTGGTGGTGTTTGTTTTGTCTACTTCCTAGTGGTGGTGTTTGTTTTGTCTACTTCCTAGTGGTGGTGTTTGTTTTGTCTTCCTAGTGGTGGTGTTTGTTTTGTCTTCCTAGTGGTGGTGTTTGTTTTGTTTACTTCCTAGTGGTGGTGTTTGTTTTGTCTACTTCCTAATGGTGGTGTTTGTTTTGTCTACTTCCTAATGGTGGTGTTTGTTTTGTCTACTTCCTAGTGGTGGTGTTTGTTTTGTCTACTTCCTAATGGTGGTGTTTGTTTTGTCTACTTCCTAGTGGTGGTGTTTGTTTTGTCTTCCTAGTGGTGGTGTTTGTTTTGTCTACTTCCTAGTGGTGGTGTTTGTTTTGTCTTCCTAGTGGTGGTGTTTGTTTTGTCTACTTCCTAGTGGTGGTGTTTGTTTTGTCTACTTCCTAGTGGTGGTGTTTGTTTTGTCTACTTCCTAATGGTGGTGTTTGTTTTGTCTACTTCCTAGTGGTGGTGTTTGTTTTGTTTACTTCCTAGTGGTGGTGTTTGTTTTGTCTACTTCCTAATGGTGGTGTTTGTTTTGTCTACTTCCTAATGGTGGTGTTTGTTTTGTCTACTTCCTAGTGGTGGTGTTTGTTTTGTCTACTTCCTAATGGTGGTGTTTGTTTTGTCTACTTCCTAGTGGTGGTGTTTGTTTTGTCTTCCTAGTGGTGGTGTTTGTTTTGTCTACTTCCTAGTGGTGGTGTTTGTTTTGTCTTCCTAGTGGTGGTGTTTGTTTTGTCTACTTCCTAGTGGTGGTGTTTGTTTTGTCTACTTCCTAGTGGTGGTGTTTGTTTTGTCTACTTCCTAATGGTGGTGTTTGTTTTGTCTACTTCCTAGTGGTGGTGTTTGTTTTGTCTACTTCCTAGTGGTGGTGTTTGTTTTGTCTACTTCCTAGTGGTGGTGTTTGTTTTGTCTTCCTAGTGGTGGTGTTTGTTTTGTCTACTTCCTAGTGGTGGTGTTTGTTTTGTCTACTTCCTAGTGGTGGTGTTTGTTTTGTCTACTTCCTAGTGGTGGTGTTTGTTTTGTCTACTTCCTAATGGTGGTGTTTGTTTTGTCTACTTCCTAGTGGTGGTGTTTGTTTTGTCTACTTCCTAATGGTGGTGTTTGTTTTGTCTTCCTAGTGGTGGTGTTTGTTTTGTCTACTTCCTAGTGGTGGTGATTGTTTTGTCTACTTCCTAGTGGTGGTGTTTGATTTGTCTACTTCCTAGTGGTGGTGTTTGTTTTGTCTACTTCCTAATGGTGGTGTTTGATTTGTCTACTTCCTAGTGGTGGTTTGTTTTGTCTACTTCCTAGTGGTGGTGTTTGATTTGTCTACTTCCTAGTGGTGGTGTTTGATTTGTCTACTTCCTAGTGGTGGTTTGTTTTGTCTACTTCCTAGTGGTGGTGTTTGATTTGTCTACTTCCTAGTGGTGGTGTTTGATTTGTCTACTTCCTAGTGGTGGTGTTTGTTTTGTCTACTTCCTAATGGTGGTGTTTGTTTTGTCTACTTCCTAATGGTGGTGTTTGTTTTGTCTTCCTAGTGGTGGTGTTTGTTTTGTCTACTTCCTAGTGGTGGGGTTTGTTTTGTCTACTTCCTAGTGGTGGTGTTTGTTTATTCGTTTGTTTGTTTTGTCTCTACTCCCTAGTTGTGCTTCTGACGGAGGTGGACCGCCTCTCCAAAGACGCCCAGCATGCATTGCGTCGCACCATGGAGAAGTATATGTGGACGTGTCGACTCATCCTCTGCTGTAACTCCACCTCCAAAGTCATTGGACCAATCAGGAGCCGTTGTCTGGCTGTTCGAGTTCCCCTGCCGAGCACTGAGGAGGTGCTTAACTAAACTTTAGTTCAACTTTAGAAATCCTGTTTCTCGAATGACTAACAGAGAATTGTTGTGCTTAACTAAACTTTAGTTCAACTTTAGAAATCCTGTTTCTCGAATGAATAACAGAATTGTTGTGCTTAACTAAACTTTAGTTCAACTTTAGAAATCCTGTTTCTCGAATGACTAACAGAGAATTGTTGTGCTTAACTAAACTTTAGTTCAACTTTAGAAATCCTGTTTCTCGGATGACTAACAGAGAATTGTTGTGCTTAACTAAACTTGAGTTCAACTTTAGAAATCCTGTTTCTCGAATGACTAACAGAATTGTTGTGCTTAACTAAACTTGAGTTCAGTCTAAAGACAGAAAGAGAATGGTGGCCCAGATGAAGTTTAAGTGTGATGTGTAACCCCCCCCCCCCCTCCCCCCCCAGGTGTGCAGCGTCCTGTCCTCGGTGTGTAAGAAGGAGGGGCTGCAGCTCCCCCCTGAGCTGGCCAAGCAGATTTCAGAGAAGTCTGGTCGCAACCTCCGCAAAGCCCTGCTGATGTGTGAGGCCTGCAGAGTTCAGCAGTGAGTTTGTGTGTGTGTGTGTGTGTGTGTGTGTGTGTGTGTGTGTGTGTGTGTGTGTGTGTGTCCAGAGTATAGCAGGGAGTGAGTTTCTTTCTGTCCCCTCATTTCCAAGGTACCCGTTTTCCGGCGACCAGCAGGTCCCAGAGACAGACTGGGAGGTGTACCTGAGAGAGACGGCTCACGCCATCGTCAGCCAGCAGAGTCCCCAGAGGTACAGGAGGAGGACCACTCTGTGTGTGTGTGTGTGTGTGTGTGTGTGTGTGTGTGTGTGTGTGTGTGTGTGTGTGTGTGTGTGTGTGTGTGTGTGTGTGTGTGTGTGTGTGTGTGTGTGTGTGTGTGTGCGTGCGCGCGCGCGCAGGATTAGGGTCAGTCATGTTAACCGCTATTCTGTGTGGGTGTGTGTGTAGACTGCTGGAGGTACGAGCCAGGCTTTATGAACTCCTCACACACTGCATCCCTCCGGACGTCATCATGAAGGTAACGTGTGTGTGTGTGTGTGTGTGTGTGTGTGTGTGTGTTGGATGTTCTCAGACCCAACATCTGTGATTCCAGTTCTTTGAAACTGAGATCTTCTATGTTATTATTATTATTATTATTATTATTATTATTATTATTATTATTCAAATCATTGTGTTGTCTGGTCAGCGAGGTGGAATCTTGTATGATGGTGATGGTGGTAGTGATGATGGTGGTAGTGATGATGGTAGTGATGGTGGTAGTGATGATGGTGATGGTGGTAGTGATGATGGTGATGGTGATGGTGGTGATGGTGATGGTGATGGTGGTGGTGATGGTGGTAGTGATGATGGTGATGGTGATGGTGGTAGTGATGATGGTGGTGATGGTGGTAGTGATGATGGTGGTGATGGTGGTAGTGATGATGGTGATGGTGGTAGTGATGATGGTGATGGTGGTAGTGATGGTGGTGATGGTGGTGATGGTGATGGTGATGGTGGTGGTGATGGTGGTAGTGATGATGGTGATGGTGATGGTGGTAGTGATGATGGTGGTGATGGTGGTAGTGATGATGGTGATGGTGGTAGTGATGATGGTGATGGTGGTAGTGATGATGGTGGTGGTGATGGTGGTAGTGATGATGGTGATGGTGGTAGTGATGGTGGTGATGGTGGTGATGGTGGTAGTGATGATGGTGGTGATGGTGGTAGTGATGATGGTGATGGTGGTAGTGATGATGGTGGTGGTGATGGTGGTAGTGATGATGGTGATGGTGGTAGTGATGGTGGTAGTGATGGTGGTGATGGTGGTAGTGATGGTGGTAGTGATGATGGTGATGGTGGTAGTGATGATGATGAGGAGGAGGATGATGGTGGTTGTGCTGCAGGGTCTGGTGACAGCTCTTAGGTTGTGGTGGTGATGATGATGATGATGATGACGATGATCTCAAGGTCTGGTGACAGAGCTGTTGGGGAACTGTGATGATGATGATGATGATGATGATGATGGCTGCAGGGTCTGGTGACAGAGCTGTTGGGGAACTGTGATGGCCAGCTGAAAGCAGAGGTGTCTCACATGGCCGCCTTCTACGAACACCGGCTGCAGCTAGGCAACAAGGCCATCTACCACCTGGAGGCCTTCGTCGCCAAGTTCATGGCTGTCTACAAGAAGTTCATGGAGGATGGCCTGGACGCCATGATGTTTTGATCTGTAGACTGTCCTTTACACACACACACATACACACACACACATACACCTGTGGTCTGCTCCAAGAATTAAAGACTCCAGAATAATTCCCACTTATCGTCCTCCATCTTGTTTTTGGATGTTGTAAAAAGTCTATCACACAGGTTCTTGTCAATAAAATTATTCACAGAACATCTCGTCACTGCAAGATTTTTAAGAAGTGTTAGTATTTCTATGAATGTTTGTCCATAAAGAAAAATTGGCTTCTGATGAAGAGGAGGCAACTAGAATGCAGTTTAGCATACATTTCTTTCTTTTTTGAACGCTGAATATCTGAAGCTATTTAATACAAACTGTTTAGGTCTGGGATATCTGGTGGTGTTAATAAGCTGTGGGGCTTCACTGGCTTGAGAAAACTTCAGTTCTAAAGAGTTTTACAGTTTTTCTCAATTGCTTTGGCACTGTTCTCCAATGACAGTTGACGTCAAAATAACATTTTATCACTTGTGCACAACAGAAAGAGCATTTCTCATTCTGTGTTACATTTAGACAAATGAAGCACAATTGTCAACAATTTGAACAATTACTGGTTGTATGTGTATTTGTGATCAAAATAGATTGTTTCTTCTCAGTTTAATAGTTCTCTCCAAAATGCTTGCATTATTCATGATCTCATTATTCCTTCCTAATAGTCTAAATCAGGACAGGAGTGACAGTGTGTGCAGTAATTCCCAGCACTAACTTGATTTTGTTACTGTAGTTTGTTACTACGTGTAATATAGTACATGTTTTTGGTCTTGATAGGCGACATGTTTTGGTTCTGTGCAGTGCTGTGTAGATTTTCAGTTTTTTTTTTCAGTTTATTCTACTGTGTTGTATGACCATTGCAGAAAAAATAGAGTAAAATAGTTTCTCCTCACATTACATGCAAATGTAAGTGCTCTTCTGCTTTTCAAAGTGGAAAGTGTAACCGTGGACTCTTGGAATCAGCATCTCAAGAGTATTCACTTTGATACACAATAGCAGTCAGTTAACTTCCGAAAAATAACAGTCTGGAACAGCAGCCATTCAGTGTCAGTGAAAACATCTAGGACAAGACTGTTTGGAACTAGGAGATGAGGAACACACGTCCACTGTCATTCTGACAACGCATCGAAACATTTTGACTACCTTGGTTTTACACAATGTCAAAAGAACATGTCATTTTGGAGGCAATGACATTCATTGAAACAATAACTTCATTTTGACACATGAATGAAAGGTTTTGGGTGAGTTACAGCCTTTGCAGGTTAACTGATGTCTTGCTGCACGTATGAGCTGTTTTGGGCACTGTATGTTCGGTGCTGAGAACTTACTAAATGTTTTGAGAATTGTGCCAAAGCAATTGCGAAACACTGTAAAACACCATGCACTGCTGAGGAAGCAGTTCCCGGGTAATCCTCAGTGTGCCCCGCGCAGCCTAGAGCACTCTCCACTGAAGGTATTGCTAGAACTTCCGGTATGGCTTATACGTCGTCACAGCGCCCTCGTGTGGCTGCACATGTAATACCTGGCTGCCTTTGGACGTCAGCGAGACAATACAATATAATGAAATAATAGGACACAGGCCTGAATGAAACTTTGTAACATTCATCAAAACATGTTCATTACACAAACAGTGCAATTTATTGAGGATACAAATCGCCATCCTTTCAGTCAAAATGACGAACCAGAGGGCCATTACAAATCTTTTCAAATCATTCAACTGCTTAAAAAAAAGAACATTTAATAAACAAAGCCACAGATCCCTTGCATTTATACACACGATTAATCCTAAAAGCAACCCATTTCTTTCAATAAATCCTGGCAAAAGTGATACAAAAAGCCATCTGTCCATCTCAGGTGCTACTGAGCCTTTAGTTTATCTCCAAAGAGCGTGACAAAGAGTCCGAGGAGGAAGGCTCCAGTGAGGATGAGGAAGGTGCAGGACACTGGGCCCAGGGACAGCAGCGCCCCCAGCAGGTAGAGCAGCAGTAGCACCAGTAAGGTTCTGTAGCTGGCCAGCGGGCGGAGGCTCAGTCTGGGGCGGCGGCTTCGCTCCAACGATCGGCGAGTCACAGGACTCCTCCCGCTCCCATTGGGCGCCGGGCTGGACAGGAAGTGACAGCTCAAACGCCCCAGGAAGTCCCCCCTTGAACATAGAGTCTCCATGTGACCGCCACACTAGGAGAGAGTTAGAACACAGGTTGTCATGGTTACTAGAGCCTCCATGTGACCACCACACTAGGAGAGAGTTAGAACACAGGTTGTCATGGTTACTAGAGCCTCCATGTGACCGCCACACTAGGAGAGAGTTAGAACACAGGTTGTCATGGTAACTAGAGCAGGGAGGAGGAGGTGTTAGCTCCTTACCTTGGTATTGATCAGGGAGGAGGAGGTGTTAGCTCCTTACCTTGGTATTGATCAGGGAGGAGATCCTGAAGAGTAATCTCACCAGCAGAGCATTCTCATAGCTCCTGATTGGTTGAAGCTCTGGGTCTCCTTGGTACTCGATCTCAAACCGACGTAGTCCATTGATGATCTGGAGAGAGACATACATGTCATAAGCCCCCCCCCGCACACACACACACACACACACACACACACACACACACACACACACACACACACACCACAGGGCTAGGGTGCCGCGTGGGTGATGTGTGTCCTGACCTGTAAGCGTCCCAGGTCAGTGAGCACCAGGCCGTTCTCTCCCTGGATGCTGTCGGGCAGCTGTCTGGAGATCACGTCCCTCTGAGAGGAGCCCATCTGGGCCACCAGCTGGGCCACCTGCCCCGGATTCAGCTGGAGGAGCACACAGGACAGGGTCATCACATCACTTCCTGTTCTTAGGTCACAGCCACGGCAAGGGCAGGAAATTACGTATATAGACGCTTACCCTAAAGGTCGCACCACTAACCCTAAAGTTCACATAACTTCCCTATCACTGTCCGTGCTGACCCTAAAGGTCACATACAGGCTCCCTACCACTGTGTCTGTGGTGACCCTGAAGGTCCGACCACTGACCCTAAAGGTCACACACAGGCTCCCTGAGACTGTATCTGTGGTGACCACTGACCCTGAAGATGACACACAGGTTGTCTAGCGCCCTCTCCAGGAACTCATGTGTCTTCCTCAGCCCCTCTGCCGTGTCACTGGTCTCTGCTCCACTGAAGGTGTGGCTGAGCTCTGGAGGGCCCAGCCCAAACCAGGACCACAAGGAGCCGCTGGTCACCCCCTCCGCGGAATGATCTGATATCCCCTTAGCGGTCTGACGGGCCTGGGCGATGATCTGGACCAACTTCAGAACCTGAGAACGCACCCACACAGTACACACACACACACAAACACACACACACACACACACACACACACACACACACACACACACACACACACACACACACACACACACACACAGTGTGTTTAACATGATAATGCTGTGTTTTTTATTGGTAGCTGAAGCGGGGCGTTGATGGTTTCCACTCACAGCTTCTCGGAGCTCGGCTCCAAACATGCGGCGGTACTGGCAGTCCTGGCCCTCCAGACCGTACACGTGACCTTTGACCCGAAACACGGCGTCGGTCACCACAGGTTGCCGTGCCGATAGGAAGCTGCCCCCGTGGGCCGGCGTGAGAAAGGCCCTGTGCTGGCGGGGGTGCAGGACGTACTCTGGCTCCAGGAACAGGAGCTCAGCTGAGGGGGGTCAGAGGTCAGAGCAGGGGTTACACACAGAGAGGGGAACTAACATCATCATCATCCACATCATCACCTATCATCAGTCTCCAGGGTGCTCCATGATATCCTCACCTTTCTGAATCATCTCTGCCAGGTTGGGCTGAGCAAACACTTTGGCCACCCTGAAAACCATCAGTGCATTTTTGGCGTTGACCAAATCTGTACGTACAACTCTGTTTAGAAACCCTTGGAATAGCTTGGTGTACATGAGCAGGTTCTCCTGCACAAAGAATGACCTGGAAGAGAAAAACCCATGAGGACACCAGCTCCTCTAAACCCTGCTGAAATGATCAATGAGAGCCAGGGAGGTTAACCTGATCTACGCCACTGACCACTCTGCCTCTGGGTAGAAGAGGTTACAAACCCAGACCTACCATTTATCAGGCACTGCTCTGTTCTGGTCTGTCTGGGGGCTGCTCCGGTCTCCTGTGTACCTCCACGGCTGGATGTAGCTGAGCCATGTCTCCAGCACCTACACACACACACACACACACACACACACACACACACACACACACACACACACACACACACACACACACACACACACACACCTTAGCTCCTCATGTGTTTGGGCTGGTAACGAAGTTGAGACATATGATGTGTGTGCATACCGCTCTGAAGGAGGCGTCCAGGGGCCAGTGGCCAAAGCAGTGCTGAAGAAAAACATAAAGTTTCTGCTGGACAAAGCGCTGGACCACCACTCTACAAAGAGACAGAGAAACACAGAGTGAGACTCTACAGAGACAGAATGAGACTCTTCAGAGACACAGAGAGACAGACTGAGACTCTACAGAGAGAGTGAGACAGTGAGACTCTACAGAGACAGAGTGAGACAGTGAGACTCTTCAGAGACACAGAGAGAAAGAGAGACAAAGTGAGACTCTACAGAGACAGTGAGACTCTACAGAGAGAGTGAGACAGTGAGACTCTTCAGAGACACAGAGAGAAAGAGAGACAGAGTGAGACTCTACCGAGACAGAGTGAGACAGTGAGACTCTACAGAGACAGAGTGACAGAGTGAGACTCCACAAAGAGGACTGGGTAGTTTGGAAGGCCCAGACTAGCCTTTAAGGGCGACTGAGTAGTTTGGAAGGCCCAGACTAGCCTTTAAGGGAGACTGAGTAGTTTGAGAAGGCCCAGACTAGCCTTTAAGGGAGACTGAGTAGTTTGGAAGGCCCAGACTAGCCTTTAGGGGAGACTGAGTAGTTTGGAAGGCCCAGACTAGCCTTTAAGGGAGACTGAGTAGTTTGGAAGGCCCAGACTAGCCTTTAAGGGAGACTGAGTAGTTTGGAAGGCCCAGACTAGCCTTTAAGGGAGACTGAGTAGTTTGGAAGGCCCAGACTAGCCTTTAAGGGAGACTGAGTAGTTTGAGAAGGCACAGACTAGCCTTTAAGGGAGACTGAGTAGTTTGAGAAGGCCAACCTCTTGAGGTCCTCCAGGGGGCTGGTGTGTGGGTGTGCTGAGGGAGAGGTGGAGGACACCTGCTCTGGTTTCAGGCTGCAGGAGAAGGCGTGAAGGTGTTTGACCAGCAGACGGACAGCCAGCACATGCTCCTCTGTCGGACTGAAAGGCTCCTAGAACAACAGACTGTCAGGCACGGGAGGCCAGGGTCGGCAATATAACACACATCATAAACATAATCTCAATATAACACATCATAAACATAATCCTGAACATGGGATATCATCAACACTCCTTGGCACCCTTTTCTTCAGATAGCAATATGAAGAGACCAATCAGGTCAGTTTGATGTTCTGTAAACGTAGTAGTACTACTTGCTTCACACAGAAAGAAGAGATGAGACAGAGGAGACTACCACAGAGATTATCCACACTGACAACACCAGACAACAACACACTTTAAGAAGGAAAGAAGGAAGGAAACATGTCACTCTGAAATAACTTGAAATACTGACTTTTCTGTAGTCAAATAAAGATGAATTATTATCTTATTATTATAGTGAAAAAAACATCACTGGCAAAACACATTGGCCTAAATGTATAAGGGACCACTTATTTAAGGGTTGGTGTGTCTGCCTGGGCTAGGTTTACCTCCGGGGGGCTCCCAGAGGGGTGGGGTGAGTGAAAGGTAACAGTACTTGGTAGCTGTGCAGGGTCCCAGAGCCAGGAGGGGCGGCGGGTTGGCACAGCATACTGGACATGCTGAGACGATACTGCAGCAGTGCAAGCTGTCCGAACCATCGCCACCGGGGTGGGGTGGGGGGTGGGGGGGGGGGTGGGGGGAGGAGGAGGAGGAGGAGGAGGAGGAAGGTGAACAAAAAACAGGAAGAAAGAAGAGGAGTGCAACCACAAAGGAAGAGTGTAAAAGGCCAAAACATGGAGTAGTAATAATAATCATAATAACAGGAGGGCAGAAAGGGGGGAAGAAGACAAACAGAGAGAGAGAGAGAGAGAGAGAGAAAGAAAAAGAGAGAGAGAGAAAGAGAAAGGAGAGAGAGAGAGATATTGACATGAACACAGTGTTAAGAGGGCGTCTGGAGGATGCAGTAGCCCCTTCCACACCCAGATTAGAGACCCACAACGGTTACTAACACCCTCTGACACAGGACAACCACAACGACATGGGTTAAGACTTGGACGGACATTATAAGAAGATCCATGAAGACAGCTGGGATTAGTCTATGGGGGAGAAAAGGTGTCCTGCATCTCCTCTGCGGTATGGAAGAGCTAACACAATCCAGCTACACGGTCTACAACGACACAGCATGTATAATGGCTCCACAGCTACAGACACAGACAGACAGACAGACAGACAGACAGACAGACAGACAGACAGACAGACAGACAGACAGACAGACAGACAGACAGACAGACAGACAGACAGACAGACAGACAGACAGAGGGGACTGGTGATGTCACGCTGCTGGGATGGGGTCAATCAGACAGACAATGTGGGTGGAGCCACAGACATCAGCCAGCATGCATTATATAAAGGAGGAAGCAACAGCACTACCACCAAGAACATGATACCCAATCACCTTTGCAGCTGCCTACATCATACCCAATCACCTCTGCAGCTGCCTACATGATACCCAATCACCTCTGCAGCTGCCTACATGATACCCAATCACCTCTGCAGCTGCCTACATGATACCCAATCACCTCTGCAGCCACCTAATGGCCCCTCCTCTACAGAGGTAAAGCCACTGGGTGTGACGCTGCATGCCCATGTACTTTACACCCAGGAGTGCAGCAGCCCAGCGTACAATAACCTATAGTAAGGGGGGGGGGCAGCCAGTCAGCAGTACAGTGCAGGGAGGGGGAGTGGCAGGGAAGGGTGTAGGGGGTGGCAGGACAGGGTGAGGGGGGGCGTAGCGTGGGTGGGTGGGGGAGGGGGGTAGCTAGGCCTCATGCCCCCACTTACCTTGACCTGGGGAGACTGCAACTTCTGGTACATCTCCAGAGAGTAGTGGTGCAGCCAGATCTCCACAAAGACCTGGAGACAAACACAGCATAACTACGTACAGGCCACACCTCCTACTTCCTTAACCCAAACACAGCATAACTACGTACAGGCCACACCTCCTACTTCCTTAACCCAAACACAGCATAACTACGTACAGGCCACACCTCCTACTTCCTTAACCCAAACACAGCATAACTACGTACAGGCCACACCTCCTACTTCCTTAACCCAAACACAGCATAACTACGTACAGTCCACACCTCCTACTTCCTTAACCCAAACACAGCATAACTACGTACAGTCCACACCTCCTACTTCCTTAACCCAAACACAGCATAACTACGTACAGGCCACACCTCCTACTTCCTTAACCCAAACACAGCATAACTACGTACAGTCCACACCTCCTACTTCCTTAACCCAAACACAGCATAACTACGTACAGTCCACACCTCCTACTTCCTTAACCCAAACAGCTGGGGCACTGACCTGCAGCAGGGTCTCTGAGCGCCAGATCTCCTGAGCTGCTGGGTCAGCCGTGATGGAGGGCTGGTGGGAGAGATGCCGCTTCAGGAGGCTGCTGGGGTGGACAGCGTAGCCAGGAAAGGATCCGCTGGGAGGCCTGAAGGGGACAGGGTCACACTGCTGGGTCAGAATAGAACCACTCTGCTGGGTCAGAATAGAACCTCCCTGCTGGGTCAGAATAGAACCTCCCTGCTGGGTCAGAATAGAACCACTCTGCTGGGTCAGAATAGAACCTCCCTGCTGGGTCAGAATAGAACCTCTCTGCTGGGTCAGAATAGAACCCCTCTGCTGGGTCAGAATAGAACCTCCCTGCTGGGTCAGAATAGAACCTCTCTGCTGGGTCAGAATAGAACCCCTCTGCTGGGTCAGAATAGAACCCCTCTGCTGGGTCAGAATAGAACCCCTCTGCTGGGTCAGAATAGAACCCCTCTGCTGGCTCAGAATAGAACCTCTCTGCTGGGTCAGAATAGAACCACTCTGCTAGGTCAGAATAGAACCACTCTACTGGGTCAGAATAGAACCACTGCTAGGTCAGAACAGATCCACTCTGCTGGGTCAGAATAGATCCACTCTGCTGGGTCACAATAGAATCTCTCTGCTGGGTCACAATAGAACCTCTCTGCTGGGTCAGAATCGATCCACACTGCTGGGTCAGAATAGAACCACTCTGCTAGGTCAGAATAGAACCCCTCTGCTGGGTCAGAATAGAACCCCTCTGCTGGGTCAGAATAGAACCTCTCTGCTGGGTCAGAATAGAACCACTCTGCTAGGTCAGAATAGAACCACTCTACTGGGTCAGAATAGAACCTCTGCTAGGTCAGAACAGATCCACTCTGCTGGGTCAGAATAGATCCACTCTGCTGGGTCACAATAGAATCTCTCTGCTGGGTCACAATAGAACCTCTCTGCTGGGTCAGAATCGATCCACACTGCTGGGTCAGAATAGAACCTCTCTGCTAGTCACAACAGAACCTCTCTGCTGGGTCAGAATAGAACCTCTCTGCTGGGTCAGAATAGAACCTCTCTGCTGGGTCAGAATAGAACCTCTCAGCTGGGTCAGAATAGAACCTCTCTGCTGGGTCAGAATAGAACCTCTCAGCTGGGTCAGAATAGAACCTCTCAGCTGGGTCAGAATAGAACCTCTCAGCTGGGTCAGAATAGAACCACTCTGCTGGGTCAGAATAGATCCACTCTGCTGGGTCAGAATAGAACCACTCTGCTGGGTCAGAATAGAACCACTCTGCTGGGTCAGAATAGATCCACTCTGCTGGGTCAGAATCTAGGCTGGGTTGTGTCTGTGGAGTCGTACCTGGGAGTGGGCGGGGAGACCGAGCCTCTAGAGTCGGAGAAAGGCGACGGGGGGACACTTCCCTCGGTAGGGAGGAAGTACTTCAGATAGGTATCCACCAGCACAAAGTAAGCACTGTCTGAGTTGGCCCCCTGCTGGCCAGGAGGGTAGCTCTGAGAAACGGAACATTCAATGAGAGACGATTCAGTCCAGACATCAAGAAGCTCACCACGTGGAATATAATCATACACACAGAATGTTACTCACCTTTGGTGAAATTAGACTTGAGGCTAAATTAAACATGTAGAATTCAAAAGGATCTGTAGAGAAGTTAAGGAGTACTGGCCTGAATGATAAGTAGTTAGATTATAATGAGGTTCATTCTACAGTATTTACAGTAATCATTTATAGGCCGCCATAAGGACTGCTACTTGAAGAGCAGCGTGCTCCAGAGGATACTGAGAGCCAGACTGAGGCTCAGCAGACCAGACAGAGGGAACTGCAGCTTGTTGTGAAACAGAGGACAGTCTGGGAGAACACCCTCCTGGATGGCTGCCTTCACAGGACCCTAGAGACACACAGAGACACACACAGAAAGACACACAGAGACATCAACGGAAGTCAAATAAGCAAATAAACAGCCCAGCAGAGCAAAGGAACATTGAGTGGAGTCATCAGGTGATAACATCAATCACTAGGGGTCAAAATGAGAACACCACTTTGAAATAAATGATGGCACTCACTGGAAGATAATTGACAGGAATTTCATATTTGTACTCCTCTGCCTGAAGTTTGTACACTAGCTTCATCATCGGGCCACTGTGTAACCCAGACAACAACGATATTAATGCACACATACACCAATTCATATCAGAGGAATATCCACAGAGGCAGGAAGTGACATCATGGAACCTCCGGGAACCTACCTGGGATCCAGGAAGTCCATGGCGATGTTGTACTCTGCGCTGCGTGCATGTAAGAATCTCAAGTTCCAGCCAGCGATGACGCCATCCAGACTCCCAAACACGCTCTCTACCAACCAGGGGAAGATCTGGTGCAGCTCCTGGAGTCAGGGAGCACCACAGAGACAGAGCACACACTGTTCACACACAACACGATCCACAGTGTGAAACGCAACAGTGTACAGAGCGCACACGGTTTAGACACTGACTGGCTTTACCAACGAGCCTGTATAACTCAACAGTGTAGAAAAGATTAAACTAGTCCTCTACACTCAGCTAAGTGACTTAACTAGCTGAAACAGATCATATTCGGACAACCTGTCAAGTAGGCCGTTGAGGGAAACTCTAATTCACAGGCTGACCCCCCCCCCCCCCACACACACACACACACACACACACACACTCACACACAGACAGAGACACAGACACACCATCAGTAGTCTAGTCAGTGTGTCACTCTATTAGACTGTCACAGTGCAGCAGCTGTTATATCTTGACAATGGTTGCAGCATGGAATCCCAAGCCACAGTCCAAACATACAATACATACACATTGCCAAGACTGCTCCCACAAAAGAAGCTGTCCTGGAGATTGGAATCCTAACACGACTATAGGAATCTAAATGTAAGAGGTCTGCTGACAAAACACTTATCAATTAAATACAACACCACATTAAAATAATTTGATGGACTCTATTATATTTAAGATGGAGATAATGTACATGATTACAATAATGATCGAATATTGTAGTACCTTCGCCGGATAGTCATTTATCACTTTAACCAACTCCTGGCAACGTTGAAGGAATGGCTTGATGTTTGTGTCAGCTTTCAAGCTAGCCTGGAAAATAAAGTATACAGAGTGAAACTACCACATGATGCGATACCAGACACTAACTATGTGAATATGAACAGGCTAAAAGGCTGTGACAGCAACCCTCTCAGTATATCGACAGTGAAAACAGATGACTAACCAGCAAGAGACTGGGCTGTTGTAAGGTTTGAGTGGTCATCGTTGAGGGTCCAGGGAGACGACTCCTTGCGAAACCTCTTGTCTTGGCAACCCAGTAAGTCAAGGACAACAAAAAATGAAAAGTTCAAAACGTGCAATCATCCGATGTTAAAGCTAGCAGATCCAGTAAGTTAGCAAGCAAAATGTAGCTTAAGGCAAACTAAAGGGGGCTATGCATTCGCTAACATTAAAAACTTGTAATCTAAGAATCGTGAAATATATTTTTATGTACTTAACGTTATGCGGTAAATTACCTCACAATCAACAAAAAACACAATAATCCTCAGATTTGGGCTAGCTGTAAGCAGACCGTTACTGTTTTTCCATCAGAGGGTGTCAATTAAGTTTCTTTATATGGTTAAAACCGAGCAATTTGTTAACTAGCTAGCTACTAGCTACCACACCAGCGAACACCGCATCAATTCGATCGACTGTTAGAGGCTGGATTCAAAGCTATCTTGAGTGCGATAGGTTGAGAGATAAAGCCAACAACCACATCATGTGACCAGTCTAAATGTTGTTTTTTCTGGGTGTTGACGTTACCCGGGCCTACCCAAGTACACATACCGAGCACACATAATGTGTAGCGCAAATTTTAATATTTAGGGGAGGAGAATGAATAAAGAGTTCGCCATCTTGAATGCACCACATGCTCTTCTGCGAGCAATATTACAAATAGCGCTCACTTCGATCAGGATGAACACAACGTTTAGCTATGTTTGAGTGGTTCAGCTCGAATTAACAACAGTAATTTCAGTGGCATATACAAGTAGCTACTTTAGGTTAACCTAGCAAACAACTTGTCAATATGAAGGGCATAATTGAAGATCCTTCTGTCGAAGGCGAAAGTGCAGGTTTTGGGTGTGCCGTTGCTAACCGATTTGGCCAGCTTTTAGACGACGAAGGAGCAGACCCCTTCGATATCATTCGTGTTGCCCAAGTGGAAAAGCAGAAGAAAAAGAAAGAGAAAAAAGAGGAGGTGAAAAAACCTGCTGCCGTTGCAGAAAAAACTGTAAAGAAAGACTCTCAAAAAGACAGGAGGGTTCCCGTAACTGCAGGGATAGGTGACAACTCTCAACCGACCAAAAGTTTACAGGGTAAGCAAGTTTTTAATTGTTATCGCAGTTGACTCATTAGCAAACGTGAGATTTTTTATATTTTTTAAATATGTATGATCAGCTGTCATACATTTTATTTAAGCTGTGGCGAGTTGGGTGGTTTGAATATTCCAGCTGTCGTTCTCAGCACACACTTGCTAACATGGCCATTTGGGCCTAGATTTTTTGTGGCCTGCATGCAAGAATCAGCACGTTCACGCACCTGATGCACGCGTGGAGGCGCCCACTTGTGGAAATCGCTTGAATAACGCTATTTGCCGTTGAGAGCATCTGCTTACTGTCTACTCTCGCTTTGCTGTTTGCCGCTAGCCGGGAGCTACATGTGGAGGTGAACTTTGTTTAGGAGCGCGTTTCGAGCCGTAGCATTTAACCGTTCTTTGCCAACGTGCGAGTAGGTAAAATATTTAATGGGGTGGTGATGTAAAGCTGCGATCCGGGTGTTTTATCCAGTTTTTTTTCTTTTTCAGGTAACAAGTATCCACCCCGCGGTGGGTCTAATACTGGTGAGGGTGGAGAGCGACGCGTTGCCTTCCGAGACCGCAAAAACTATGACAACGACTCCTCGCTAGGATACTCTGTTGAGAGGTAACTCCACTTATCAAAATGTTTATGTAACCTGACGTGGGAACGCTGGGTTGTCTAGCAGGAATCTTAAGCTAGAACAATTGCAATCCTCCAATCGGCCCACTTTTGTATTAACCAATTGTGGATACAAAGAACAGGTACTTCATTCAGACTGGCATATGAGCAGTTGTTTTTTCTAAATGTTTGTGTTGAAATGACTTTGAAAACTAGACAGTGGGTGCAGTCATTACTTATCTGTCTTGTAAAAAAAAAATGTCTTCTGCTGACTTCCTGTGCCTCCAGGCATTTTAGAAACCAGCTTGGCAGTTACGAGTTTGTTTTAATACAGCACGCAGGAAAACTTTGAGATCTGTTGTGCTGGCTCTTTGTCGCCTTACAGTTAGTGGTGGCGTAGAATGAACTGAATTCAATAGAAACTAATCCTCCATTTAATAAGTCTACTGTGTGTTGGACGTGGTTCTCCTTTTGACCCGGAAAGTCAACAGAATGACTGTGCTGCTATGCCTGCCAGCAGAGTGCTTTTATTTTTGTTGAATTGTCTACCCCCCCCCCCCCCCCTTTGCAGGCCTTCGGAACAGGGAGAGCGTCCCGGCGGGCGGGGCAGAGGGGGGGGCCGAGGCAGAGGGATGCGGGGGGGCGGGGGATTCCGCTCAACAGACGGCTTCGACCAGAGAGGAAAACGGGAGTTTGAGAGACACAGCGGCAGTGACAGGACGTAAGAAACTAAACACACACACTGACCTGTCTGTCTGTAGTACACACACTGACCTGTCTGTCTGTAGTACACACACTGACCTGCCTGTCTGTCTGTCTGTCTGTCTGTCTGTAGTACACGCACTGACCTGTCTGTCTGTCTGTAGTACACGCACTGTCCTGTCTGTCTGTCTGTAGTACACACACTGACCTGTCTGTCTGTCTGTCTGTCTGTCTGTCTGTAGTACACGCACTGTCCTGTCTGTCTGTCTGTAGTACACACACTGACCTGTCTGTCTGTCTGTCTGTAGTACACACACTGACCTGTCTGTCTGTCTGTCTGTCTGTAGTACACGCACTGTCCTGTATGTCTGTCTGTAGTACACGCACTGTCCTGTGTCTGTAGTACACACACTGACCTGTCTGTCTGTCTGTCTGTAGTACACGCACTGACCTGTCTGTCTGTCTGTCTGTAGTACACGCACTGACCTGTCTGTCTGTCTGTAGTACACACACTGTCCTGTCTGTCTGCAGCACACACACTGACCTGTCTGTCTGTCTGTCTGTAGTACACACACTGTCCTGTCTGTCTGTCTGTAGTACACACACTGTCCTGTCTGTCTGTCTGTCTGTAGTACACACACTGTCCTGTCTGTCTGCAGCATACACTGCAGCATACACACACTGTCCTGTCTGTCTGCAGCACACACACACTGTCCTGTCTGTCTGCAGCACACACACACTGTCCTGTCTGTCTGCAGCACACACACACACTGTCCCGTCTGTCTGCAGCACACACAAACACTGTCCCGTCTGTCTGCAGCACACACAAACACTGTCCCGTCTGTCTGCAGCACACACAAACACTGTCCCGTCTGTCTGCAGCACACACACAGACCTGTCTGTCTGCACACACACACACACACACTGTCTAAGACAGTCCTGTCTGTCTGCAGTACACACACACACACACAGTCCTGTCTGTCTGTCTCCGTCTGTCTGCACACACACACTGTCTAACACAGTCCTGTCTGTCTGCAGTACACACACTGTCCTGTCTGTCTGTCTGTCTGTAGTACACACACTGTCCTGTCTGTCTGCAGCATACACTGCAGCATACACACACTGTCCTGTCTGTCTGCAGCACACACACACTGTCCTGTCTGTCTGCAGCACACACACACTGTCCTGTCTGTCTGCAGCACACACACACACTGTCCTGTCTGTCTGCAGCACACACAAACACTGTCCCGTCTGTCTGCAGCACACACAAACACTGTCCCGTCTGTCTGCAGCACACACAAACACTGTCCCGTCTGTCTGCAGCACACACACAGACCTGTCTGTCTGCACACACACACACACACACTGTCTAAGACAGTCCTGTCTGTCTGCAGTACACACACACACACACAGTCCTGTCTGTCTGTCTCCGTCTGTCTGCACACACACACTGTCTAACACAGTCCTGTCTGTCTGCAGTACACACACTGTCCTGTCTGTCTGCACACACACACACACACACACTGTCTAGCACAGTCCTGTCTTCCTGCAGCACACACTGTCTGCCTGCCTGTCAGCAGCGTGACGTCTGTCTGTCTGTGTCTGCAGCACACACTCTTGATGACAAAGCTGATGTTTTCCAATGTGTCGTGTTTCAGTGGCGTCCGGCCCGAGGAGAAGAGAGGGGGCAGCGGGCCTCGTAACTGGGGCTCCATGAGGGACCAGATGAGGTGAGAGGAAGGTGGCTGCTTAGTGGGGTCCTTATGAGGTGAGAGGGAGGTGGCTGCTTAGCGGGGTCCTGATGAGGTGAGAGGGAGGTGGCTGCTTAGTGGGGTCCTGATGGGGTGAGGGGCAGGAGCAACTAAAGGAACATGGCTGCCTTAGTGGGGTCCTGATGGGGTGAGAAGGGCAGGGGCATTTAAAGGAAGGTGGCTGCTTAGTGGGGTCCTGATGAGGTGAGAGGGGCAGGAGCATCTAAGGGAACATGGCTGCTTTAGTGGGGTCCTGATGGGGTGATGGGGGGACAGGACTCCTTAGCACCTTATTAAATACTTCACTATATGGTCAAAAGTGTAATGAATAATACTAGTCACTTTATGGTCAACACTAATGTTTGTACTTGCGGTTGTTTTTACCTTATTCTGAAATATAATTTGACAGATCACTGGAGTAGGTGTCATTCCTAGTCTATGTAAAGCACCTTATTATACACTGGAAGTGACTTTATGATTCCTAGTCTATAACCCCATTCTATATAAAGCACCTTATTATACACTGGAAGTGACTTTAGGATTCCTAGTCTATAACCCCATTCTATATAAAGCACCTTATTATACACTGGAAGTGACTTTAGGATTCCTAGTCTATAACCCCATTCTATATAAAGCACCTTATTATACACTGGAAGTGACTTTATGATTCCTAGTCTATAACCCCATTCTATATAAAGCACCTTATTATACACTGGAAGTGACTTTATGATTCCTAGTCTATAACCCCATTCTATATAAAGCACCTTATTATACACTGGAAGTGACTTTATGATTCCTAGTCTATAACCCCATTCTATATAAAGCACCTTATTATACACTGGAAGTGACTTTATGATGAGTACGGACAATACGGTTATGAACAATACTGAACGCCACTCACATTGTCAACACGAAATGCCAGCACTTTAACTTAAAGTTGTCTTATTTTTATTTAACAGTAAATTGTTTATTTTAATTGTATAGTGTTTATCGTATGCTTACGGGAAAAGTGAGAGTAAGAATTCCAATTTACTTGTACTTGTTGCACATGGAAAATAGACGTGTGTGTTTGTTTCCGTGTTTCCTTCCAGTGGGATTACTGATGAAGCTCCCGCTGCTGAAGGAGAAGAGACTGCTGATCCTGCTGAGACCAGCACCAACGTGTGAGTACCATGGACCCCACCAGAACCACAAAGAACACACACACACACACTAACCCAAAGTCCACCAGCCTGTTCAAGAGTCCCTGTACATCAGAAAAAATACCGACTGTCAAACTAGACGTTACTTGGATAATGACTTTTATTGCTAACTTTCAGCACTCTTCATTCTTAAGGTGAAGTGTTGTTGGGGTGTTGCCTGGTCGTGTTAACCCTGTCGCTGTTCCCTCAGAGTCCCAGAGGGAGAGGGGGAGGGCCAGGCAGCAGAGGAGGCTGCAGTGGAGATGTCTCTGGATGAATGGAAGGCCCTGCAGCAGCAGAGCAGACCCAAGGCAGAGTTCAACCTCCGCAAGGCCGACACCTCCGTCTTCTCTGACATGGTGGTCCACAAGCCCAAGAAGCACCTGGAGGTCAGCACCACTACAAAGTTATCAACACCCCACTACAGTGTTTACACTTTGTTACAATTCAGCTCTCTCTCTCTCTCTCTCTCTCTCTCTCTCTCTCTCTCTCTCTCTCTCTCTCTCTCTCTCTCTCTCTCTCTCTCTCTCTCTCCACCAAATGTTGAACGCTGCTCTCTATGTTCTCCTCTATGAGAACATGGCGTCCCTAAAAAGCTGATTGCAACACAGCTTGGCACTGCTCCAGCTTGATGTCCAAGCAAAAGGAGCGTTCTCAAACATGAGCTCATCTTTAAGGGGGACCCAGTCCAATCTCTGGGCTCTTTGTGATGAGCCATGTCAGGATCTTTGTCATCATCAGAAGTCTGATGGACCTTACCTATTGTTGGAGCAAGCTAGGGAACTATTGTAGCCTTCTGATTGGCTGATTCTGTTATTGTAACCTTCTGATTTGTTGTGCCTCTTGTTGTTATTGTAGCAAGCGGGGGAAGGGGAGGAGGAGGACCTGTCCCTGCGCCGCCCAGCGAATGACATCACTGCCCAGCTGAAGATTGACTTTGGCAACCTGGCTCGCCCCTCCAGGGGCGCCAGAGGAGGGGGACGGGGGGGCCGTGGGCGTGGCGGGCCCGTTATGAGACCAGAGACTACATCTCCTCAGAAGCCCAACGTGAAGGTAAGGACCCCCACATCACACGTCACTCTGGGGTCATGTCCCCCACATCACACCGTCACTCTGGGTAGTGGCTGAACAAAACCCTTGAAGTTAGCCTTTCTAGAACATAAAAACAACACTAAAAGTACCTTTTCACGTCAGAAGAGTTTCCGAATGAGCACCGGTTGTTACGGACAGACTCACGCACTATTGCTGCTGTGACTAGTTCCTCCAGGGGTGTCCTGATGTGTATCCATTAATGGCTGTTTGGGGTTGACGGGATTGACTTTGATGTGCTTTGGTTCCTCAGACCCGGGTCCAGAATCAGTCGGTGCCAAACCCTGATGACCCAGAGGACTTCCCTGCCTTGGCCTAAGGGTCGGAGGTCAGAGGTCAGACCACAGGTGGCCGACCCCTGTGCTGTGCCTTAATGGAATCAGCTTCACCAACCAGGAGGAAATCATAGAAGGGCTCGTATACAGAGACCATGTGTTCAGTCCTCTATCGCAATGGGAAATATGAATACTTGACCTGTTTATAATAAAAAAATAAATGCACTGCTCATTAACATGTTTCGTGAGATGAGTTGTTCTTGGTATAAGGAAACACTTTGAAAAAGCTATCTTGTTTTGATCATGTGGGAATCTGGAAGGAGAGTGAGTCTACTGATCTACAGAGGAAGCTGATGCACTATTTCACATGGTAATAAGTTTGTTTAGATCAATTCATATAATTGTATTTCCAATCACAGAAGTTAAGCACTTTACATGTTTTTGCAGCCCAAATGATGCCTTCATCTCTATCTACCAAACAATGTTTATCTTGATTATGGGTAAGCAACATATGACCTGAAACCTAAGTGAGTATGCCAGTGTTAACTGAGGGTTTAAGTGCCAATCAGAGAAAAGGGTTGGAAATGTAAAAGAACAGCAAGAGACCAAATACGTTTTCAAAGGTTGATCTTTTATAGGATAAAGTGACAAATCCAGGCCATGAGAGGGAACTGAAGGCTTCTGAAAAGATTAAGGAGCTGACTAGATTGACTATGGAGTGTTACAAATTCAACTTGGTAAGAGGGGCTAAGCTGAGTTACAAATAAAACTTGGTCAGAGGGGCTAAGCTGAGTTACAAATAAAACTTGGTCAGAGGGGCTAAGCTGAATTACAAATAAAACTTGGTCAGAGGGGCTAAGCTGTTACAAATAAAACTTGGTCAGAGGGGCTAAGCTGAGTTACAAATAAAACTTGGTCAGAGGGGCTAAGCTGTTACAAATAAAACTTGGTCAGAGGGGCTAAGCTGAGTTACAAATAAAGCTTTGTCAGAGGGGCTAAGCTGAGTTACAAATAAAGCTTTGTCAGAGGGGCTAAGCTGAGTTTGTAAGAGTTTCAGCGACAAAAGTACATGCTCAACATTAGTGGCAGGAACAATACCTCAGTAGAGCGAGAAGGTTCTAGATGGTGATTTTCAGTGCTGTGACCTGTGCTGTGTGTAGTGCCATGGCAACCATTCAAAAGGAAGAGGGACCTGTTGCAGAGCTGTATGAGTCGTCTGCGCCAAACTTATTTCTCAGGTTGATGGAACTTCTAGGAAAATGCCTACCTTTTACTTTCAGGAAGTTCAGAGTGTTTTCCTTGAAATGTTAACAGCAGGATGATCCTAGGTTACTTTGTTTAATATCCCCTTTGTATTTAATATGTCCATAAAGGACTCACGCTGCATCAATTGTAGACAAGTGCTTGCGGATTTATAAATATTTTTATTTAGGCACATCCATTAATGTTTACGCCATTGCAGCCACAAGAGGGCAGTGTGCTGTCACTTATAGGTTAAACAACACATGACTAGATGCTGGCCTAATGAAAAGTGTACAGTCCTTTATGTTGAAGTCAGGTTTGTGGTATTTAGAATTAGGATTATACTTACCTATTTAGGATTTATTTATTCACAAAGAAGTCACTGGTCTTTTAATGGTTTAGGTTAAAACCATGTGCAGGACTCTGCATTGTCTCCTCTAGGTGGATAGGGACTTCAAAGAGGCTTGGTGTTATTTCATCTACCCGCCTGCCCTTGGATTGTTTCATGAGAAGAAGGGGCACTTGACTGGTCTGCAAATTAAACCGTTTACCAAGTGCTATTCCAGACATCCCTGCTGCCATGTCTATCTGTAAGTGTGTCTCTTCTAATGACAGTGATGGTGGTGAGGAGAGCTCAGCCTCAGACAATTAAAACCCCATGAGAGTTTAACGGCTCCCTAGCCTGCCTGCATACAGTCACCCTAACCCTAACGCTAGCCTGCCTGCATACAGTAACCCTAACCCTAGCCTGCCTGCATACAGTCACCCTAACCCTAACGCTAGCCTGCCTGCATACAGTAACCCTAACCCTAGCCTGCCTGCATACAGTTACCCTAACCCTAACCCTAGCCTGCCTGCATACAGTCACCCTAACCGTAGCCTGCCTGCATACAGTTACCCTAACCCTAACCCTAGCCTGCCTGCATACAGTTACCCTACCCTAGCATGGCTGCCTGCATACAGTCACCCTAACACTAGCCTGCCTGCATACAGTTACCCTAACCCTTACCCTAGCCTGCCTGCCTGCCTGCATCAGTTACCCTAACGCTAGCCTGCCTGCATACAGTCACCCTAACCCTAACCCTAGCCTGCCTGCACACAGTCACTCTAACCCTAGCCTGCCTGCATACAGCCACCCTAACGCTAACCTGCCTGCGTACAGTCACCGTAACCCTAGCCTGCCTGCATACAGTTACCTTAACCCTAACCCTAGCCTGCCTGCATACAGTTACCCTACCCTAGCCTGCCTGCATAGTTACCCTACGCTTGCCTGCCTGCATACAGTCACCCTAATGCTAGCCTGCCTGCATTCAGTTACCCTAACCCTAACCCTAGCCTGCCAGCGTACAGTCACCCTACCGCTAGCCTGCCAGCATATAGGTACCCTAAGCCTAACATTAGCCTGCCTGCATTACAGTCACCCTAATGCTAGCCTGCCTGCATACAGTTACCCTAACCCTAACCCTAGCCTGCCTGCATACGGTTACCCTAATGCTGGCCTGCCGGCATACAGTTACCCTAACCCTAACACTAGCCTGCCTGCATACAGTCACCCTAACGCTAGCCTGCCTGCCTGCATACAGTCACCCTAACGCTAGCCTGCCTGCCTGCATACAGTCACCCTAACGCTAGCCTGCCTGCGTAGTCACCCTAACCCTAACGCTAGCCTGCCTGCATACAGTTACCCTAACCTAACGTTATCCTGCCTTCATAGTCACCCTAACGCTAGCCTGCCTACATACAGTCACCCTAACGCTAGCCTGCCTACATACAGTCACCCTAACGCTAGCCTGCCTACATACAGTCAGCCTAACGCTAGCCTGCCTGCATACAGTTACCCTAACCTAACGTTATCCTGCCTTCATAGTCACCCTAACGCTAGCCTGCCTACATACAGTCACCCTAACGCTAGCCTGCCTACATACAGTCACCCTAACGCTAGCCTGCCTACATACAGTCAGCCTAACGCTAGCCTGCCTGCCTGCATATAGACACCCTAACGCTAGCCTGCCTGCCTGCATACAGACACCCTAACGCTAGCCTGCCTGCATAGTTACCCTAACGCTAGCCTGCCTGCATAGTTACCCTAACGCTAGCCTGCCTGCATACAGTCACCCTAACGCTAGCCTGCCTGCATAGTTACCCTAACGCTAGCCTGCCTGCATACAGTCACCCTAACGCTAGCCTGCCTGCCTGTTAATCAGCCCTCTGCATTGCCAGACCATCAGTAGGATGGATGTTAGTTAGCCAGCCTTCAGGCAGAATTTTAGAAAGGGTTACTTACTGTTAATCATCTTCATAGCTAACCACCATGACCTGCTACCAATGGGTGTATTACTGTTCCCTTTACTGCAGTTATGGACTGAAGTGAATCAATATTATACCTGCACTTGATTACCATTGAAGCCATTGACAATCAATAGCAGAGGGAACATTGTGTTCCCCAATGGTGTGTGAATTTCTCTGAGAGGTCAAGGGTCTTTATATTGAGGATCAGTAATGTTCAGCATGGAGAGGACACACCTCTGTAGGCTAGCAGTAGTAGATCTACTACAAACGCCTCTGAAGCAGAAGAAGAGATAGTTAGATAGTTAGACCACAGGCAATATTAGCTCACTATAGCTAGCTGTAAGCTATTTTGACCTGACCATCATTTACCAAACAGTTGTTGAGCATTGTTCTTGGATTTGAAATACGTTTTATAATACTTCTTAATTCTGAGCTCTCTATTCTGTAACGGTTTAATCTCTTTCAAAGATCAATGTGTTTATATATCATCAGATAGATACATATTATTCATGCGTTCATTCATGCGTTCAATAATTAAACCGGACAATTAAAGCCAAGAATGGTAGAGTATATTTTTAATTTCTTAATGCATGTTTTTTTGTTATATATCCGTGGGTAGAAAGCCACCTGGGTTCTTCCAAAGACACAGTGCAGCGCTCGCGGCGGGAAAGCAGCAGGAACATTTGATTGTGCACTCAGACCAGCTTTCTGTGGAAGCACAGCCATTAGAACCTCCATTTGGGCCACATAGGCTGAAGCTCTTTTCTAATGGGGAGCAGCAAACTGCACTGCCAAGCCAAGAGGTCAAGCTGGATGATGAAGAGGGACATTTTGATGTGGGAATAATAAGATCTGCAAAGTGCTCAGATGGGCAAATCAATAGCAAATTGAAACGTTGCCATGGACACGTAGTTGATGTTGGAAGCCGCTTAGGCGCTGCAGAACAGAAGGACTCCAAAGACCCTGCATCGCTGTTACTATTAGTTTTATTGAGTAAAATATGATCCATCTAAAAAATAACCTGGAAAAGGATTACCAAAATTAGAAAAGATATTAAAATGTATCTGATGTTGTTTGTTCAGTGATAAATAGTGTATGTGTCCTCGATTGAACCTCAATGTTCATTTGTTTGGTCTTACCTACCTTGCATGTCAATGAGTGAACATGCTGAATGTGTCTAAACCAGTCTCACAGCCACACATCCACCGTAGATCCAGCCTGTGTGTGTATTTAGAGTGTGTGTGTATTTAGAGGGAAGCAACTGCTGGTCCAAGCCGACAATGTGATGCTGTAACCTGGACAGCCAAGAGCCAAGAGCCAGCCTCTCTCTCAGTGAAGTAACCATGGAATAGAACCTCTCTCTCTCTGTCTCAGTGAAGTAACCATGGATTAGAGGCCAGCCTCTCTCTGTCTCAGTGAAGTAACCATGGAATAGAACCTCTCTCTCTCTGTCTCAGTGAAGTAACCATGGAATAGAGGCCAGCCTCTCTCTGTCTCAGTGAAGTAACCATGGATTAGAGGCCAGCCTCTCTCTGTCTCAGTGAAGTAACCATGGATTAGAGGCCAGCCTCTCTCTGTCTCAGTGAAGTAACCATGGATTAGAGGCCAGCCTCTCTGTCTCAGTGAAGTAACCATGGATTAGAGGCCAGCCTCTCTCTGTCTCAGTGAAGTAACCATGGATTAGAGGCCAGCCTCTCTCTGTCTCAGTGAAGTAACCATGGATTAGAAAGCTTTGAACCAAGAGCTAGCCGGCAGTCTCTGTTTGTCTGCATGGGAACAGTTAGGACACTTTCTTCATGGAACACAGTAACCCTTCCCCCTAATGACGAGAAGACAACTTCCCTCATCTTTCTCTCTGCTTCCCCTCATCCCTCTCACTCTCTACCCCTATTGAGTATTGCATATTATTGGCCTTGGATTAATATTATTCAGTGCTTCTTTGTCTTTCTACATTTTGTACACACAGAGGCAATGTGCTGCACTTTATTTGCACCCCTGAGCCACAGATCCTCTGGTTAGGTCATTACTATCTATTGTAGTTAATTACTATCTATTGTAGTTCCTTACAATTTATTGTAGTTTATTACTATCTATTGTAGTTCATATCTATTGTAGATCATTGCTATCTATTGTAGTTAATTAGCATCTATTATAGTTAATTACTATCTATTGTAGTTCCTTACAATTTATTGTAGTTTATTACTATCTATTGTAGTTCATATCTATTGTAGATCATTGCTATCTATTGTAGTTCATTAGCATCTATTATAGTTAATTACTATCTATTGTCGTACATATCTATCAATTGTAGTTCATATCTACTTGAGTTAATATCTATCTATTGTAGTTCATTACAATCTATTGTAGTTCAGTACTGTCTATTGTAGTTGTAGGCTATGTTCAGAAATAGTGGGCCTCCTGGTGGAGCTGGAAAGGAAACAGTGGGCCTCCTGGTGGAGCTGGAAAGGAAACAGTGGGCGTCCTGGTGGAGCTGGAAAGGAAACAGTGGGCCTCCTGGTGGAGCTGGAAAGGAAACAGTGGGCCTCCTGGTGGAGTTGGAAAGGAAACAGTGAGCCTCCTGGTGGAGCTGGAATGGTGAATTCATCCATAATGTAGCCTGTAGAAGTAGGTGTATTGATATACACATGCTGGGGCTAGGCTCGTGGGGCAGGGGGGGGGGGGGGGGTGGGGTGGGGTGGGTGTGGTTGCTGTCGTTGCCACTTAACCCCCCCCCCCCCAGCTCTGTTAGTAAACACCACGCAATCTTTAATTAGCCCTCTGTTTCTAATTGATTCAAATTCCCTGCGGCGCAATTATGCATTAGGATTGACACGCTTCTCTCTCTCTCTCTCTTTCCTCTCCATCAGACTCTGGTAGAGAGCATTTCCCCCCATCCCTACTGCTAGGTTAAGAGAGGGAATATGAGTCTATGGAGAAGATTAGAACATATGGAATATGAGAAGACTATGGAGAGTATTAGAACATATGGAATATGAGTCTATGGAGAGTATTAGAACATATGGAATATGAGTCTATGGAGAGTATTAGAACATATGGAATATGAGTCTATGGCGAGTATTAGAACATATGGAATATGAGAAGACTATGGAGAGTATTAGAACATATGGAATATGAGTCTATGGAGAGTATTAGAACATATGGAATATGAGAAGACTATGGAGAGTATTAGAACATATGGAATATGAGTCTATGGAGAGTATTAGAACATATGGAATATGAGTCTATGGAGAGTATTAGAACATATGGAATATGAGAAGACTATGGAGAGTATTAGAACATATGGAATATGAGTCTATGGAGAGTATTAGAACATATGGAATATGAGTCTATGGAGAGTATTAGAACATATGGAATATGAGTCTATGGAGAGTATTAGAACATATGGAATATGAGTCTATGGAGAGTATTAGAACATATGGAATATGAGTCTATGGAGAGTATTAGAACATATGGAATATGAGTCTATGGAGAGTATTAGATTATATGGAATATGAGTCTATGGAGAGTATTAGAACATATGGAATATGAGAAGACTATGGAGAGTATTAGAACATATGGAATATGAGTCTATGGAGAGTATTAGAACATATGGAATATGAGTCTATGGAGAGTATTAGAACATATGGAATATGAGTCTATGGAGAGTATTAGAACATATGGAATATGACTCTATGGAGAGTATTAGAACATATGGAATATGAGTCTATGGAGAGTATTAGAACATATGGAATATGAGTCTATGGAGAGTATTAGATTATATGGAATATGTGTCTATGGAGAGTATTAGATTATATGGAATATGTGTCTATAGAGGGTTTTAGATAAGAACATGCAGGGTTTCTCTCGCTTGTTGAGGAACGTTCATGGATTGGATTTGAGTGGGCAGACTGAAAAATGAAAGGGGGTGGAGCCACATCCAATCCCCATATATGGTCAGTGATAGGCTAACAGGCTTGGAAAAGGGCTTTTACTTCTAAATCTAGAGAAACGGTCATCAAGCACTGAGAAATAATGTGAAGATTAGATAGGTTTCTCTGGTGGTCTCTGATGTTGTTTTTCCAATCAGAGCAGTGAACATCCTCACTTGGCGACCATTTTGTGTCTTTAACATAAAGCAGAGAACATCATGAAGCATCAGACCAAAGAAGAAGATATGATTTGATTTAACCTCTGACCTCTGACCTAGGGTCTATGTCATCTCTGGATCAGACACTGTGCAGGCCATGTTCCAGCACACTCTGCTCCTGCTCCTCCAAAACGAACTGATTCTGCATGTAGTCAGACATTTCTCAGGCACAGCTTGACATTTGGCACAGGGAGAGCAGAGATTGGATTTATAATTGAATTAGTGTGCAGAGAGAGAAGGTTCCTGTGAACCAGGACGAGTTCTGTAGCCGTCCTCTCTTTGATTCTTAACAGACGTCCGAACAGCTAAGAGGCCGTTCACTTCATAGGATTAGGATTTTATCAATGGTCATGCTCATAACTGGTAAGAGAATTGGCCTCTCGTCATGAAGGCTAAGTGAAAAAGGAATAGGTGGTTTTAGTTCATATTCAAGTTCATACATGTTTAAGCACACTATCTGTCTGTCTGTCTCTCTGACTCTCTACCTGTCTGACTGTTTAAGCACACTATCTGTCTCTGTCTCTCTATCTGTCTGCCTGACTGCTTAAGCACACTGCCTGTCTGTCTGTCTGTCTGTCTGTCTGTCTGTCTGTCTGTCTGTCTGTCTGTCTGTCTGTCTGACTGTTTAAGCACTGTCTGTCTGTCTGTCTGTCTGTCTGTCTGTCTGTCTGTCTGTCTGTCTGTCTGTCTGACTGTTTAAGCACACTGTCTGTCTGTCTCTCCGTCTGTCTGAATGATTAACTGAGCACCCCGCCCCACACCACATTATTCCCCCCTGCTATGTCTCTCTCTCTCTCTGTGTCTCTCTCTCTCTGTGTGTCTCTCTCTCTCTCTGTGTCTCTCTCTGTGTCTCTCTCTCTCTCTCTCTCTCTCTCTCTCTCTCTGTGTCTCTCTCTCTCTCTGTCTCTGTCTCTCTCTCTCTCTCTCTCTCTCTCTCTCTCTCTCTCTCTCTCTCTGTCTCTGTCTCTCTCTCTCTCTCTCTCTCTCTCTCTCTCTCTCTCTCTCTCTCTCTCTCTCTCTCTCTCTCTCTCTCTCTCTCTCTCTCAATTCAATTCAATTCAATTTTCAATTTCAATGCTTTATTGGCATGACTGTACAAACAAAGACAATATCGCCAAAGCAGTTAACAAAAGGTTATTACAAATAGAATGTTGAATAATTCATATAAACTGTAAGAAACAAATCATTTGAAAATAATTAAATCATTACAAATATATATGCATACAAAATATTTCGAGTTCATTAGATACCGTCCTATTTATTTATTTATTTATTTATTTTTCTGATTTAATTGCAGTGGGTTTGTGTGCCTGTATGCGTGTGTTTGTGTGTGCACAATGTGTGCAAAAAAAACCATTCAAAATGATCTACTTACTAATTACGTGTTTGTGTTGTGTTGTATGTATTTCTGTTTGGTGTATTTGTTCATGTTTATGTCAGTGTGTGTGTGTGTTAGCATGTGTGTGTGTGTGTGTGTGTGTGTGTGTGTGTGTGTTGAATCCAACATGGTGGAGATGAGTGTGTGTGTGTTTGTGTGTGTGTGTGTGTGTGTGTGTGTGTGTTGATCACTCACTATCCCTCAGGTTATGACATACCGAAATGTACTTTGTGGAAAGGTTTACCACTGAGATATCCTCTCCTAAGAGAACTCTGAATTTAGAGTTGTCATTTAGTTTCTTAAAATTTGGAATTAATTATTCAAATTTATTACAGTATTGCTGCCTTGTATTATGGAATTTCTCGCATGTTAAAAGGAAGTGCATTTCTGTCTCAACCTCAGCTGTCTTGCAGTGACCACATATCCTTTCTTCTTTTTGTCGCCATGACTTCTTAAATCTACCTTTTTCAATTGCCAAGTGGTAGTCACTTAGCCGGTACTTTGTTAGGCTCTACCTCTGCTTAATATCTCTGACAGTGGAGAGATATTCAGCCAATTTATATTCTCTGTTTAGGGAATGGTAGCAGTCTAATCTACTTTGACTTTTTGTTTCTTTATTCCAATGTTCCAAATAGGATTCTTTGCTTTTTTTGATAATTTGATTGACTCTAAATGGTGTTTCTAAGGCCGTGTTAGTCTGAGCATGTAATTGAACATGATTAGTAAGTCTCAGCACCAACTGGCTTAAGGGACTCTTCTCAGGGTTCAGTTCTTGGGTTTTGAGTGCTTTAAAGTGAAGCGAGTCTTCAGGACTAGTTCTTAGATGCGTTAGGAAATGTAACGCTCTTTTTTGAATATTTGTAATTAATGGAAACCGGCCTAATTCTGCCCTGCATGCATTTGTTTTCTTTGAACATTTAAGATGTTTCTACAACATTCTGCATGTAGGATCTCTGTTGGATGCTCGTCCCATCTAGTGTAGCTATGGTGACAAAGTGGACCCCATATTTCACTTCCATAAAGTGCAATTGGCTGAATAACACTATTGAATATTTTGCACCATATTTTGATTGGAATGTTGATTTGATAGAATTTGCGTTTTATTGCATAGTACGCTCTACAAGCTTTTTCTTTCAACGCATTCACTGCCATAGTGAAACTACCTGATGCAGAAATTGTTAGACCAAAGTATATATATATATATATATAACTCATTGTGGGCTCCAGAGCTGTGGTTCCGAGATTGAACTGATGTCTTAGTTCCTGACATCTGGGCTTTTTTTGGAAGATCATGTCTTTTTCAGGTTTACTGCCAGGGCGCAGTTCTGGCAGTACTGTTCCAGCAGGTCCAGATGCTGCTGTTGTCCCTGTTCTGTTGGAGACAGCAGCACCAGGTCATCTGCATAGAACCGTGATTTGACTTCACCTTGGACTTCACCTTCTATATCTTGGAGAAATAGGCCAGGGGCTGTAGATTTCTCCAGCTGTATTGCTAACTGATTTATATAAATATTGAATAATGTTGGGCTCAAATTACAACCCTGGCGGACACCTCTTCTCTGAGTGAAGAATTCGGTATGTTTATTGCCAATTCTTACTGCACACTTGTTTTCGGAATACACAGATTTGATAAGATCATATACCGAGCCTCCAATGCCACATTGGAGCAGTCGGTAATGTAAACCTTCATGCCAAATGGAATCAAATACTTTTTTGAAGTCAACAAAGCAAGCAAATATTTGACAGTTTTTTGGGGTGTGTAGTGTGTGGATGTGATCAGTTGTGCGATGTTTTGGTAGAAAGCCAATTTGACTTTTACTCAAGACATTGTGTTGGTTAAGAAAGTTTGTCATTCTGTTGTTAATGATGCTGCAAAATAACTCCCCCAGATTACTGCTCACACAGATGCCTCTGTAATTATTAGGGTCCAATTTGTCTCCAGTCTTATAAATTGGGGAAATAAGGCCTTGGCTCCACATATCAGGAAAGCAACCAGACCTTAATACTGTGTTGAATAATTTTAGAATAGCATTCTGTAATGCAGGAGTGCTGAATTTGAGCATTTCATTTTTGATATTGTCTAGACCACAAGCCTTCTTTGTTTTCAGGGTGTTAATTCTTTTAGCCAATTCTTCACCTGAAATTGGAAAGTCAAGTGGGTTCTGGTAATTTTTTATGCTGGATTCTAAGGCATTGAGCTCTTCTTTGATCAGGTTGTGATCTCTCCCTCCCTCTCTCTCTCTCTCTCTCTCTCTCTCTCTCTCTCTCTCTCTCTCTCTCTCCCTCTCTCTCTCTCTCTCTCCCCTTCTTTCTCCCTCTCTCACTGTCTCTCTCTCTCTCTTTCTCTCTCTCTCGCTCTCTCTCTCTCTCTCTCACTCTCTTTCTCTCTCTGTCTCTCTCTTTCTCTTTCTCTCTCTGTAATTTGATCAAGCTGTTCATATTGTTTCAGTTAAGGCTTCTCCACTGACTTACCGTGGCATTGCCATTCACAGAGAATAAACTTCTTAGAAGACATCCTGCTGCTTGGAACTCTCTGCCCCTATGCCCGAAATATGCTCCAAAGTTATACTGTCGCTCCCAGACACATTTTTCTATGGAGCCCAGTAGCTCCTATCAGGGAGTCAGAGTGGTCACATCCTTTTCAGGAGTTGGGGGTCATCTTTCAGGGTCGGATAGGTCATGTCCTTTCAGGGATAAGACATGACACCTCATTTCAGGGGTCAGATGGGTCACATCCTTTCAGGAGTCACCTTCTTTCAGTGGCCGGATGGCCACCTCCTTTCTGTGGTTAGGTATGCCACCTCCTTTCAGGGATCAGAGTGGCCCCCTCATTTTAGGGAGCAGAGGAGGCACCTCCTTTCGGGGATCCGATCTCCTTTCAGGGATTGGGGTGGTCACATCCTCTCGGGGAGCAGAGTGGTCACATCCTTTCAGGGATCATAGTGGTCATCTCCTTTCGGGGATCTGAGTGGTCACATCCTTTCTGGGATCAGAAAGGTCACAGTATAATCTGGGGCTTTGGCCCATGTGTTTCTACTGGTGCCACTCTCATTGTCTTCAGCAGCTGAGGACAGTATTAGATGACTTAGGGTAGGTCTGTATGTACAGTCTACACCATCCTCAAATACTGTACATGCTCTGCTAAGCCCCGCCCCTCAGATCCCCACCAATCAATTTTCAGGAAGAGAGCAATATGAGAAATTACTATGAATCATGATAGACACGTTAGCTAAGCTTGGTAGAGGTAAAAGAAGCTATTAAAGTGTAAGGTGTGCATTGTGCAAAGGCTAGCTTTGTATGTATGCACATCTACTGTGCAAAATAACCTGTCGCTTTTGGAGCAAAATGACTGTAGACAGCTGCCTCAAGCAGTAACTACAGCATGATGCTGCAAATAAGCTTCTAAATCAGGAGAATATGTTTCTATATCTGGGAATATGTTTCTACATCTGGGAAATATGTTTCTATAACTGGATAATATATTTCTATATCTGGATAATATGTTTCTATAACTGGATAATATGTTTCTATATCTGGATAATATGTTTCTATGTCATTAGAATATGTTTCTATAACTGGAGAATATGTTTCAATAACTGGAGAATATGTTTCTATGTCATTAGAATATGTTTCTAGAACTGGAGAATATGTTTCAATAACTGGAGAATATGTTTTATATCAGGGAACATGTTTGTATATCTGGGAATATCTTTGTATATCTGGAGAATATGATTTTAGAACTGGAGAATATGTTTCTATATGTTTCTATATCTAACAGCAGGGGTCATGTTGTAGTTGTTTAACAGTAGGGGGTCATCCTGCAGTTGCATAGCAGCAGGGGGTCATGCTGCAGATGCCTAGCAGCAGGGGTGAGACAGAGTGACCTTTAAGAGGTGTAGCTCTATGATACACATTGTTTAACAGCTGCAGGGAACCCCTGCTAATGGATTCCCCCACTCATAATCAGACTGACATTTCCTCTCCTTCCATATCAGCTGGCTGTGGTTAATCCTGATGTCCATGGTGATAATTTAAACGAGTATGGTGCATGCGTTGTTATGCATATGTCATGCATATGTTATGCATATGTTATGCATATGTTATGCATATGTCATGCATATGTTATGCATATGTTATGCATATGTCATGCATATGTCATGCATATGTTATGCATATGTCATGCATATGTCATGCATATGTCATGCATATGTCATGCATATGTTATGCAATGTTATGCATATGTCATGCATATGTCATGCATATGTTATGCATATGTTATGCATATGTTATGCATATGTTATGCATATGTCATGCATATGTCATGCATATGTCATGCATATGTTATGCATATGTTATGCATATGTTATGCATATGTCATGCATATGTTATGCATATGTCATGCATATGTCATGCATATGTTATGCATATGTCATGCATATGTTATGCATATGTTATGCATATGTCATGCATATGTTATGCATATGTTATGCATATGTTATGCATATGTCATGATCATCTGTCCCAGACGCTAAGTGTTCAGCAGGCCACCAAACACTTTATGGATTACAGAGACAGCGTTAATCATAATCGTATTCATAATTAAACTACCCATCTTTACATCCTGCCAGGAGACTTTGGGCTTCAGACTACCAGATGATTCAGAACATTACATAGCTCCAGCAGGAGACTTGGCGCTTCAGACTACCAGATGATTCAGAACATTACATAGCTCCAGTAGGAGACTTGGCGCTTCAGACTACCAGATGATTCAGAACATTACATAGCTCCAGCAGGAGACTTGGCGCTTCAGACTACCAGATGATTCAGAACATTACATAGCTCCAGTAGGAGACTTGGCGCTTCAGACTACCAGATGATTCAGAACATTACATAGCTCCATGTAACAACAGAAGCTGGGTCTCTCCTGGCTGCCATTACGGCCAGGCTACAACATTCTCTATTTTCCTTAATAATAAATCCAAAAAACTATTGGATTTTTCTTTCTACTTTATGGTTTTTAACATTTCTTAAGTTTATTTTTCATTATTGTGAAAGACTATTTAGTGTACATTTTGGAACTATTCCCAGAGAGCCTCGGTCTGGGTCTCTCTGTCTATCTGTCTGTCTGTCTGGGAAAGGAGGAGAGGGAGAGGAAGGAGGAGGAGAGGAGGAGGGGTAAGAAAGAGAATAGGAGAGAGGAGAGAGGAGGGAGAAGGAGGAGGAGAGAAGGAGGGGTAAGAAAGAGAGAAGAAGAGAGAGGAGGGAGAAGGAGGAGGAGAGGAGGAGAGAGGAGAGAGAAGGGAGAAGGAGGAGAGAAGGAGGAGAGAAGGAGGGGTAAGAAGAGAGTAGGAGAGAGGAGAGAGAAGGAGGAGGAGAGGAGGAGGGGTAAGAAAGAGAGAAGGAGAGAAGAGAGAGGAGGGAGAAGGAGGAGGAGAGAAGGAGGGGTAAGAAAGAGAGGAGGAGAGAGGAGAGAGAAGGAGGAGGAGGAGGAGAGGAGGAGGGGTAAGAAAGAGAGGAGGATAGAGGAGAGAGAAGGAGGAGGAGGAGAGGAGGGGTAAGAAAGAGAGGAGGAGAGAGGAGAGAGAAGGAGGAGGAGGGTTAAGAAAGAGAGGAGGAGAGAAGATGGATAGGGAGTAGGAGAGAAGAGGGGGTAAGAAAGAGAGGAGAGAGGAGAGAGGAGAGAGAAGGAGGAGGTAAGGAGGAGGGTAAGAAAAAGAGGAGGAGAGCGGGCACCAGGAGAACCAGAGTGGAGGGGAAGGGAAAAGAGGTGGAGAAAGAGGATGTTGCTGTCAGAGAGAAGGAGAGACGGAAGGAGAAGGACTTATGAAGAGAAACAACCCTAACCCTCCACCCAGCCCTACATCATCCACCTAACCCTCCACCCTACATCATCCACCTAACCCTCCACCCAGCCCTACATCATCCACCTAACCCTCCACCCTACATCATCCACCAAACCCTCCACCCTACATCATCCACCAAACCCTCCACCCTGCCCTTCAACCATCAGGACCACTATTGCCCCCCCCTCTCTCAATCTCTCTCTCTCTATCTCTCTCTCTCACACACTCTCTTACTCTCACTCTCTCTCTCACACACACAAACACTGTCACACACACACACACACACACACACACACACACACACGCACACACACACACACACACAGTCACAGAGGCGTCCTGAGTTCTGAGTTCTCTGTCGGGTGTGACTGACAGGCTGACAGGCTTGAAGGGGACAAGGCTGAGAGTCATGCCTGGGCTGGTGGCCTCACAGCTGGGTAGCCTCACCACCACACCTGGGTGCCCAAGCCCCGCACAGGGGGAAGAAGAGGCTCCTCAAATAGAGAGGGGATGGAGGATATTCAGAGATGGCCTGTTATTATCCAGAGGGTCAGTGATGAATATGAAGAGCAGACCAGGTTGAGTGACTCTTAAAGAGAAGTTTGTGGAATGGAGAGTTGATTTGTAGGCTCTGCACGCAGCCTATCAGCACCAGAACCACAGACATAGTGGACCTTAAGAGCCAATCAGCACCAGAACCATAGACATAGTGGACCTTAAGAGCCTATCAGCACCAGAACCATAGACATAGCGGACCTTCTTAAGAGCCAATCAGCACCAGGACCATAGACATAGTGGACCTTAAGAGCCAATCAGCACCAGAACCATAGACATAGGGGACCTTAAGAGCCTATCAGCACCAGAACCATAGACATTGTGGACCTTAAGAGCCAATCAGCACCAGAACCATAGACATAGTGGACCTTAAGAGCCTATCAGTACCAGAACCATAGACATAGTGGACCTTAAGAGCCTATCAGTACCAGAACCATAGACATAGTGGACCTTAAGAGCCAATCAGCACCAGAACCACAGACATAGTGGACCTTAAGAGCCTATCAGCACCAGAACCATGGACATAGTGGACATTAAGAGCCTATCAGCACCAGAACGGTAGACATAGTGGACCTTAAGAGCCTATCAGCACCAGAACCATAGACATAGTGGACCTTAAGAGCCAATCAGCACCAGAACCATAGACATAGTGGACCTTAAGAGCCTATCAGCACCAGAACCACAGACATAGTGAACCTTTAGAGCCAATCAGCACCAGAACCATAGACATAGTGGACCTTAAGAGCCAATCAGCACCAGAACCATAGACATAGCGGACCTTCTTAAGAGCCAATCAGCACCAGGACCACAGACATAGTGGACCTTAAGAGCCAATCAGCACCAGAACCACAGACATAGCGGACCTTCTTAAGAGCTCTGAAGACAGCACCAGGACCACAGACATAGTGCTTAAGATATCATGGTGGACCTTCTTAAGAGCTCTGAAGACAGCACCAGAACCACAGACATAGTGCTTAAGATATCATAGCATACCTTCTTAAGAGCTCTCAAGACAGCACCAGAACCACAGACATAGTGCTTAAGATATCATAGCATACCTTCTTAAGATATCATAGCATACCTTCTTAAGATATCATAGCATACCTTCTTAAGAGCTCTGAAGACAGCACCAGAACCACAGACATAGTGCTTAAGATATCATAGCATACCTTCTTAAGAGCTCTGAAGACAGCACCAGAACCACAGACAAAGTGCTTAAGATATCATAGCATACCTTCTTAAGATATCATAGCATACCTTCTTAAGAGCTCTGAAGACAGCACCAGGACCACAGACATAGTCAACCTTCTTAAGAGCTCTGAAGACAGCACCAGGACCACAGACATAGTGAACCTTCTTAAGAGCTCTGAAGACAGCACCAGGACCACAGACATAGTGAACCTTCTTAAGAGCTCTGAAGACAGCACCAGGACCACAGACATAGTGCTTAAGATATCATAGCATACCTTCTTAAGAGCTCTGAAGACAGCACCAGGACCACAGACATAGTGCTTAAGATATCATAGCATACCTTCTTAAGAGCTCTGAAGACAGCACCAGGACCACAGACATAGTGAACCTTCTTAAGAGCTCTGAAGACAGCACCAGGACCACAGACATAGTGAACCTTCTTAAGAGCTCTGAAGACAGCACCAGGACCACAGACATAGTGCTTAAGATATCATAGCATACCTTCTTAAGAGCTCTGAAGACAGCACCAGGACCACAGACATAGTGAACCTTCTTAAGAGCTCTGAAGACAGCACCAGGACCACAGACATAGTGAACCTTCTTAAGAGCTCTGAAGAGGGACAGGGTCTGGGGGATACTGTGACGGATGTCAGTTACTCAGCCAGCCAGTCAATCAATTACTCAGCCAGCCAGTCAGCCAGCCGGTCAGCAGTCAGTCAGCCAGTCAGTCAGCCAGGCTGTCAGCCAGCTGGTCAGTCAGTCAGTCGGTCAATCAGTCAGCCACCCAGTCAGTCAACCAGTCGGTCAATCAGTCAGCCAGCCAGCCAGTCAGTCAGTAAGTCAGCCAGCCAGCCAGCCAGTCAGCAAGTCAGTCAGTCAGTCAGCCAGCCATTTTTCTCCACTGGCAGGGATGCGGTTGTCACGGTTGCATCTCTTCAGTGTAGTCCCCGTTGCCACGGTGGCGGCCACGCTGCAGTGCCACTCAAAGCCTTCGCTCGGCCCAGGGAAGCGTGCTGGTCGGCATGGCAACATCCTCAACATCCCATGACAGGATGTGGTGCCCGTGACCATCTCTGAGATGGCCCTGCATCCCATTTACATAGGCAGCCATTACAGAGTTGCCATGCCGCCATCCCAGCGTCCCGCCTCACGCTGGGACAGACAATGAGAACATTACAGAGAAGCATTACAGTAGTGGCACGGGCCCAGCGCCCACACACACACACACACACACACACACACACACACACACACACACACACACACACACACACGACCTCACTGTGTCACTGTAAACACATTTTATGACCCGTGGGTCAGGCAGTCTGAGCAGAGCTGTGGTTAACCTCCAGCTGGGCTCCCCACGGGCCCCTGTACACACACACACACACACACACACACACACACACACAGCCTCCCCATTGCAGTCAGGGTGTGTAAGACTCTCTGCACCTTCTGGTCCTGGACAACCACAGGTTTGTCTTAAAGATGTGTGATGTTAGGATGGCTCTGATTGGCTGTCAATTATGTGATATATGGCTCTGATTGGTTGTCTAGAATGTGAGGTCTTGGCCTGAGTGACTTTTTTATGTGAGTTCTGGATTTGATTTGCTGTTTTTAAAATATGTTTTGTCCCTGATTGGCAGTGAATATTGTGAGGTCCGGTCTGATTGACAGTCTATAATGGGAAGATTGGCTCTCATTGCTGTCTAGAATGGGCTTTATGTCCAATCCAGGAACTATGTTGGGGCCATTGGTAGGGGTGGGAATCACCGTAAGCCCCACGATACGATATTATCACAAAACTTGAGTCACAATACGATAGTATTGCAATTTTTTACATTTTGCCATATGCTGAGTATTATGATAACATGTAATGTGATATATTGCGATTTATTACCTTTTTCAACTGTATAATATATCCACAAGGAAAACATCTGTCAACGTCTGTTTTATCTAATAAGATAAAGTTTTCAGTCTGTTCTTCTCACTTCAGTCACTTTTTTTGCAGCAAAATGGGACTGACCAACATTGTCATAAAAATTGCATGCATTTGACAAACTGAACCCTTTTAATTACAGTCTATGTAGTCCAACTTGGCTGCATGAATTGCAAACATGTATCAACTACTGTAGGCCTACTGTTACAGGTATTTTGAGCAATGCATCTTATTATGCAGCCCCATTATTTTCGTAGGACACTCTTTGCAAATCCCATATGTGGCTTCTGTCGTTTTCAGTGAGCTTGGCATTTGCCCTTCTCAAGCACCTCATTATGCTAGTGCAACAAGCTATACTCAACTACACAATGTAGGAGGTCCATTTTAGCTGAACGTCTAGTGCACTGTTGACTCATCAATTCGTCTCATGTTTTATCACAAATCCAAAAGCAAATTGTTTAATTAGCCTACGCAGTTGTTATTGCAGAATTAGCCTTGCTAATATTATCTTAGCATAAAGAAAATGGAACCATCAAGGGCTAAGGTTGACGTTCAAGTTATGTTGTAATCGTCGACAAAGTGGCAATGTTAAACAAGTTGGCTAGTCCCAGAACCCGAACGTCACTAACGTTACGTGTTACAAGTGGAATTTGGAATTGTAATAACACGATTTTCATCAAAAGGTGACAAGTTTCCAACCCTTATTGCTAATTAGTTTACGGTTGGTGCTGGGTTGAATGAACCTGAGGGACGCAGGGAGCAGAGCAGCTGATGACGTCCTGCGATACACAAAGGTTCGAGCCTGAATCTGAGTGTGAGTTTGTGTTCAGGTGTGTCTAATTAGTGATGTGACGTTCGGGAATGATCCGATTCTATTGAACGGCTCTTTATTAAGAACGAAGGGAACCGAGTCGTAGTTAGTGAGAGCCGTTCTTTTTATCGTTCTGCCAAAATGCAACTGCCTGTCCTAGACCTGCAGCAAAGAAAAGTACAGCGCGTGCTTACAGACAAATCCAAGGGATTCAAATCGTCATTGTAGTTCCGTAATAATGACAGCTCTGACGGGAGCGCATTAGTCGCCTTGTAGTTAAATTCAGGGATGTAACATTAGTGGAAGAGGAAGGCACCGGAGCGGACACTCACAAATAACAAAAAGTTGTTTTCAAATAGCAAATCAATTTAGCCGCGAAGCATGCAAACTTTCTAATAAGCGGCCAGAAAGTTAGCAACAGCGGCAAGTTTAGTCTGTAGGCTAGCCCCTAGTGAGCTTGTTTCTCGTTCGTCATACTGAGAGCAATAAAGAAAACAATGTCTCTCGGCCAATCATGATCGACCTGAACAAAACCTATTATCTCCATACTAAGCCGCTGTAAAACCACAAAGTTACATAACTTTAGGTTACATAACACATTTCATACTGAGGGTAAATTCAAATTAGTGGATTAACTGACAAGCAGAGGGATAATATGGCGTCACCTTATGCAGGTAGACCTAATGTTTACAATGCAGATAATTGACAATAGGTTTGGCAATAAAAGTAGGCAGGGCTAATTTAGTGCTGCTAAACCTAGTCCACACATGAGAAATAAAATTCGATTGGTGGGATGTCTAAATCATTGTCCCAGCCGTTATTGGGAGGAGGAGAAGAAGGGAGGAGGGGGGTCAATAAGCAAAGGCGGGAAGGAGATAGAAGCCCCGAGGTGACAAAAGGAAAATCAAAACTGGTTATGAGAGGAAAGAGATTTATGGTTGGAAATTCAAACACTTATTATCTTAATTAACTGTCAAACTGATTAATTTAACCAATAAACTTTCATTTCTGTAAGAGAAAGCAGAGCTTCCTGTAAGAGAGAGGAGCTTCCTGTCAGAGAGAGAGCAGAGCTTCCGGTGAGAGAGAGCAGAGCTTCCAGTAAGAGAGAGCAGAGCTTCCTGTAAGAGAGATGAGGCACCTGTAAGAGAGAGGAGCTTCCAGTAAGAGAGAGGAGCTTCTTGTAAGAGAGAGGAGCTTCCTGTAAGAGAGAGGAGCTTCTTGTAAGAGAGAGCAGAGCTTCCTGTGAGAGAGAGGAGAGCTTACTGCAAGAGAGAGGAGCTTCCAGTAAGAGAGAGCAGAGCTTCCTGTAAGAGAGAGGAGCTTCTTGTAAGAGAGAGGAGCTTCCTGTAAGAGAGAGGAGCTTCTTGTAAGAGAGAGCAGAGCTTCCTGTGAGAGAGAGGAGCTTCCTGTAAGAGAGAGCAGAGATTCCTGTGAGAGAGAGCAGAGCTTACTGTAAGATTTCTAACACCTGGTAGGACCCTCTCATTGGCTGGCTGGTTTGTTACCCCACCTTAGGGCTTATGAGAAAGAGAGGGGGAGAGAGAGAGAGGGAGGGAGGGGGGCTGTTAAGAATAGGTGTTCCAGTTAGTTTTCCTGCTCAATAAGGTGCAGTATTGACATTTTAGCAGCTGCCAGGAATCCAATTTAGAATCACTGATCCCTCTTCATAGCCCCACCATGACAACAGCTGGAGCTAGGCCCTTCATAGCACCTTGCCAACAACTAGAGCTAGGCCCATCATAGCACCATGCTAACAGCTGGAGCTAGGCCCTTCATAGCCTCACCATGCTAACAACTGGAGCTAGGCCCTTCATAGCCCTACCATGCTAACAACTGGAGCTAGGCCCATCATAGCACCATGCTAACAGCTGGAACAAGGCCCTTCCTAGCACCATGCCAACAGTTGGAACTAGGCCCTTGATAATCCCACCATGGTCCCAAGCCTTAATGCCATTCCATAATAACAGGTTAGTAATAGAATAGATGTTGCTATTACAATGAGTTTGGAAATTCTAGAGAAACTCTTATGTAATGCATTATCCTTTAACTAAACCTGTTAAATCTAATAATCTGATCATTAGTTATGTAATCTAATAATCTGATTAGTAATAATGCAATCTAATGATCTGATTAGTAATAATATCATATAATGATCTGATTAGTAATAATATCATATAATGATCTGATTAGTAATTATATCATATAATGATCTGATTAGTAATTATATCATATAATGATCTGATTAGTAATTATATCATATAATGATCTGATTAGTAATTATATCATATAATGATCTGATTAGTAATAATGTAATCTAATGATCTGATTATTAGTAATGCAATCTAATGATCTGATTAGTAATAATATCATATAATGATCTGATTAGTAATAATATCATATAATGATCCTGATTAGTAATAATATCATATAATGATCTGATTAGTAATTATATCATATAATGATCTGATTAGTAATTATATAATATAATGATCTGATTAGTAAGATCATATAATGATCTGAATAGTAATAAAGTCATATAATGATCTGATTAGTAATATCATATAATGATCTGATTAGTAATATCATATAATGATCTGAATAGTTTTAATGTCATATAATGATCTGAATAGTAATAATGTCATATAATGATCTGATTAGTAATATCATATAATGATCTGATTAGTAATATCATATAATGATCTGAATAGTAATAATGTCATATAATGATCTGATTAGTAATATCATATAATGATCTGATTAGTAATATCATATAATGATCTGAATAGTAATAATGTCATATAATGATCTGATTAGTAATATCATATAATGATCTGATTAGTAATAATGTCATCCATCTCTCTCGTCCAGAGAACAGTTTGAAACAACAACAACCCTTCACCCCATCTGATGCATGTCATTAAGTAGAACAAATACTATTTGTCCCAATATTTAATGGTTATGTGCCTTGCATTTCCAAACATCATTAGTGTTTTATGGCCGTGCTGTGCCTCAGATCAGCACAGTGGATGCAAAACCACGATCTTCATCAATCTCCCTCCCAACCAGCAACTGAGACACCCTGTCAACATCCACACTCCCCAGGATCACTTCCTGTTTCTCCCCTGGGTGGGTGTGTGTGTGTGTGTGTGTGTGTGTGTGTGTGTGTGTTTTTTGTCTGTGTGTTCGTGTTTGTCTGTGTGTGTGTGTGTGTGTGTGTGTGTGTGTGTGTGTGTGTGTGTATGTGTGTGCATGCGTGTGTTTGTGTGTGTGTGTGTGTGTGTTTTTATTTGTCTGTGTGTGTGTGTGTGTGTTTGTCTGCATGTGTTTGTGTGTCTGTGTGTGTTTGTTTGTCTGTGTCAGTGTCTCTGTATATGTGTGTGTGTGTGTGTGTGTGTGTGTGTGTGTGTGTGTGTGTATGTGTGTGCATGCGTGTGTTTGTGTGTGTGTGTGTGTGTTTTTTGTCTGTGTGTTCGTGTTTGTCTGTGTGTGTGTGTGTGTATGTGTGCATGCGTGTGTTTGTGTGTGTGTTTTTATTTGTCTGTGTGTGTGTGTGTTTGTTTGTCTGCATGTGTTTGTGTGTCTGTGTGTGTTTGTTTGTCTGTGTCAGTGTCTCTGTATATGTGTGTGTGTGTCTCTGTATGTGTGTGTGTGTGTGTGTGTGTGTGTGTGTGTGTGTGTGTGTGTGTGTGTGTGTGTGTGTGTGTGTGTGTGTGTCATTACTAGTCCCAATGCCTGTCTATTTCAATATGTTCCTTCCATCTCACAGGTTTTTTGATTAGGTCTGTGGTTGTCATTTTATTTACATGAGGCTCAATCACACTGTACCAAGAGCTGATTCAACCTTTCCCCCTCTCTCTTTTCCTTCCTTTATTCCTCCTTCCCTCTCCCTCTCCTCCTTCCCTTTCTCCCTCCCTCTCTCACTCCCTCCCTCTTTCTCTCCCTCTGTGAGATGGAAGTAGTTGGATCAAACAAAGCTTCATGTGAAGGAGGCTTGGTCCAGAGCCTTCTCCTCTAAATCAGTGGTTCTCAAACCTTTTTTGATAATGTACCCCTTTCAATGTTTTTTTTACAGCCAAGTACCCCCTGACCAGCGCAAAACATTTTGGGTAGAAAAAAAGATAAATTAACACACATGAACAAATTGTTTCATGAATTACAAGTAGAAAACGGCATTTTACAATATTATATTGCCCTTTAGAAGTAGGCCTAGAACAAATCAATTTACAACTACAAACTTCACTAGGCCTATACAAATGAGATGCTACTTGAAACACATTTCACTCCATAGCATAGTCTCTGCTAAACCAATAGCAGCTGGAGGTGCTAGGTCTTCAGCTACAGTGAATGGCTTGTTTGCTTTAGCTCTGAGAAACGACACCGAAGCCCAAGTGCCTTGGCTGGAGTGGTTTGCCTGCACAATTGTAAACATGAATTATTGTAAATGAGAAGTAGGCTTCTTGTATGCAGCCCACAGTCTTTAAAAAGCTATTAATCTTTAAAACCACAGCATTGGCCATGACTTCTGTAATACAGAATCATTAGGCCTTATTTATTATTTATTTATTAATACATATTAAAATTAAAATGATTAAAATAAACCTGTGCTAATTTTGGATGATTATCAGCTATAATCGCATAGGTTACTTTAGTTAGCTAGCTTCTTTGTCACTGATTTTGCAGCTAGAAAACTTGTTGTGGATATTTGACAGTTTCATGAGCTTTAATATTAACAAAATTGTCCATCAATCTGGAAACCAGCAAACAATCAGCAATTCCACAATTAGTTACATCTCCATATGAATCCATTTAATGGAAAAATCTGGACATGGAAAGCTCTGGACATGGAAAGCTCTGAATATTGAAAGCTCTGAACATGGAAAGCTCTGGACATGGAAAAATCTGGACATGGAAAGCTCTGGACATGGAAAGCTCTGGACATGGAAAGCTCTGAATATTGAAAGCTCTGAACATGGAAAGCTCTGGACATGGAAAGCTCTGGACATGGAAAGCTCTGGACATGGAAAGCTCTGGACACGGAAAGCTCTGGACACGGAAAGCTCTGGACACGGAAAGCTCTGGACATGGAAAGCTCTGGACACGGAAAGCTCTGGACACGGAAAGCTCTGGGCACGGACAGCTCTGGACACAGACAGCTCTGGACACGGAAAGCTCTGGACATGGAAAGCTCTGGACATGGAAAGCTCTGGGCATGGAAAGCTCTGGGCATGGAAAGCTCTGGGCATGGCATTTATGTTTCATGCTAAGATATCTTTAGAGATGCACTGACGTCATTGAGCTCTAATGTCTCCCCACACTGAGCACAATGCCTGGGTAGGGTTACAGCTCGTTGAAGTAAATCCCATTCAAACGAATTTGTCCTTGTGCAGACGGGCCGTGATGTTTGAGCTCCAAATAGCAACACGACGTGTTGCTAATAATACGATTGTGTTGCTGATACTACGAATAGTGAGAACCACTGCACTAAATCAAACCCTGACTGTCCTCTTCAGTCCACTCCAGACCACCCTAATCCAGGCCAGAGTTTACCTCTAAATCAAACCCTGACTGTCCTCTTCAGTACAATCCACTCCAGACCACCCTAATCCAGGCCAGAGTTTACCTCTAAATCAAACCCTGACTGTCCTCTTCAGTACAATCCAATCCAGACCACCCTAATCCAGGCCAGAGTTTACCTCTAAATCAAACCCTGACCGTCCTCTTCAGTACAGTCCACTCCAGATCACTCTACACCAGGCCAGAATTTACCTCTAAATCAAACCCTAACTGTCCTCTTCAGTACAGTCCACTCCAGATCACTCTACTCCAGGCCAGAATTTACCTCTAAATCAAACCCTGACTGTCCTCTTCAGTACAGTCCACTCCAGATCACTCTACTCCAGGCCAGAGTTTAGAGACCTTAGGTCTGATAAAGTGAAGCACTAACGAGAGAAGGGTTGCGCCCCCTTGACTCCTGGGTCCTAGCGGTCGGAGTCCTCATGTGAAGTGTAGATGTTTCAGCAGGGAGGTCGAGCCGTATAGCTGTGCTCAGCCTTAA
>CM030172.1:55361586-55384086 GCA_017639675.1 Aplochiton taeniatus
CCAATAAAGATGGATTAAGAGTCATGTAAATGTTCAGCTGCTGGTAGCGACCTATTCCTATTTTTCTCTAATTCTGAAATGATTCCAACGATCACCGATGACAGGGGAATGTAATGTCCCGCTTTGTTCCCCGAATTACTCCCTGAGTTACTTCACGAATTGCTTCCCGATTTGCTTCTCGAATTGCTGACCGATGTACTCTCTAAATTCCAACGACCAGAGCTTAATTCACCTCTTTGCTGTAGTTAGTTAGTAAGTAAGTTAGTAAGTAAGTAAGTTAGTTAGTTAGTTAGATGGTTAGTTGGTTAGTTAATTAGTTATAATTGATGCATGTTTGCTCTCTCACGGTCTTTGTAATTGGGCGTCCTCTCCGTGTGACCCATTTTATTCACTCGAAATGACTCACACTTCAGCAAGTAGTCATAACACTCTTCCTGAATGCATATCAGAAGAGTTGCTCATTAAGCTGATTTTACCAGATGTGTTGGTCATGCAGGTCCATCATGACTAGAAAGTAAAATAGAAGAACACATTTGCTTAGAGATTGGACACTTAAGTCTTAGTGCATGGACATCACACATCCATGTGTCGCCATGGTTTCCTCTTGCTGGCCTACCTTGAGGGAGTCCATTAAACGAGCCTGTTCAAGTCAAGGAAACTACATCATATAAAATGGAGAACAACAGTGTTCAGTTTTCTGGTTGTAGAGTTCCTGCTAGCCTGACATGTTTCCGATAGCAGCCCAGTAAGGATGGGGTTTAGGAATATTGCTCAGCCCAGTAAGGATAAGGTTTAGGAATATCACAGCCCAGTAAGGTTAGGGTTTAGGAATATCACTCAGCCCAGTAAGAATAAGGTTTAGCAATATCACTCAGTCCAGTAAGGTTAGGGTTTAGGAATATCGTTCTGGTAGCAGCCCAGTAAGGTTAGGGTTTGGGAATATCACTCACCCCAGTAAGGGTAGGGTTTGGGAATATCGTTCTGATAGCAACTAGGGCTGCACGATACGAGAAAAGTATGCGATATGCAATAATGTTGGTGAATATTGCGATAACGATATTTCTCGCGATAATAAAAAGATACTGAAGTACACACAGCACTGCGTTTCTGCTACTTAAATTCAGTATACTGCTCAGAAACAACAAATTGACTATTGAATTTTTTATTTCATTGGACAAATTGAACATGTACCTTAAAGGTAAAACACCAATAAAACATATATATGAATGATAACTCCATTTGAAAGTGCAGTTTCCCCCTCCTACTCTCTCCCACTGCCTCATACGGTGCCTAATGGGCAGGGCTCTGTCTGATTGGCAAAATATATCCGCGCAGTGAAAAGCATTTGTGTATCAGACAAAGTAGCGCCTGATTGTTCTGATAGCAGCCCAGTATGGTTAGGGTTGGGAATATCGTTAAGCCCAGTAAAGTTAGGGGTTGGGAATATCGTTCTGATAGCAGCCCAGTAAGGTTAAGGTTTGGGAATATCGTTCTGAGAGCAGCCCAGGAAGGTTAAGGTTTGGGAATATCGTTCTGATAGCAGCCCAGTAAGGTTAGGGTTTGGGAATATCGTTCTGATAGCAGCCCAGTAAGGACAGGGTTTGGGAATATCGTTCTGATAGCAGCCCAGTAAGGACAGGTTTTGGGAATATCGTTCAGCTCAGTAAGGATAGGGTTTGGAAATATCGTTTTGATAGCAGCTCTTTAAGGTTAGGGTTTGGGAATATCGCTCAGCCCAGTAAGGTTAGGGTTTGGGAAAATCACTCAGCCCAGTAAGATTAGGGTTGGGAATATCGTTCTGATAGCAGCCCAGTAAGGTTAGGGTTGGGAATATCGTTCTGATAGCAGCCCAGTAAGACAGGGTTTGGGAATATCGTTCAGCCCCGTAAGGTTAGATTTTGGGAATATCGCTCTCCTCGGTTGCCATGCCGCCATCCCAGCGTCCCGCCTCATGCTGGGACAGACAATGAGAACATTACAGAGAAGCATTACAGTAGTGGCCCGGGCCCAGCATGGTGCACACACACACACACACACACACACACACACAGAGACACACACACACACACACACATACACACATAGAGACACACACAGACACACAGACCTCGGATGAAAGCAGGGCCAGCAGCCTTGCCCCTGGGGCTGGGTGAAGGCCCTGCAACAGCACCCCTGCCTGGGCATTGTCCCAGCAGAATGGGGCTCCTCAGCCAAATAAATGAGTAACTCTAAACCCCTGCCTCCATGTCTACAGTAGGTCTAGCTGACCCTGCTGCAGTAGTGTTAGCCTGACCGGCCCCTGAGCCTCACTGTGTTTCTCATTAGACCCTGGGGCCCTGGTGCCTGCTGGGTAATGTAACCATGCCCAGCGCTCCGGCGCAAGACCACACTAATGGCTAATTTCCACTGGATAGTACCCTTGAAACCGGGGTTCCAACCCAGTACCTTACCCTAGATCTGGTTTGCATTTCCATGGCTCATAACTACCCTAAAATGTAGGTGGAGTTCAAAGCCACAAAACTATATAGTGACATCATATTCAATGTGTCAGAGACACAGAGAGTAAACATATGAAAGCAACATCACAATGGATGATATCAAATGTTTTGCGGTCTTTCTTCTCAGTATGCGCACTGACATATTTGCAAGTATGAAGAAAGAACGTGCCTTCGTTGTGAGAGGTTTTTATATTCTCCAATGTAATCAATCTGATATCTAAAAATGGCGGGTTTGTTTGTGAGTCCTTTATCGCGCAGGAAGTGTTGATTCTGTTGACCAATCACTGGTCCGCCCTGTGTTAGCTTCACCTTTCCATACCGGTTCAGTGTACTAGGAACCTCAACAGAAGGGGAGTGAAAACCAGGACGGAACGGAACAGTTATTTTCTGTGCCATCCACATATTTTTCAAATGGAAATGCAAAATAACTGTTCCAATACCTGAAGAACCAATACGGACCACTATGGGACTAGTCTAACTCCACTATGGGTTTTAACTCCACTATGGGACAGGTTTAACTCCGCTATGAGACAGGTTTAACTCCACTATGGAACAGGTTTAACTCAACTATGGGACAGGTTTAACCCCGCTATGGGACAGGTTTAACTCCACTATGGGTTTTAACTCCACTATGGGACAGGTTTAACTCCACTATGGGTTTTAACTCCACTATGGGACAGGTTTAACTCCGCTATGGGACAGGTTTAACCCCGCTATGGGACAGGTTTAACTCCACTATGGGTTTTAACTCCACTATGGGTTTTAACTCCACTATGGGACAGGTTTAACTCCGCTATGGGACAGGTTTAACTCCACTATGGGACAGGTCTAACTCCACTATGGGACATGTCTAACTCCGCTATGGGACAGGTCTAACTCCACTATGGGTTTTAACTCCACTATGGGACAGGTTTAACTCCGCTATGGGACAGGTCTAACTCCACTATGGGTTTTAACTTTCTATGGGACAGGTTTAACTCCTCTATGGGACAGGTCTAACTCCACTATGGGACAGGTCTAACTCCACTATGGGTTTTAACTCCATTATGGGACACGTTTAACTCCACTATGGGACAGGTCTAACTCCACTTTGGGAGAGGTCTAACTCCACTATGGGACAGGTCTAACTCCACTATGGGTTTTAACTCCGCTATGGGACAGGTTTAACTCCACTATGGGACAGGTTTAACTCCACTATGGGACAGGTCTAACTCCCAGTTTCTCTCCTCGTATGTGTTTAACTCGGGGGGGGGGGGCTCTTCCTCAGGAAGTCCCCCACAGGGGCTCTCCTATTGAAACAGGAAGTGAGAGATGGAAAGAAAACACATGCTGAATAAACACAGCCCGTATGTAGTCTCCCAAACACTCAGACCAGATAAAATAAAACCAAAATAAAACCAAAACAGAGGTTGTGATTACTGAGGCTCTCTGGTGAAACATCCCATAATAACAGAGGTTGTGATTACTGAGCCTCTCTCTGATGAAGCATCCCATCATTAACAGAGGCTATGATTACTGAGCCTCTCTGATGAAACATCCCATCATTAACAGAGGCTGTGATTACTGAGCCTCTCTCTGTTGAAACATCCCATCATTAACAGAGGCTGTGATTACTGAACCTCTCTCTATTGAAACATCCCATAATAACCGAGGCTGTGATTACTGAACCTCTTTGATAAAAAAAATCCCATCATTAACAGAGGCTGTGATTACTGAACCTCTCTCTGATGAAACATCCTATCATTAACAGAGGCTGTGATTATTGAACCTCTCTGATCAAACATCCCATCATTAACAGAGGCTGTGATTACCAAGGCTCTCTGATAAAACATCCCATCATTAACAGAGGCTGTGATTACCAAGGCTCTCTCTGATAAAACATCCCATCGTTAACAGAGGCTGTGATTACTGAGCCTCTCTCTGATAAAACATCCCATCAGTAACAGAGGCTGTGATTACTGAGCCTCTCTCTGATAAAACATCCCATCAGTAACAGAGGCTGTGATTACTGAGCCTCTCTCTGATAAAACATCCCATCATTAACAGAGGCTGTGATTACTGAACCTCTCTGATAAAACATTCCATCATTAACAGAGGCTGGAGCTGTTGTCATCATAAGCTCTTTGATTAAAATGATCTGAAGTGATTTTGAGACGCAGACATTTGTAACTCTCCAGACTCTGTGAACTGACTCCATGGTTGAAACCTAGAAGGCTTCATAATGACAGTATTGTGTCTTGTTGATGAATCATTATTTACTATTTAGATATTTATATTAGTCACCCCCCCCCCCCCTCTCTCTCTCTCTCTCTCTTTAGCTCCCTCATTAAAGCCACATGGGTCCATCGCCGTGGCGAAGGTGTTTATTTGTTGTTGATTGGTGGGATCAGCTCTGTCCCAAATCTTCCCACTGTTTGTGTCTTTGACGCTATGGAAACCGATACCCCTCTTCATCAAAGACCCTCATTGGGTGGGAGTGAGGAACCGACAGCGTGTTTCCCCCCCAGCAGTGTCCCCCAGGCCTGGGCTTAAGCTGTGCTAATGCTCCTTTAAAGCTTCCCACAACAGATGTGACATATTTATCTCTCAAGCTATCCACTGTTTTAGTAGCTATGGTAACTATCTTCATAGAATCCAAACGTAACTGCATGGTATGTTTTAAATTGCAATGGAGGGAGTTTTTCTTTGTTTCTTTCACGGTTTAGTTATATTTCTGTGCTCAGTAATGTAAGTCCCTTGAGGTCTGTCTGCCTGGCTGGCTTGATGGCTGGCAGACTTACTGGGTGCCTGGCTGGCTGGCTGGCTGGCTGGCTGGCTGGCTGGCTGGCTGGCTGGCTGGCTGGCTGGTTGGCTGGCTTGATGGCTGGCTGGCTGGCTGCCTGGCTTGGTGGCTGCCTGGCTGGCTGGGTAGATGGCTGGCTGACTGGCTGGTTGGCTGGCTCCCTGCCTGGCTGGCTGGTGACATGGAGCAAAGTGCCATCCTGTGTTTACATTCTCTACCCTGCCTGCTTCTTAATCTCCACTCCAGCAACAATGCAGTGTTTTAGTCTGTGGCAGCTTCAACAATGCAGCGTGGTAGATTCTATGGCTGGGTGATGTTGTGATAATTTCCCAGAGCCCTTGCGGTCCTCGGTGGCCATTGTTCTCACTGTTTGCCCTGGCTTCCCTACTCCTCCTCTCCCCGGCCCCCTGCCGCTCTGTTCCGCTGGGATTAAAACACGGAGACAAAAAGCAGTCTGGTCCAAATATGGACTCTGGCCTCGGGACCCCAGCCTTCCCTTCAGCCCAGGCCTGGCCCAGCTCAAAGGCCACCATTGTTCCCTGTTGTAGCCTGAAGACCAGAGCTCTGACAGACTGACAGGGAGGAGCAGGAGGAGCAGCAGGAGGAGAGAGGAATGGAGTACACTTAGGAGGAGCAGGGGGCACTTTAGGAGGAGCAGGGGGGCCTTTAGGAGGAGCAGGGGGCCTTAGGAGGAGCAGGGGGGTCTTTAGAGGAGCAGGGGGGTCTTTAGAGGAGCAGGGGAACTTATGAGGAGCAGGGGGACTTATGAGGAGCAGGGGGGCCTTTAGGAGGAGCAGGGGACCTTAGGAGGAGCAGGGGGGCATAGGAGGAGCAAGGGGCCACAGGAGGCGGAGGGGGCCTTAGGAAGAGCAGGGGGGCCTTTAGGAGGAGCAGGGGGACTTAGGAGGAGCAGGGGGCCTTAGGAGAAGCAGGGGACATAGGAGGAGCGGGGGGGCTTAGGAGGAGCAGGGGACCTTAGGAGAAGCAGGGGACATAGGAGGATTGGGGGGGCTTAGGAGGAGCAGAGGGAGCCTTTAGAGGAGCAGGGTGGCTTTAGGAGGAGCAGAGGACCTTAGGAGGAGCAGGGGGCCTTTAGGAGGAGCAGGAGGAGGAGAGGAATGTAGTACCCTTAGGAGGAGCGAGGGTCCTCAGGAGGAGCAGGAGGAGGAGAGGAATGTAGTACCCTTAGCAGGAGAGCCTTAGGAGGAGCAGGAGGAGGAGAGGAATGTAGTAGCCTTAGGAGGAGCAGGAGGTGAGAGGAATGTAGTAGCCTTAGCAGGAGAACCTTAGAAGGAGCAGGAGGAGGAGTGGAATGTAGTACCCTTAGGAGGAGCGGGGGTCCTCAGGAGGAGCAGGAGGAGGAGAGGAATGTAGTACCCTTAGCAGGAGAGCCTTAGGAGGAGCAGGAGGAGGAGAGGAATGTAGTAGCCTTAGGAGGAGCAGGAGAGCCTTAGGAGGAGCAGGAGGAGGAGAGGAATGTAGTAGCCTTAGGAGGAGCAGGAGGAGGAGAGGAATGTAGTAGCCTTAGCAGGAGAGCCTTAGGAGGAGCAGGAGGAGGAGTGGAATGTAGTACCCTTAGCAGGAGAGCCTTAGGAGGAGCAGGAGGAGGAGAGCCTTAGGAGGAGCAGAAGGAGGAGAGCCTTAGGAGGAGCGGGCGGCGGGGGGTTGCCGTGGGAGACAGAAGGAGGAGGAAAATGTTCAGAGTGACGATGGCCAGAGCCTAACCCGGGGAGGTGCCAGTGTCCTCAGGGTGAAGGGGAGGTGCCAGTCTCCTCAGGGTGAAGGGGAGGTGCCAGTCTCCTCAGGGTGTAGGGAGATGCCAGTCTCCTTAGGGTTAAGGGGAGGTGCCAGTCTCCTCAGGGTGTAGGGAGGGTGCCAGTCTCCTTAGGGTTAAGGGGAGGTGCCAGTCTCTTCAGGGTGTAGGGGAGGTGCCAGTCTCTTGAGGGTGTAGGGGAGGTGCCAGTCTCCTTAGGGTGAAGGGGAGGTGCCAGTCTCATTAGGGTGTAGGGGAGGTGCCAGTCTCCTGAGGGTGTAGGGGAGGTGCCAGTCTCCTTAGGGTGAAGGGGAGGTGCCAGTCTCCTTAGGGTGTAGGGGAGGTGCCAGTCTCCTGAGGGTGTAGGGGAGGTGCCAGTCTCTTCAGGGTGTAGGGGAGGTGCCAGTCTCCTGAGGGTGTAGGGGAGGTGCCAGTCTCTTCAGGGTGAAGGGGAGGTGCCAGTCTCCTTAGGGTGTAGGGGAGGTGCCAGTCTCCTCAGGGTGAAGGGGAGGTGCCAGTCTCCTCAGGGTGTAGGGAGGGTGCCAGTCTCCTTAGGGTTAAGGGGAGGTGCCAGTCTCCTGAGGGTGTAGGGAGGTGCCAGTCTCCTTAGGGTGAAGGGGAGGTGCCAGTCTCCTTAGGGTGAAGGGGATGCGGGTAGGGTTAGGGTTAGGGTTAGGGTTAGGGTTAGGGGTAGGGTTAGGGTTAGGGTCTGCTTTGGTAGTTATATGAGTAGTTATATGATTTTTAACCCTTCCCTAAGTTAGTTTTTGTTTTGTTTCCAATGTCCTTCCCAGACTAAAATTGGTTTAATATGCAATTAAGTCAATGATAACTGTATGTTTCTACTGAAATGTTATCAGCCCTAAGCCTGAGCATTTAGTGGATCTGGAGCTAAATCATTCTTATGCTGTGTTCTAATTCCAAGGGTGGGATCTTTAAAAACCAAGCTAGGAAACGTGCCATCAGTGGAACTGACTATTGGCTCCAGGGTTTAGTAATAACAACAGTAACTCAGTGCTTTGATGGGACAGAATGTGAATATCCTTTTCTAAACTGTTAGTCAGTGTTACCGCTGTCCTGCTGTCCTGCAGTCAGAGGATTAGATGGACTCCTTAGCTCTAAGCTCACAGTCTCACTTCACCGCACAGAGGTTCACTTTGCTGCTATTTCCTGAAGGTTTTAATCCCCATAGGGCTCTGTCTGCTTGTGTGTGTGTGTGTGTGTGTGTGTGTGCTGTCTGTGTGCAGTGTGTGTGCATGCGGGTGTGTGTGCAGTGTGTCTGTATGTGCAGTGTGTGTGTGCTGTGTGTGTGTGTGCAGTGTGTGTGTGCGTGTGTGTGTGTGCGTGTGTGTGTGCAGTGTGCGCGTGTGTGCAGTGTGTGTGTGTGTGGAGTGTGTGTGTGTGTGTGTTTGTGTGCGTGTGTGTGTGTGTGTGTGTATGTGTGTGCAGTGTGTGTGTGTGTTTGTGTGCGCGTGTGTGCAGTGTGTGTGTGCGTGTGCGTGTGCGTGTGTGCGTGTGCGTGTGCGTGTGTGTGCAGTGTGTGTGTGTGTGTGTGTGTGTGTGTGTGTGTGTGTGTGTGTGTGTGTGTGTGTGTGCGCGCTGTGTAAATGCGAGTGGTGAAATGGCCCCCCTGGGTCTTTGTGGGCTTGGGGAGGGTATTAGCAGAGAGGCTCTAAGGGGCTGAGGAGGTCAGCCATCCTTTGTGTGAAGACACAAAGCACTTCCTGTGGGACCCTTCACCCCTCTGTGTTCCCCTCTCAGAGGCCAGCCAGGACAGGCCATTCACTTTAATCAGTCCAGCCCCTAATGAGGACCGTAAAGCTACTCCCTCTGAAAGGCTCACACACCCTGTACCACCGTCAGCCAGGGGATGCTCTGACCCACATGATCTAAGCAGGGGGGGGGGGGTTAGAGAGATGGACATGTGTAGAGCACAGGGTTATTATAAACACCGGGTTATCATAAACACAGTTATTATAACACAGGGTTATTATAATCACAGTTATTATAAATACAGTTATTATAAACACAGGGTTAGTATAAACACAGTTATTATAAACACAGGGTTAGTATAAACACAGTTATTATAACACAGGGTTATTATAATCACAGTTATTATAAACGCAGGGTTAGTATAAACACAGTTATTATAAACACAGGGTTATTATAAACACAGGGTTAGCATACACACAGGGTTATTATAAACACAAGGTTAGTATACACACACAGTTATTATAAACACGGGGTTAGTATAAACACAGTTATTATAAACACAGGGTTATTATAAACACAGGGTTAGTATACACACAAGGTTATTATAAACACAAGGTTGTTAGAGTTGCCTGTGCTGTACCTCAGCTCCTCCACAGTGCCTGTGTTCTGGTCAGTGACGTTATCGATGTTTGCACTGGGAGCTGAAAAGGGAAGACTTGATTCAGCAGGATGGACAAACATAACTAACCCTAACCCTAAATGGGAAGACTGGATTCAGCAGGATGGACAAACATAACTAACCCTAACCCTAAATGGGAAGACTGGATTCAGCAGGGTGGACAAACATAACTAACCCTAACCCTAAATGGGAAGGAGGAGAGAAATAGAGATTCTAAGTCCAGTCTTCATGTTATGTTTTTGAGAGTATGATAAACTGTACATTTAGTTTATTCAAAAACGTTTGCTTTTAGCTTTTTAGAATTTAAATGATTTGATTATTATTATTATTATTTTTGGTTCTGTTCTTTATACGTATATCATATAAATATTGAGCTTTTGAAATGAACATATAAGTCGAACCCTAACCCTCGCTGTGACCGAAGGCGGTTGTTAACCTTCGTGGTTCAGCTGCTGTAAATATAACCAAAGGAAAAAAAAACGTTTGCATAAGTAGCTTTATTAGATTAAGAACATTAATGGTAACATGACTAACATGCTAATACAGTATGAACCTTCTAGACCTCTCAGGTCATCTGGAACAGGTCTCTTAAGCGTTCCCAGAGTTCAAACTAGAAAAGATGAAGCAGCGTTTAGCTAGTTTGCAACAAATAGCTGGAACCAACTTCCAGAAGATCGTAGACTTGCTCCTAGCCTAACTACTTTTAAATCCAGATTAAAAACCTATATGTTCTCGAATGCATTTTGCTTCGTTATTCTTTCTTAGATATTTTATTTCTCTGGTTCCAATTTATTTTTTAATTTTTTAATCACTTCCTTGTATGTTTCTGCTTGCCTTGTGTAAAGCACAATGAATTGCCTTCGAGTATGAAATGTGCTACATAAATACATTTGCTTTGATTGGATTTTAATTAGCTCAGTCAGTGCAGTATCTCTCAGTATGCTTGACTTTTCACTAAAGAGACACTTTCATTAAAGGGCCTTGATAAAGGGGTATTCCTCTCAGATTAAGCGCAAAACAAGGTCCCTTTAGGTGTGTGTGATGAGCCGGTTGTTATTAAATGTCTTTACAGACACAGAGCGTGGTGTCCCGTTGGTTGAGACAAGCTCAGAGCTTTGGGACTCATGGAATATTAAACCGCTGTTTGTGATCTCACACTGTAGCCTGGACAGGAAACCTTCACACGCAATGGAGAGGAATCCAGGTCACGACACCCTGACCGAAACGCAGGGGTCCAAGTTTGGTCTCTTTCAAAATAGTGTCCTCACCTCATGGCTTTTCACACATTCAGTCTAATTGTTTGTATTTTATCATAACTACTGCTTATAAAAGGGTTAGTACTGTTAATGAATCTGTTGATGCTACCGTTGTTTAGTCTTCGTGGTAGGCATGGTTACCTACTCTTAGAATTGCTGCAAGGCGCAGGCAGGGGGAAAAGACAGCCATTTCCAAATTGACGGCATTTTGTTTGAAGACGTGAAAGTAGGTTAAGAATCCTGGGACCTGTGGCAAACGTTTTTTTGATATTCAAAATGACGTTACAAACTGTGGGAAAATAATTCATTCAAATTTTTTTTTCAACACTTATTAGTCAGAAAAACATTTAGAATGTTACTTTGATGTGAAAGCATGTTATTATTATTTTTTAAACAAGACATGGGATTTAAGTGAAGGGTGTTACACTATTTTCGCATGGCCGTCCCTCAAAATCTCATTCTTTCAAACTCGACTGGAGGTCTGGAAACTTCCATATTAAAAAGTGCTCTTCTCTAAGCCTTCCAATCTGGAAGGCACGCATTTGATTGGTACTTATACACGTCACTCACTCTTTGGCGAAACCCTCCAGCGAACCAAAAGCTGGAACCAAGGCTATCCAAGCAGTAACACATCAAATCTATGAAGCTCCGCAGATTTCAATACTTGATTGGATGTTTTGAATAGTAACAAGGTGCTAGTCTTCATCAAAGAGAGAGAGAGTCTAAGTTCTAGCACAGCGACCATTGTCTTAATAGAGGAGTAATTACTAGTCTTAGTTTGTCTATGCTTGTATCATAGCTACATTGTGTTTGTGCTACAGTACAGCCTGGCACCCAGGCACCCTAGCACCCAGGCACCCATGCCTTGGTATCACTGCAGGCCCGTGGGCAGTGAGGGGGGCAGGCCCGTGAGGGGGGCAGGCCCATGAGGGGGGCAGGCCCGTGAGGGGGGCAGCCGGCTGATGATCTCCTTTATGTCTCCAGTCCTCCACCAGGCCCTCCGTTATTCTAGTGCATAATTGATGGAGGAGTTAGAATAGCAGAAGTAATGGGATGAGAGGGTTCAGTCAGGCGGAGCGGGGGATCGCGTGCGCCAGGCAGCAAACATTGCAGGGGACGACAGGAGGGCATCGGAAGTAACAGGTCCCTGCGCTCACAGCCAATCACAGCGCTCGCCTCGCAGCCAATGACATGCCTTTGTGGAAGCGGAATACTATGTTCCTACGAAGCTCTCAGACGGCTTTGGATCTTAGCGTCACTCCAGCAGTCTGTCTTGAGTTTGTTTTTGCTACATAATGAAGGGTCTAGATGTATCTTTAGGAAGGAGGTAGGTGGAGAAGTTGACTCTGTGGTAACCGTGGTGACAGGGCATATATCACACCTAGACAAAGCACTGCCATGTGAGACTAATATCCCTACAGCATCCCATTGTCTTTCAAACAAAGAGAGCAGCTCACATATAACCTCACCCACTTCAAAGACGGCTACTACCTCCCAGGAAACACAGAGCAGACAAGCTGTTAGCAATGGGGACTTCCCCTGAAACTGACTACAGGAATACCTGGGATAGCATTCCTACATCCTCAGGCTCAGCCGGAATGCCGAAAGGCTTTTGGATCAGTGTAGACTTTGTCTCTTTTTTTCTTGTTTCCTCTGAAGTATCAGTCTTGTTATTGAAATGCATTTGGCCTACTGTAAATGTTTTATGAGTATTTTAAAATGATTTTTTGTTTCTTTTATTGTGACTATTTTATTATTTTATTTGTATGTATTTTAATAATTAGTTTGAATCAGCATAGGTGAGCAGAATTATTAAATATATTTCTATTTTAAAATAAAAAATTAATTGATTGGTATAACAATTACCGTTGAATATATAAGTTAAGAAATAGATTGGTCAAACATTACAAAGGCAGATTTGAATACAATAAAAAAAAATACTTTCAAAATGATATGTAATTATTTAACATAAATAATCCGAGCCTCCGTTAGCAGTTTGTAGGTGAATGCAGATTAATAAAATCAGATGAATCCAGAGATGCCGCTCCGCACTGGGAACAGTGTTTCCACTGTTAGCTCTGTCTGTAAAGACTTCCGAAGAGTCAGGAAACAAATCAAACATATTTATGTTTTTATGATCTTAATGAGCACACAGCCTTTAGTCACTATAGAACAGCATCCCTACCCGTAGGACCTGTTAGCTTCAGGACAGGCTATCAGTGACTAGTATAGAACAGCATCTCTACCCGTAGGTCTGTTAACTTCAGGACAGGCTATCAGTGACTAGTATAGAACAGCATCTCTACCCATAGGCCTGTTAACTTCAGGACAGGCTATCAGTGACTAGTATAGAACAGCATCCCTACCCATAGGCCTGTTAGCTTCAGGACAGGCTATCAGTGACTAGTATAGAACAGCATCTCTACCCATAGGCCTGGTAACTTCAGGACAGGCTATCAGTGACTATAGGAAAGCATTATGACTCCTCTGCACTCTATTCATAGGTCTCCTATGCTGCTCTCAGCTTATTTAGGAGAACACATTTTGTGGGAACATCTGCACATTTGTGACCCAAACAGAAAGATCCCTCATACGCACTCACACAACCTTTCCAGAGAGAAGCATGTAGAAGCCTTTCAGGAATTTTTTTGTATCATTTTGTTTGATGGTATTTCAATATTTGTAGTAGGTCTACATGCTAATAATTTGAGTAGTGATATTTTACTGTGCTCTATTATTCAATGTAAACCTTTTCAAAGCGCTGGGAATCCACTGTGCTATGAGAGTCATACTACAAATATTAACGTGGTTTAAAAAATGTCTGCTCTTTATTTTAATTTTAAGAGATTGTTATTCTAATTTCAGATGAAAAAATATCTGCATAGATATCTAGTGCAGGGAGCATTTTATTACAGCACAAGATAATTTTTGGGTTTGTCACATGTAGTAGTACATATAATATATTTAAGAAATTTCACTCCGATTATATTGGTTTAATATTATATTATAAAAGGTGCTCGGTATATATATATATATATATATATATATATATATATATATATATATATATATATATATATATAGAGAGAGAGAGAGACAGAGAGATTTCAGTTTATGTATACAGGTGTACATTCATTGGTGGGTGCTGAATTTTTTTAAATTGTATTTGTGTAGGCTATAAATATATATATATATATATATATATATATATATATATATATATATATATATATATATATATATATACGTACATATATATCTATGTATATATTTATATATAAAGTACATATAAAGTATATATAAAGTGTATGTATTATATATCAAATACATTTTATTTGTTTGGCATATTTCATACACAAAGGCAATTCAATGTGGTTTACACAAGGCAAGCAAAAGCATAGGAGGAAGAAATAAAATCAAATAAACGGATTCAAATAAATAAAGACAAATAAACGGATAAAAACAATTAACAAGAGAAATGAAAGAACTAAAAACAAACAATTCAGCAAACCGCAATCGAGAACATATAGGTTTTTAATCTGGATTTAAAAGTAGTCAGGCTAGGAGCAAGTCTACGGTCTTCTGGAAGTTGGTTCCAGCTATTTGTTGCAAACTAGCTAAACGCTGCTTCATCTTTTCTAGTTTGAACTCTGGGAACGGTTAAGAGGTTCCAGATGACCTGAGAGGTCTAGAAGGTTCATATTTTATTAGTATGTTAGTAATGTATTTTGGTCCCAAATTATTTAGTGACTTGTAGGTGAGCAACAGTATTTTTAAATCAATCCTCTGACACACAGGTAGCCAGTGTAGTGGTTTGAGAATTGGTCCAATATGCATATTCCATTATTCATCTTTTTTTACAGCTTTTTTTTTTCTCACTTTATCATTTTTTTTGTTAGGTATTAAAACCAATAGTTTTGTTTGGACACATCCCACATTGAAGTCAAATTTGTTTTTAAATGATTTGCTTTAATATCCTGCAACAATATATGTCTTTTTTTTATAATGATATGTAAAAGTTCAATAAGTTCACCTGTACTCTGTTTAATTGAATTTCTATTACTTTTAAGTTCAACTGTACTCTGTTTAATTGAATTTCTATTCAACATTTACACATTTTGAAACTTGAAAGGACCTTTGATCCGATTGGCTCCCAAACTGTCACATGTTGGTGGTTTGGCTGATTTGAGCGTCTGAGCCGATGGCAGGCCGTGAGGAAAGGTAACAGGAAGTGATCCGTAAAGAAAGGCTGTGTGAGCCTTAGACACGCGATACACAGGGGGCTGGAGGGTTGCCCTCCTAACGCGTCACACACGCTTACCATCCTGAACTCTGCCCAGCAACCCAGTAAGGCAGTGGGAAGGCTGGGCCTGCTTCGTTGGCACAGCGAGCTCTGGAAGGGTCTGGTGCAACGGATAGCATCATCTCTGTGCCTTTTAGCACACACACACATACATACCAACACACACATACACACACATACAGTACTGTGCAAAAGTTATAGGCAGATGTGAAAGAATGCTGGCAAAAATGTGAAGGCAAAGAGTGGTCACAGCAAATATTGTTTCATTTAGATTGTTCATTTGTTCATTCACTTTGCATTTAGTTAATTGATCAAAATTAACTATTAACACTTCGATTTTTGAAAGCATTCTTACTTTACACACCTGCCAAAAACCTTTGCACAGTACTGTACATGTCCATACACGCACACACATACACACACACACACACACACACACACACACACACGCACATACACACATGATACACACACACACACGATACACATACACACATGAAACACATCATATACACATGCACACACACACATAGCACTTAGAAACAGCCCACTTTAAACTTTACTTTGTAAAAGATATGAGGGAGTGTGTTTGTCACAACAGTGAGGCTGCTTACCACGCAGTGTGGCTTCAGTGCTAACTGATGCTTCTCCTTAGCTTCAATGCTAAGTGAGGCAACAAATACAATATATATTCAAACCTCATCAATTTCTGTGTCTTGTGTCCTCATGTTCTAATGTCGTGTGTGCATGGTTATTTTCGGGTCCACGACAGCTACACCACAGAATACCTTCTCCTTAGCTTCAATGCTAACTGATGCTAATCCACAGAATGCCTTCTCCTCATTGTCTTTGTCATTAGGAACCAGGAAACTAAGAGTGACAGATCCTTCTGGGCCAATGTAGTGGATTACAATTATGCAAATAGCCAGGACAGAGAGGGCAGGGCTGTGCTCTTCAAGAAACCCACCAATTAGATTCAACCTTCAACCAACAGCAGCCAATGGGCCGTGGAGGAGACATTGAGTTTCATTGGTCGTTCAGCTCTGATAACCTAAACTGTGTCAGATACTGCAGGGGAGAAGTTACCTAGAATTCTGTGTGTAGCCATGACAATAGGGCGCCGGGCGTCTTGTAGCCGTGACGATAGGGGTGCCAGGCGGTGCTGCCGATGCAAGGCTGGCTTCTCCCTGTATGGCTGCCCCAGCTGCTGCATAGCCAATCAAATCCCTCAAGGGGTCTCACCAAACAACGCTCTGCACCTCTGTCTCCATGCATTTTGACACACACACACACACACACAGAAACACACACACACACACACACACACACAGAAACACACACACACACACACACACAGAAACACACACACACACACACACTCACACATATTGAGTGTTTATTTTTTTTTTTACCTAATAAATTGGGTTTCAGTTCCCAAAAGATTTTATGGAAAAGTGGCTCAGAATTCCTGGTGTAGGCTGTGTGTGTGTGTGTGTGTGTGTGTGTGTGTGTGTGTGTGTGTGTGTGTGCTGTAGATAGATTACTCCGTAATGTTGTTGGCTGTTCGGACATGAACAACTCATAAATCAAGACCTGGTTCTGGTTCCCCTCTGGTAAATATGAAGCCTGTTCTGGTTCTGGTTCCCCTCTGGTAAATATGAAGCCTGTTCTGGTTCTGGTTCAGGTTCCCCTCTGGTAAATATGAAGCCTGTTCTGGTTCAGGTTCCCCTATGGTAAATGTGAAGCCTGTTCTGGTTCTGGTTCTGGTTCTGGTTCCCCTCTGGTAAATATGAAGCCTGTTCTGGTTCTGGTTCTGGTAAATATGAATATGTATTCCCTGAGACACTGAGGTATGAACAGCCATTGTGTTGTTGGGGTTTGAATGGTCGCAGACTCCTTACAGGAAACCCTGAGAAACAACGCAGATGAAAGGGATCGTCTTTCCACCAAGGAAATCCTCCTGACACCTAGAGAGAGGAGAGAGAGGGGGAACACCCCCAGCCCCCAGCCCCCAAACCTCACCCCCAGCCCCCAGCCCCCAAACCTCACCCCCAGCCCTCTCCCCTCACCCCCAGCCCCCAAACCTCACCCCCAGCCCCCAGCCCCCAGCCCTCTCCCCTCACCCCCAAAACCTTCTCCCCCAGTCCTCCCCCCTCTCCCCCAACCCTCCCCCTCTCCTTTAGTCCTCCCCCCCTCTCCCCCAACCCCCCCCCCCCCCCTCTCCTCTAGTCCTCCCCCCTTCTCCTACAGCCCTCCCCCTCTCCCCCAAACCTTCCCCCTCTCCTACAGCCCTTTCCCCCCCTTTTCCTCCAGTCCTCTACCACCCTACGTTGAAGCAGTGTAACCTTAGTGACATTGATAGGATTTCACACAAAAGGGCACCTCAGCAATGAACACACACACACACCTTGTTGTTAGTTAACTCTGTGGCTGCTGTGTGTGTGTGTGTGTGTGTGTGTGTGGTTGATGGAAGCTGTCACTCAGAACAGAGGGGTCAGGTGATGGATGTCAATCAAATCTGAACATATGGAGCTTTGGACATTTGATGTTGTCTACTTTTCCAAAGTCTAAATCCCTCTGCAACGTGTGTGTGTGTGTGTGTGTGTGTGTGTACAATATCTGTTGAGCAGGCATGAAGTCACCAAGGGTCACTTTGTCTTGACCTATGACCCTCTGCTTTGTAGCTGTTTCCTAGGTCTCAGGCGTCACTCACATCGCCGTTGCCTTGACAGCACTGCCCCCACTTCCTTTGTCTGAATGTCAGCTGCCCTAACAGACCCCAGCAGGGCTCTGGGGGGGGGGGGGGGGGTCAGTCCCTCTCTACCTCTTTCTTTCTTTCTTTCTTTCTTTCTTTCTTTCTTTCTTTCTTTCTTTCTTTCTTTCTTTCTTTCTTTCTTTCTTTCTTTCTTTCTTTCTTTCTTTCTTTCTTTCTTTCTTTCTTTCTTTCTTTCTTTCTTTCTTTCTTTCTTTCTTTCTTTCTTTCTTTCTTTCTTTCTTTCTTTCTTCCTTCCTTCCTTCCTGGTCTTCAGGGTCAGAGCTCCACTCCCTCTCCATCAAAGGACTATCATGACAGACACAGCAGAGGTTCCAGCCCCGACACCCCGCCAACCAACTCGCTCTCTTGTGTGTGTGCGTGTTTCAGAGTCTATGATTGTGTGTGTGTGTTTCAGAGTCTATGATTGTGTGTGTTATGAAAAGGCTATTGTTCCTCTGCCAGCGTGGTGATCCAGATAATTAGTGTGTACACCAGTATGTCAGCCCTCCTCTGATCTCTGCTATGTCTCTCCTGCCAGCCAGGAAACAAGTGTGTGTGGTGTGTGTGTAGATGTGCGTGTGCTGTGTGCGAATGTGTGTGGTGTGTGTGGATGTGTGTGTGGTGTCTGTGGATGTGTGTGTGTATGGATGTGCATGTAGGAATGTTGTCCAGGCTGCCCCCCCCCCTACCACACACACACTAACCCCATAACCACTGACTGTGTGTGTCTGTAACACCAGCTCTAGTTCTACATACACACTGTCAACACCATGTACTTAGCCCACACACACACACATACACACTCTGTACTCACACTAATTTACACACACACACACACACACACACACACACACATACACGCTCTGTACTCGCACTAATTCACACACACACACACACTAATGCACACACACACACACACACTAATACACACACACACACACACACACACACACACACACTAATACACACACTCCGAGCTCCAGTGGTCTGAGAACAGTCCTGCTAATCCCTCAGGGTTCCATTAAAGGCAGCCTTGCCTCCATGTTGAGTCAGAGGAAAGGTTTAAGGAGAGCTGACTTTTATCACCTCTGTGGGTTGGAGAGGCCTTTCATCAAGAACATTCTTCCTCTGCTGTCTGGTCACATGGAGGATCACTGAAGGATTATGGGGATTAGAGTTTTAGGTAACAGTGTGGAGTCTGGTTCTAGGCATGGGCACGGTCAGATTTGGCCAATCATAAACATGCCACAAAGAAATAGTCGATGTTAAGTTATATCTGATTGGTTGGTCTGGCCATATATAAACGGATCCAGGGAGAGCATGCATCATGTATTCATCACTTCTCAGTCATACTCTGGTTACCAGCCTAGTTTGCTTGGACACATTTACTCCAAATATCCTGGCCGAGTTTGACGTCATGCCTCGTTTGGTATATTAGTGTTTACAATGCTTTGTTTTATCATCTTTAAACCACTCAAAAAGGATACCACTGTCAAAGGGGTCACTGGGTCAAAAAGGATACCGCTGTCAAAGGGGTCACTGGGTCAAAAAGGATACCGCTGTCCCTGGATCTAGCATGGTGTGGCTTCTACAAGTAGGCTAGTTGGGGGCTGATGTGGGTATAAAATGCTGTCAAACACATTGATGAATGAAAAAGCATGATAGGGGAAAAGGAAGTCTAGGAAGTCAAAACTCAACTTATTAGTAACTAGGACGTCTAGGAAGTCTAGAAACTAAAAACTCAAATTATTTGTAACTAGGAAGTCTAGGAAGTCTAGTAACTAAAAACTCAACTTATTAGTAACTAGGACGTCTAGGAAGTCTAGTAACTAAAAACTCAACTTATTAGTAATAGGCAGGTCAAACCCGTTTTCACTTTTTTTTTTTATTAAGTGATTAAATAGTCCTATCTTCCAATTTGTTGTTATTTCGTAAACGTTTATGGATAAAAACGAATTAATAAATTGTCAGTTTGGATTTAATATTTACCGCGATGTTACTTCCGTTTAGACAGACGCTGGGTCTAGAAGCATGAACATCCTACGGCCCACTTCGTTGTTATTATACTTCTTTATTGTGAAAGTATTAATAGATATTTCACAACAGATACCTTAAGAAACGAGTTACCTATACATTTGATATAATTGTTTACCCAAATAAAGTGTACAATGTTGAAAACTTGTACTCTGAAAACCGCTAACGTGTCAAACAGCTTAGCTTTTTAGGACGCGGGACCAAAGTCTGCTCGCAATAGCAATCGTAACATGTCGGTGTCTAAAATAATGCCACTGTAAAAAAATGAATATAGCCTATATCTTTTTATATTTTACAATGGCAAGATGATTCGTAAACACTAGCCTAAGTGTTGATTGGATCGAGACTTCACGGAAGCTTCACGGAGACTACGGAAACTAAACAATTAAATTATTGAATGGATTTAGAAGTTTTCTTACTGTAACGTTGATAAAAGTGTATTCGTGCAGGCTAGGCCACTATGTTTCTAAAGGTGCAGGCATATACCATGTTTCAAAAGTTCAAGGTTAGTAGCCTATGAGACAGGTAGCCTGCGGACGCCTGATTTCAAATTCTCCTGAAATAATCACGTTATCTTCCCAGACACGCAAAAGTCTAGAAGCCAATGGAAACATAAATGCTAACCAAAATATATTGCATTGTTTTCCCGTCACGAGCAAAAATCGAATTAATCACACAGTGGACATAGCTCTAATGCAGTTCAGCGACAATGAAGTAGGCTATAAGGAGCATGCCTCACATGAGTGGGGGTATCTCCAAAAGTCCAGCTATCAAGTTCTTAAATGTTTGGATCACAGGTCAATGAGATCTCTTTCTAGGTTCTCTCATGCGACGGATGTAATTTAGGGTAGTAGCAACGCAATTTAAGTATTTAAAACACAGCATCTGGGGCAATCTCATGATTTGAGGGGGCGTATCTCTAAAGTCCAGCTATGGATTTCTTTCTTAATTTGATCACAGCTCAATGAGACCTCCTTCTAAATCCAGTTTAAAGCTTTTATACGACGGATGTAATTTCGGGTAGGAGCAACACAATTCAAGTATTTGAAACACACGTTAGTGTGTCAGTGTCAGTTACCGAGAGAGGTTGTCTTCAAAACAAACCCAAGATTGATAGTTAATTAATATGGAGAGTGCTCTGCATTTTTGCTTCAACACTAGGTGCGCACCAGTTTTCAGGTCCCGTTTTGGCCAGAATAAGAGATTCTAGCGAAGTCCACTCTGAATGAATGACTTGATTAACGGTTGACATATGGAAAGATTTCATTTCAGTGGTTTAAGAATATGTGCTTAAACCAGTTCATCAATAGTTTGACATTAAACAAAACATAAGCATATATTTTTAACTGCTTAAAGTTACGGCTTTTTTCAAGTAAGATCAAAGCCTACGCTTTTTGGAAGCTAACTATGAATTAGCAAGCGCTGTATGCAAATCAACACTAATATATGGTGAAAGTAGGTATTACTTTTGAATAACTTGAGTGATTCAGACCAACAAAAACGTTATATTTGTGTCCAATTAAACAGTTTTAAAACGCTACGCAGTGCAGTTTTCTTCAGCGCTGAGCGTTGAACCTCTCGTGCTGACTACGTCACTGGCGTTCCAACGTCGTCTGGACAAATTGGATGCTCCAAGCATAAAGGGCATCACATGATTTGAGGGGGAATATCTCTAAAGTCCAGCGATGGATTTGTTTGATTTTTGAATCAGAGCTCAATGAGACCTCCTTCTAGGTCCAGTTAAGAGGCTCTCATGCGACGGATTTTATTTAGGGTAGTAGCAACGCAATTGAAGTATTTAAAACACAGCATCAAGAGCATCACATGATTTGAGGGGGAATATCTCATCAGTCCAGCAGTCGATTTCTTTGAATTTTGGATCAGAGCTCAATGAGACCTCCCTCTAGGTCCAGTTAAAAGCTCTTATGCGACGGATGTAATTTAGGGTAGTAGCAACACAATTGAAGTATTTAAAACACATGTTAACCAAGTTATTTATGACCGATCGGCGCCGTCGCTCAGTGTCAGGTGCCGAGAGGGGTTGTCTGCAAAATGAACCCAAGTTTGATTGTTAAATGTTACGGGAAGTGCCCTGCATTTTTGCTTAAACACCAGGTGCGCACCATTTTTCAGGTCCCGTTTTGGCCAAAATAGGAGAGATTCTAACTAAGTCCGCTCTCGACCTCCGCGCTGTGGTGAGTTTTACAATGACAAAATGACTTTATTAACGGTAGACATTTGGAAAGATTTAATTGTCAGTGGTTTAAGAATATGTGTTTAAACCAGTTCATCAATCGTTTGATATGAAATAAAACGTATATATTTTTAGTAAACTGCTTAAAGTTACGGCTTTTTTCAAGTTGGAACAAAACCTACGCTCTTTGGAAGCTAACTATGAATTAGCAAGCGCTGTATGCATATCAACACTAATATATTGTGAAAGTAGGTATTACGTTTGAATGACTTAAGTGATTCAGACCAACAAAAACGTTATATTTGTGTCCATTACAACAGTTTTAAAACGCTACGCAGCGCAATTTTCTTCAGCGCTGAGCGTGGAAGCTCCCGTATTGACTACATTGGCATTCGAACGTTCAACCTGCCTATTAGTGACTAGGAAGTATAGTAGCTAAAAACTCAACTTATTAGTAACTAGGAAGTATAGTAGCTAAAAACACAACTTATTAGTAACTAGGAAGTATAGTAGCTAAAAACTCTACTTATTAG
>CM030172.1:55396586-55679086 GCA_017639675.1 Aplochiton taeniatus
TAACCCCTCTCTACTGAGAACATAACCCTAACCCCTCTCTACTGAGAACATAACCCTAACCCCTCTCTACTTAGAACATAACCCTAACCTCTCTCTACTTAGAACATCACCCTAACCCCTCTCTACTTAGAACATAACCCTAACCCCTCTCTACTGAGAACATAACCCTAACCCCTCTCTACTTAGAACATAACCCTAACCCCTCTCTACTTAGAACATAACCCTAACCCCTCTCTACTGAGAACATAACCCTAACCCCTCTCTACTTAGAACATAACCCTAACCCCTCTCTACTGAGAACATAACCCTAACCCCTCTCTACTTAGAACATAACTCTAACCCCTCTCTACTTAGAACATAACCCTAACCCCTCTCTACTGAGAACATAACCCTAACCCCTCTCTACTTAGAACATCACCATAACCCCTCTCTACTTAGAACATAACCCTAACCCCTCTCTACTGAGAACATAACCCTAACCCCTCTCTACTTAGAACATAACCCTAACCCCTCTCTACTTAGAACATCACCCTAACCCCTCTCTACTTAGAACATAACCCTAACCCCTCTCTACTGAGAACATAACCCTAACCCCTCTCTACTTAGAACATAACCCTAACCCCTCTCTACTTAGAACATAACCCTAACCCCTCTCTACTTAGAACATCACCCTAACCCCTCTCTACTTAGAACATAACCCTAATCCCTCTCTACTGAGAACATAACCCTAACCCCTCTCTACTGAGAACAATACCCTAACCCCTCTCTACTGAGAACATAACCCTAACCCCTCTCTACTTAGAACATCACCCTAACTCCTCTCTACTTAGAACATAACCCTAACCCCTCTCTACTTAGAACATAACCCTAACCCCTCTCTACTTAGAACATAACCCTAACCCCTCTATACTTAGAACATCACCCTAACCCCTCTCTACTTAGAACATAACCCTAACCCCTCTCTGCTTAGAACATCACCCTAACCCCTCTCTACTTAGAACATAACCCTAACCCCTCTCTACTGAGAACATAACCCTAACCCCTCTCTACTTAGAACATCACCCTAACCCCTCTCTGCTTAGAACATAACCCTAACCCCTCTCTACTTAGAACATAACCCTAACCCCAATCTGCTTAGAACAGAATTGATCCCATGTTGACCAGCAGATGAAAGGGATACTGTCTGTCTGTCTGTACACACACACACACACACACACACACACACACACACACACACACACACACACACACACACACACACACACACACACAAAGCAGAGCCAGTAGAACACACACACAGAACAGAACCAGTACAACAGGAACAAAACACACACACACACACTCACACACACACACACACGCACACACACACACACACACACACACACACACACACACACACACACACACACACACACACACAACAGAGCCAGTAGAACACACACACATACAGAGCAGAGTCAGTAGAAGCTGAAGCAGCAGGTGGCTACTCAATATTTCAAGTTTCCGTAGCAGGTGTTGACAGAACTTTGAACCAATCAAAGTTTGAGTAGCAGGTGTGGATGTAATTGGTAGCCAATAGAAATTAAGGAGGCTTGTGCTTGAGTTCTGAGTAGCAGATGTTTCATTCATTCATTGGCCAGGGAACGCAGGGATTTGCATATGTAGTTCCTCCAGTTGGACCCGATCACAGTGATTGGACTAATTCCCTGAGTTTGGCCCAGTCCTATTGGTGCTCCCCAGGCTAGCCCCACCTCTTGCTGTGGGTCGTTGGCTGATGGGGCTGACATCACCAGGAACATGAAGCAGAAGGAGAAATAAGAGAAAGTTTGGGTTTTGTTTTGGCAACGTGCTTCTGTAAAAAATGCCCACTCTGATGCCAAATTTGCTTTTAATCTAACTCAATACCGCCATGTTTAATCTAACTCAATACCGCCATGTTTAATCTAACTCAATACCGCCATGTTTAATCTAACTCAATACCGCCATGTTTAATCTAACTCAATACCGCCATGTTTAATCTAACTCAATACCGCCATGTTTAATCTAACTCAATACCGCCATGTTTAATCTAACTCAATACCGCCATGCTTAATCTAACTCAATACCGCCATGTTTAATCTAACTCAATACCGCCATGTTTAATCTAACTCAATACCGCCATGTTTAATCTAACTCAATACCGCCATGTTTAATCTAACTCAATACCGCCATGTTTAATCTAACTCAATACCGCCATGTTTAATCTAACTCAATACCGCCATGTTTAATCTAACTCAATACCGCCATGTTTAATCTAACTCAATACCGCCATGTTTTCACAGCATCCACCGTCGCTGAAAACGGAAGGCGAAGCTGCCTGAGACTAAAGGTGTTTGTCAGACCTGCAAGTAAGTATTAAGTTCTCTGAGGAACAATCCTACATTAGGATCCATGATGTCTAGTCTGTGATGAAGCCCCCTCAGTAGGATACATGATGTTTAGTCTGATGAAGCCCCCTCAGTAGGATACATGATGTCTAGTCTGATGAGGCCCCAGTAGGATACATGATGTCTAGTCTGTGATGAGGCCCCCCCAGTAGGATACATGATGCCTAGGCTGTGATGAAGCCCCAGTAGGATACATGATGTCTAGGCTGTGATGAAGCCTTCTCAGTAGGATACATGATGTCTAGGCTGTGATGAAGCCCCAGTAGAATACATGATGTCTAGTCTGTGATGAAGCCCCCTCAGTAGGATACATGATTTCTAGTCTGTGATGAAGCCCCCTCAGTAGGATACATGATGTCTAGGCTGTGATGAAGCCCCCTCAGTAGAATACATGATGTCTAGTCTGTGATGAAGCCCCCCAGTAGGATACATGATGTCTAGTCTGTGATGAAGCCCCCTCAGTAGGATACATGATGTCTAGGCTGTGATGAAGCCCCCTCAGTAGGATACATGATGTCTAGTCTGTGATGAAGCCTCCTCAGTACGATACATGATGTCTAGGCTGTGATGAAGCCACCTCAGTAGAATACATGATGTCTAGGCTGTGATGAAGCCCCCTCAGTAGAATACATGATGTCTAGGCTGTGATGAAGCCCCAGTCGGATACATGATGTCTAGTCTGTGATGAGGCCCCCTCAGTAGGATACATGATGTCTAGGCTGTGATGAAGCCCCCTCAGTAGGATACATGATGTCTAGTCTGTGATGAGGCCCCCTCAGTAGAATACATGATGTCTAGGCTGTGATGAAGCCCCCCAGTAGGATACATGATGTCTAGTCTGTGATGAGGCCCCCTCAGTAGGATACATGATGTCTAGTCTGTGATGAGGCCCCCTCAGTAGGATACATGATGTCTAGGCTGTGATGAAGCCCCCTCAGTAGGATACATGATGTCTAGGCTGTGATGAAGCCCCCTCAGTAGGATACATGATGTCTAGACTGTGATGAAGCCCCCTCAGTAGAATACATGATGTCTAGTCTGTGATGAGGCCCCCTCAGTAGGATACATGATGTCTAGGCTGTGATGAAGCCCCCTCAGTAGAATACATGATGTCTAGTCTGTGATGAGGCCCCCTCAGTAGGATACATGATGTCTAGGCTGTGATGAAGCCCCAGTAGAATACATGATGTCTAGGCTGTGATGAGGCCCCCTCAGTAGGATACATGATGTCTAGTCTGTGATGAGGCCCCCTCAGTAGGATACATGATGTCTAGGCTGTGATGAAGCCTCCTCAGTAGGATACATGATGTCTAGTCTGTGATGAAGCCCCCTCAGTAGGATACATGATGTCTAGGCTGTGATGAAGCCCCCTCAATAGGATACATGATGTCTAGGCTGTGATGAAGCCCCCTCAGTAGAATACATGATGTCTAGTCTGTGATGAAGCCTCCTCAGTACGATACATGATGTCTAGTCTGTGATGAGGCCCCCTCAGTAGGATAAATGATGTCTAGGCTGTGATGAAGCCCCCTCAGTAGGATACATGATGTCTAGACTGTGATGAAGCCCCCTCAGTAGAATACATGATGTCTAGTCTGTGATGAGGCCCCCTCAGTAGGATACATGATGTCTAGGCTGTGATGAAGCCCCCTCAGTAGAATACATGATGTCTAGTCTGTGATGAGGCCCCCTCAGTAGGATACATGATGTCTAGGCTGTGATGAAGCCCCAGTAGAATACATGATGTCTAGGCTGTGATGAGGCCCCCTCAGTAGGATACATGATGTCTAGTCTGTGATGAAGCCCCCTCAGTAGAATACATGATGTCTAGGCTGTGATGAAGCCCCAGTCGGATACATGATGTCTAGTCTGTGATGAGGCCCCCTCAGTAGAATACATGATGTCTAGGCTGTGATGAAGCCCCCTCAGTAGGATACATGATATCTAGTCTGTGATGAGGCCCCCTCAGTAGGATACATGATGTCTAGGCTGTGATGAAGCCTCCTCAGTAGGATACATGATGTCTAGTCTGTGATGAAGCCCCCTCAGTAGGATACATGATGTCTAGGCTGTGATGAAGCCCCCTCAGTAGGATACATGATGTCTAGTCTGTGATGAGGCCCCCTCAGTAGGATACATGATGTCTAGGCTGTGATGAAGCCCCCTCAGTAGGATACATGATGTCTAGTCTGTGATGAAGCCTCCTCAGTACGATACATGATGTCTAGTCTGTGATGAGGCCCCCTCAGTAGGATACATGATGTCTAGGCTGTGATGAAGCCCCCTCAGTAGAATACATGATGTCTAGGCTGTGATGAAGCCCCAGTCGGATACATGATGTCTAGTCTGTGATGAGGCCCCCTCAGTAGAATACATGATGTCTAGGCTGTGATGAAGCCTCCTCAGTAGGATACATGATATCTAGTCTGTGATGAGGCCCCCTCAGTAGGATACATGATGTCTAGGCTGTGATGAAGCCTCCTCAGTAGGATACATGATGTCTAGTCTGTGATGAAGCCTCCTCAGTACGATACATGATGTCTAGTCTGTGATGAAGCCCCCTCAGTAGGATACATGATGTCTAGGCTGTGATGAAGCCCCCTCAGTAGGATACATGATGTCTAGGCTGTGATGAAGCTCCCTCAGTAGGAGTATGTTCTGCTAACCGCATTCCTCTCTCTCTATCTTGTTGCAGACAACTGTGTGAGAACTGTAAATGTCCAGGAGGGAGTGGACTTTGAAGAGAGAGTCCACAATTCTCTAGAGCCAAGAGGTTTGTGACTGTTAAGAGGGCATGTCCTGTCTGTCTGTCTGTCTGTCTGTCTGTCTGTCTGTCTGTCTGTCTGTCTGTCTGTCTGTCTGTCTGTCTGTCTGTCTGTCTGTCTGTAATTACTTTAACTAACTGCCCCACCTCCTCTCTCTTCCTCTACCTCTTCCTCCTCCTCCTTTAGATGACACCAGCCATGAGTCGGCCGAACGTTCCCGTGGAGACGTCAGCTCCGTGGGTCCCCACCACACACCCTGCCTCCTGCTGACCTTTGCCCTCCTGACCTCTGCCCTGCTGCTACTACCCGCCATCCTGTCTTTATAGCGCCTACTCTGTGACCTCACAGAATGGACAGTCCTGATTGGACAAATGGCCCTCTTTCCCAATTCCCCCAGGAGCACTTTTTTGGAGCGGGCGGTCTCTCCCTCTGTGTCTCCAGGGGAGAGAAGGATTTTGGTTGGGATGCAGATCAGTGTTTACCTCCGGTTAGGCTTCCTTTGGAGGCCAGGACCCCAGACTATGTCCCCTTACTGCCATTTATAGCACACACACATCCAACATATCACACACTCACACATATCCAACATCTCTCTCTCTCTCTCTCTCTCACACACACACACACACACACACACACACACACACACACACACACACACACACACACACATCCAACATCTCATACACACATCCAACATATCACACTCACACATATTCAACATCTCTCTCTCACACACACAAACACACACACACACAACATATCACACACATCTGACATCACAATATCACACACACATCCAACATCTCTCTGTCACACACACACACACATCCAACATCTCTCTCTCTCACACACACACACACACACACACACACACACACACACACACACATCCAACATCTCACACACACACACATCCAACATCTCACACACTTACATACATTCATACAACATCTCACACACACACACATACATACATACATGTACCCAGCCAGCAAACAAACCAATGGCCATCTTAAGTTGATCAGATGCCAACCATGGACCCCTCTGATGAAACATTAACACCTTGTAGGACTGTTCAGCCAATCACAGAGAGGCGCATGATTCCATCCAGTGAACCAGTCAATGGGAGGAGAAAGAAAAATGAATGGCAGCAGATTTGTTGCCTAGAGACATTCTGTTGCCGAGCGGAATCTCTCGGAGATAAACGAGAGGCAAAAAGCACTCATGTTTTAGAATCCTGTGTCCTAATAGGGAATTAGCAATCCTTTCCAGGATTCACTGACTTCAAGTGTAGCCAACCAGCACGGACGTAGCATATTAGCATATTTGAGAGCAAGCTGGGAGGACAAACCAATGTTCCTATTTATCGCTCATTATTGTTAAGTCCTTCTAATTCTGATCCCATCACAGCTAGTTCATGTGTCATCACTAAACGTTTGTTTGTTGTAAAATACACGGCTCCAGAGAAAAGAAATGGTGTGTTTGTTTTAAAGTTTAAGACAGACGTGCTGATTAGAGTTGTACATTTCTGTATGTTTGTTTGTTTCATAGTGGTTACGACGATCAACACATGTAATATAGCCAATCATCTTTTTTATTATTCACTATTACTTTACACTTATCATGAGGCGTTTCTAATTATATACACAGAATGAAATTCCGGACAATTCTGGGATGAATCCATTTCTAACATGACTTGAAGCCGTTTAGTTGCTATGGTTTCCACCGCCTGATGGTCCTGGACTCGCTGGAAGGGAGATCGGACTGCAGGGCTGAGCTTGGAGTGGAATGCACTGGTGAGTGGGTTAGGGTTGCAGGGCTCACTGGTGATTGGGTTAGGGTTGCAGAGCTCACTGGTGATTGGGTTAGGGTTGCAGAGCTAACTGGTGATTGGGTTAAGGTTGCAAAGCTAACTGGTGATTGGGTTAGGGTTGCAGGGCTCACTGGTGATTGGCCCAAAAGAAAAAGAGTCCTCAGCTCACAAGCCAGTTAAGAACGTGAGAGGAGAATCTGTCGTACCAAGAAGAGTGTGTTCAATGTTGTGATTTCTGTTCGAGTTGGAGGAAGTTTGTATTTTGTTGTGTTGAGTGGGTTGGAAGATCATAAAAAATCTCTTTTCTATGTTGTTTATGTGGCTTGCAAGCTGCAAATACCACGCTCCCTGTTGTCGAACCACGCCCCTTTCCATGTGCCATGGCCACACCCTGCTCACTATGCCTATTTGATATACCACACCCCCTGTAACATAGCCACACCCTCTACATTTGCCACACACCCCTGTTCCATAGCCACACCCTCTACATCTGCCACACACCCCTGTTCCATAGCCACGCCCCTCTACATCTGTCACGACCCCTGTAATATAGCCACACCCTCTACATCTGCCACACACCCCTGTTCCATAGCCACACCCTCTACATCTGCCACACACCCCTGTTCCATAGCCACACTCTCTACATCTGCCACACCCCCCTGTTCCATAGCCACACCCTCTACATCTGCCACACCCCCCTGTTCCATAGCTACACCCTCTGCATCTGCCACGCCCCCCTATTCCATAGCCACGCCCCTCTACATCTGTCACGCCCCCCTGTTCCATAGCCACACACCCTTTTCCATAACCACACCCTCTCCCTATCCCTAATCCCACTCTTCAGTAGAGGTTTCTGAAATGAATGTCCTACAACATAGGCCATTGTTTGTAAATACACGTGTTGGAGCAGCTATGACTAGAAACTAAAAAGGATTCTAAAAAAAATATTTAATAAAAATAATTTGTCATTGTTGAAACGTTTGTCAGACTTTTTATTATTTATTGGAATGCAAATGCCGTTTTTTTTGTGAAATAAACGTACATGAAACACATTCCATTAGCCGACAATTCCCGGCTTTTAAATGGAAAAAACAAAAAGATCAAAATACGAAAAGTTTGAAGGGAGATCTGACATACAAGCTGTCTCACTCTATCCCCCTCTTCATTACTAATGTGTCTCACTCTATCCCTCTCTTCATTACTAATGTGTCTCACTCTATCCCTCTCTACATTACTAATGTGTCTCACTCTATCCCTCTCTACATTACTAATGTGTCTCACTCTATCCCTCTCTTCATTACTAATGTGTCTCACTCTATCCCTCTCTTCATTACTAATGTGTCTCACTCTATCCCTCTCTACATTACTAATGTGTCTCACTCTATCCCTCTCTACATTACTAATGTGTCTCACTCTCTCCCCCTCTTCATTACTAATGTGTCTCACTCTATCCATCTCTTCATTACTAATGTGTCTCACTCTATCCCTCTCTTCATTACTAATTGTCTCACTCTATCCCTCTCTACATTACTAATGTGTCTCACTCTATCCCTCTCTACATTACTAATGTGTCTCACTCTATCCCCCTCTACATTACTAATGTGTCTCACTCTATCCCTCTCTACATTACTAATGTGTCTCACTCTATCCCCCTCTTCATTACTAATGTGTCTCACTCTATCCCTCTCTACATTACTAATGTGTCTCACTCTATCCCTCTCTTCCTTACTAATGTGTCTCACTCTATCCCTCTCTTCATTACTAATGTGTCTCACTCTATCCCTCTCTACATTACTAATGTGTCTCACTCTATCCCTCTCTTCATTACTAATGTGTCTCACTCTATCCCTCTCTACATTTCTAATGTGTCTCACTCTATCCCTCTCTTCATTACTAATGTGTCTCACTCTATCCCTCTCCACATTGCTAATGTATCTCACTCTATCCCTCTCTACATTACTAATGTGTCTCACTCTATCCCCCTCTTCATTACTAATGTGTCTCACTCTATCCCCCTGTTCATTACTAATGTGTCTCACTCTTTACCTCTCTTCATTACTTATGTGTCTCACTCTATCCCTCTCTTCATCATTAATATGTCTCACTCTATCCCTCTCTACATTACTGTGTCTCACTCTATCTCTCTCTACATTACTAATGTGTCTCACTCTATCCCTCTCTTCATTACTAATGTGTCTCACTCTTTACCTCTCTTCATTACTAATGTGTCTCACTCTATCCCTCTCTACATTACTAATGTGTCTCACTCTATCCCTCTCTTCATTACTAATGTGTCTCACTCTATCCCTCTCTACATTACTAATGTGTCTCACTCTATCCCTCTGTACATTACTAATGTGTCTCACTCTATCCCTCCCTTCATTACTAATGTGTCTCACTCTATCCCTCTCTACATTACTAATGTGTCTCACTCTATCCCCCTCTTCATTACTAATGTGTCTCACTCTATCCCTCTCTACATTACTAATGTGTCTCACTCTATCCCCCTCTTCATTACTAATGTGTCTCACTCTTTACCTCTTCATTATAAATATGTCTCACTCTATCCCTCTCTACATTACTAATGTGTCTCACTCTATCTCTCTCTACATTACTAATGTGTCTCACTCTATCCCTCTCTTCATTACTAATGTGTCTCACTCTTTACCTCTCTTCATTATTAATATGTCTCACTCTTTACCTCTCTTCATTACTAATGTGTCTCACTCTATCCCTCTCTTCATTACTAATGTGTCTCACTCTATCCCTCTCTTCACTATTAATATGTCTCACTCTATCCCTCTCTTCATTACTAATTTGTCTCACTCTATCCCTCTCTACATTACTAATGTGTCTCACTCTATCCCTCTATTCATTACTAATGTGTCTCACTCTTTACCTCTCTTCATTACTAATGTGTCTCACTCTATCCCTCTCTTCATTACTAATGTGTCTCACTCTATCCCTCTCTTCATTACTAATGTGTCTCACTCTTTACCTCTCTTCATTATTAATATGTCTCACTCTTTCCCCACCTTGGTAAGGCTGACACCTTTGACCAGCAGAAGGCCTGATGTCTCAACCCCAGTACCAAGGGACAATGTCACAGAATGTTTCAAATGTTTCATCAGTCATTTAACACACACACACACACACACACACACCCCCACACACACACACACACAGTCGCTAACACTTCATTGCTAGTCACATACACTTACTCACCCTCCCACTCAAAGTAGAGATAAACAGCAGTAATGTAAAATAGAGTTGTTTGACCTTCAACCCCCCCCCCCCCCCACACACACACACACACACACACACACACACACTATTTAATCCTAACCCCTAGACCTGATCCAGCTCAGGTATTGGATTAAACCAGATTGTTCCGGGGTCCTTTTGTTTGTAACTGGATTAGGCTTTAGGCAGATAGACTTATCTGGAAGTGATAGTGGCAGATTAGGAGGGATATGTCAATCTGAAGGACCGTTTAGTTAGGGGGAGGTGGTGTGTGTGTGTGTGTGTGTGTGTGTGTGTGTGTGTGTGTGTGTGTGTGTGTGTGTGTGTGTGTGTGTGTGTGTGTGTGTGTGTGTGTGTGTGTGTCTGGGAGAGAGAGGAAGCAAAATGTGGAGAGTTCTTTTATTTTCCTCAAGCTCTTCCGGTGTGTCTGTCTATCTATCACAGCAGACCTTACAGAAGGGGGTAGGACCACTTCCTGTGTCTGTCCTATCACAGCAGACCTAACAGCAGGGAGTAGGAGCCCTTCCTGTGTCTGTCCTATCACAGCAGACCTAACAGCAGGGGGTAGGAGCACTTCCTGTGTGTCTGTCCTATCACAGCAGACCTAAAAGCACTTCCTGTGTGTCTGTCCAATCACAGCAGACCTAACAGCAGGGGGTAAGAGCCCTTCCTGTGTGTCTGTCCAATCACAGCAGACCTAACAGCAGGGGGTAGGAGCCCTTCCCGTGTGTCTGTCCTATCACAGCAGACCTAACAGCAGGGGGTAGGAGCACTTCCTGTGTGTCTGTCCAATCACAGCAGACCTAACAGCAGGGGGTAGGAGCCCTTCCTGTGTCTGTCCTATCACAGCAGACCTAACAGCAGGGAGTAGGAGCCCTTCCTGTGTCTGTCCTATCACACTTAACCCTAACCCTCTAACCCTAACCCTAACCCTAACCCTAGGCCTAACTCTAACTCTAACCCTAACCCTAACCTTAACCCATGTTACACCGCCAGTTAACCAAAGCCCCCTTATCTCCATACATGAAGATTCTACTGACTCTGTTTCTGAATCCAGAAGGTCTTTAGCAGGGACTTCATATTTCTGTCTTCTTAACCTCCTGTGTCTGCTTCATTCAGAAATGAATGAATGATCCATAATGTCTCTTGAAGATGTCTCCATGCTGTAAAGTCACAGAGACTAGTGGGATATCTAATGATCCATAATGTCTCCTGAAGATGTCTCCATGCTGTGATGTCACAGAGACTAGTGATCTCTCTTTGGCTTTGGCGTCTGATTCTGTAGCACCACAAAGCGTCCCATTCAGCTCCATGTAGGCCATCTGTAAGTCTACTCAGAACTCTATAAATAAGACAGAGTGAGTTGAATGTGTTCTTCCCTTCTATTCTCCCTCAGAGAGGGGGAGAGAGAGAGAGAGAGGGGGAGAGAGAAAGAGAAAGAGAAAGAGAATGAGAAAGAGAGAGGGGCTCTAAAGCAGGGCTGTATCTCTGAGAGGGGAGGGCTGTGTCTCTGAGAGGGGGAGGGCTGTGTCTCTGAGAGGGGGAGGGCTGTGTCTCTGAGAGGGGGAGGGCTGTGTCTCTGAGAGGGGGAGGGCTGTGTCTCTGAGAGGGGGAGGGCTGTATCTCTGAGAGGGGGAGGGCTGTGTCTCTGAGAGGGGGAGGGCTGTATCTCTGAATGGAGGTCTGGTCATGGCCTGGGGCTGTGAATCACAGTAACTCCACAGGAACACAACAACAACAGGCACTACGCACGCCGGGGCACCTGGGATAGCAGAGTCCTCCAGGAGGTAAGACAGCAGGTGTTCCTCCCGGTCCCTAGGGGGCCACCTGCCCCACAACACACACACACACACACACACACACACACACACACACACACACACACGTCCTGGGCCCACCTGGACCACGACACACACAGACACACACACCAGACACACACACACATCCCGGGCCCACCTGGTCCATTCCACTCACAGAGACACAAACACACACACACACACACACACACACAGATTCATAGGTCTACCTGGCCCACTATACACACACACACACACACACACATACACAGATTCATAGGTCCACCTGGCCCACTATACACACACACACACACACACACGTCCCGGGGGCCAGCTTACAGACAGGACAGCCTGATGCTGTCACTGGAGGGGGAGTTGGTGAAGAGGTAAACAGGACAGTAGAGAGGTGTCCATGGTAACGTCGGTGAAGAGGTAAACAGGACAGTAGAGAGGTGTCCATGGTAACGTTGGTGAAGAGGTAAACAGGACAGTAGAGAGGTGTCCATGGTAACGTTGGTGAAGAGGTAAACAGGACAGTAGAGAGGTGTCCATGGTAACGTTGGTGAAGAGGTAAACAGGACAGTAGAGAGGTGTCCATGGTAACGTTGGTGAAGAGGTAATCAGGACAGTAGAGAGGTGTCCATGGTAACGTTGGTGAAGAGGTAATCAGGACAGTAGAGAGGTGTCCATGGTAACGTTGGTGAAGAGGTAATCAGGACAGTAGAGAGGTGTCCATGGTAACGTTGGTGAAGAGGTAAACAGGACAGTAGAGAGGTGTCCATGGTAACGTTGGTGAAGAGGTAATCAGGACAGTAGAGAGGTGTCCATGGTAACGTTGGTGAAGAGGTAAACAGGACAGTAGAGAGGTGTCCATGGTAACGTTGGTGAAGAGGTAATCGGGACAGTAGAGAGGTGTCCATGGTAACGTTGGTGAAGAGGTAAACAGGACAGTAGAGAGGTGTCCATGGTAACGTTGGTGAAGAGGTAATCAGGACAGTAGAGAGGTGTCCATGGTAACGTTGGTGAAGAGGTAATCAGGACAGTAGAGAGGTGTCCATGGTAACGTTGGTGAAGAGGTAATCAGGACAGTAGAGAGGTGTCCATGGTAACGTTGGTGAAGAGGTAATCAGGACAGTAGAGAGGTGTCCATGGTAACGTTGGTGAAGAGGTAATCAGGACAGTAGAGAGGTGTCCATGGTAACGTTGGTGAAGAGGTAATCAGGACAGTAGAGAGGTGTCCATGGTAACGTTGGTGAAGAGGTAAACAGGACAGTAGAGAGGTGTCCATGGTAACGTTGGTGAAGAGGTAATCAGGACAGTAGAGAGGTGTCCATGGTAACGTTGGTGAAGAGGTAAACAGGACAGTAGAGAGGTGTCCATGGTAACGTTGGTGAAGAGGTACACAGGACAGTAGAGAGGTGTCCATGGTAACGTTGGTGAAGAGGTAATCGGGACAGTAGAGAGGTGTCCATGGTAACGTTGGTGAAGAGGTAAACAGGACAGTAGAGAGGTGTCCATGGTAACGTTGGTGAAGAGGTAATCAGGACAGTAGAGAGGTGTCCATGGTAACGTTGGTGAAGAGGTAAACAGGACAGTAGAGAGGTGTCCATGGTAACGTTGGTGAAGAGGTAATCGGGACAGTAGAGAGGTGTCCATGGTAACGTTGGTGAAGAGGTAAACAGGACAGTAGAGAGGTGTCCATGGTAACGTTGGTGAAGAGGTAATCAGGACAGTAGAGAGGTGTCCATGGTAACGTTGGTGAAGAGGTAATCAGGACAGTAGAGAGGTGTCCATGGTAACGTTGGTGAAGAGGTAATCAGGACAGTAGAGAGGTGTCCATGGTAACGTTGGTGAAGAGGTAATCAGGACAGTAGAGAGGTGTCCATGGTAACGTTGGTGAAGAGGTAATCAGGACAGTAGAGAGGTGTCCATGGTAACGTTGGTGAAGAGGTAATCAGGACAGTAGAGAGGTGTCCATGGTAACGTTGGTGAAGAGGTAAACAGGACAGTAGAGAGGTGTCCATGGTAACGTTGGTGAAGAGGTAATCGGGACAGTAGAGAGGTGTCCATGGTAACGTTGGTGAAGAGGTAAACAGGACAGTAGAGAGGTGTCCATGGTAACGTTGGTGAAGAGGTAATCAGGACAGTAGAGAGGTGTCCATGGTAACGTTGGTGAAGAGGTAATCAGGACAGTAGAGAGGTGTCCATGGTAACGTTGGTGAAGAGGTAATCAGGACAGTAGAGAGGTGTCCATGGTAACGTTGGTGAAGAGCAAGCTGTAGTGAGGAGGAGGAGAGGAAGCTGTAGTGAGGAGGAGAAGGAGAGGAGGCTGTAGTGAGGAGGAGAAGGAGAGGAAGCTGTAGTGAGGAGGAGGAGAGGAAGCTGTAGTGAGGAGGAGGAGGAGAGGAAGCTGTAGTGAGGAGGAGGAGGAGAGGAGGCTGTAGTGAGGAGGAGGAGGAGGAGGAGGAGAGGAGGAGGAGGAGGAGAGGAAGCTGTAGTGAGGAGGAGGAGGAGAGGAGGCTGTAGTGAGGAGGAGGAGGAGAGGAGGCTGTAGTGAGGAGGAGGAGGAGGAGGAGGAGAGGAGGAGGAGGAGGAGAGGAGGCTGTAATGTACTACAGGAGTGGTCGATGGCGATGCAGGCGTTTGTCACCGTGTGAGAAAACCAGGAGTGGGAATAAACAATGGGACTGGTAGGGAGGGTGACTGACATGTGACCAAGTGCCAATACAAATCACACACACACACACACACACACACACACACACACACACACACACACACAGACACAGACACACACAGACACACACACACAGACACAGACACACACAGACACACACACACACACACACACAGACACACACACACTCACACACTCACACACTCACACACTCTTTCTCTCATTCTCTCTTTCATGTCTGGCCTCCTTAAGTCCTACATTCCTTCTGTCGTTTTCCTAGTGCCAGACATTCCTTCCTTTCATGCGCGGCTCTTTGCTAATTAGCCTGCATGTTTTTATTGCTCTGTTAATGAGCACAGCTTTACAGAGTGGCGACCTCAGACAGACAGGCAAGCAGACAGACAGAAAGACAGAGAGACAGAGAGAGAGGCAGGCAGGCAGGCAGGCAGGCAGACAGACAGACAGACAGACAGACAGACAGACAGACAGACAGACAGACAGACAGACAGAGAGACAGGCATGCAGGCAGACAGAGAGACAGAGAGACAGACAGGCAGGCAGGCAGATAGAGAGACAGAGAGGCAGGCAGACAGAGAGACAGGCAGACAGACAGGCAGGCAGGCAGGCAGGCAGGCAGGCAGGCAGGCAGGCAGGCAGGCAGGCAGGCAGGCAGGCAGGCAGGCAGGCAGGCAGGCAGGCAGGCAGACAGACAGAGAGACAATGAAGTCACCAGGACCAAGGCTTCAAAATGAAGCTAGTGTATTTAAAATACCATTGCAAACCAATTTTTTATTTCTCCTTTAGAAGTATCCTACAACGAGAAATATCAATGGAGATCCCAAGCAAGTAGTGCTACTGTTGTCCGCAGACCCCCAACAACCACCAGTATCTTATATTGCTACATGTAAGCGATAGTGTTTTCAACAAACAGTATCTTATATTGCTACATGTAAGCGATAGTGTTTTCAACAAACAGTATCTTATATTGCTACATGTAAGCTATAACGTTTTCAACAAACAGTATCTTATATTGCTACATGTCAGCGATAGTGTTTTCAACAAACAGTATCTTATATTGCTACATGTCAGCGATAGTGTTTTCAACAAACAGTATCTTATATTGCTACATGTAAGCTATAGTGTTTTCAACAAACAGTATCTTATATTGCTACATGTAAGCGATAGTGTTTTCAACAAACAGTATCTTATATTGCTACATGTCAGCTATAGTGTTTTGAACAAACAGTAACTTATATTGCTACATGTCAGCTATAGTGTTTTCAACCACCAGTATCTTATATTGCTACATGTAAGCGATAGTGTTTTCAACCACCAGTATCTTATATTGCTACATGTAAGCGATAGTGTTTTCAACAAACAGTATCTTATATTGCTACATGTAAGCTATAGTGTTTTCAACAAACAGTATCTTATATTGCTACATGTCAGCTATAATGTTTTCAACAAACAGTATCTTATATTGCTACATGTAAGCGATAGTGTTTTCAACAAACAGTATCTTATATTTCTACATGTCAGCTATAATGTTTTCAACAAACAGTATCTTATATTTCTACATGTAAGCTATAGTGTTTTCAACAAACAGTTTCTTATATTTCTACATCTCAGCTATAAGGTTTTCAACAAACAGTATCTCATATTTCTACATGTCAGCTATAATGTTTTCAACAAACAGTTTCTTATATTTCTACATGTCAGCTATAATGTTTTCAACAAACAGTATCTTATATTTCTACATGTAAGCTATTAGGTTTTCAACAAAAAGTATCTTATATTTCTACATGTCAGCTATAGTGTTTTCATTCAGACTACATTTATCAAATTAGAAACATTTGAATAAGGCATTTTTGGTATGTTTATATTGCAATAATTTTTGCAAATCCATCCAATTTATTTGGACCCACTTTGAAACCATTTAAAGAGAGTTATTGCATTAGAAACATTTAAATAAGGATTTGTATAATTTTTGATTCAGGAGGAAATCAGGAGGAAAGGAAAGCTGACCTAACTTAGTATTTTGGTTGGTTCGTTTTTTTGTTGCAGCTTAAGCACCTGTCTCATAAAGAAAACTCACAAACTGTTGTCTGATTATCTGAAGATGAAAGTCACTCACATTTTAAAATAGAGCATGCTTACGCTATAAAATCGGAATAGATCTAGCATGTGGAATTGTTCAATCTCTATACTATACGTAAAGTGTCAGGTATTGTTTCCCATTGTCTAATGAACATCCAAATGCCTCAGGCTCCCAGCATGCATCATGCATGGTGCCAACATAGCTAGACTTCCTGCCACACCAGAAACAGGAAGTCAGACCGCACAGATGGTAAATTAACCCAGTAACAGGAAGTAGATGAACCCAGTAACAGGAAGTAGAGGAACCCACTAACAGGAAGTCAGACTGCATAGATGGTAGATGAACCCAGTAACAGGACGTAGATGAACCCAGTAACAGGAAGTGGATAAACCCAGTAACAGGAATTCCGACTGCATAGATGGTAGATGAACCCAGTAACAGGAAGTAGATAAACCCAGTAACAGGAAGTCAGACTGCATAGATGATAGATGAACCCTGAACACTAGGGCTGGGTCTCAATACCCATACTAGCATCCTATTAAGAATGCCAGACAAAGATTTAGTATGTCCCAATTGTCTTTCTGCATGCAACAGTACGTAATTTGTAAGGGCAGCTGAAGTATGAACTAAACGTAAAAAGTAGTAGTGTGCAATTCTGGATGCAACGAACACTTTTTCAGTATTTCACTTATAGTATTTTCAAAGGATGTTGTAAATATTTTGGATGATGTGTAGCATTTGAGCAACATTTAGGAGCCACAATTAGGCCAAAATCTTTTAATAAAATGGCATGTCTCCTAGCCTCCTCCCTAATTAAAAGTTAATGCACACAGTTATTATTAGACAAACAGTAACTTTATACTTTATATATATACACATACAGTTATTTGTATAGTTCTCATGATCTATTTTCAGAACAGACCATAATGAGAGTTGAGCTGGTCTAGCTATGCTTCAGACAGTTGTAATGTTTGCCTTGCTAACTCAATTTACCCAGTGTGCACTGAGCCTATGACAGGGAGGGCCTGAGCTGCATATTAACTTGTAAGCGTCCACAACATGGAATTAGTTTAGTTTTTCTGCCACTGTGTTTCTGGTAGCTATCCCCATTGGCCCCAGTGAATTAGATACTATAGCTGGGTGCACACAGTCTGTGTATATCACAGCTTTAATAGTCCAGATAGCAAAGAAACACAATACACTGGCATGTAGCGGCTAATATACTCTGAAACATTATAATATTAGTCTAGGGGAATGAAAACCGTGTGCCTGGACAGCCCAGGTGTTGCTAATGAAATACCATCTGGTTATTCCATGGCATTACTGCTCCTCAAGGAGGCCCCCAGTCTCCCTGTATGCATATGGAGCCTATCATTCAGCTTAAAGAGATAACAGGAAGTAGCCTATCATTCAGCTTAAAGAGATAACAGGAAGTAGGAAGTAGCCTATCATTCAGCTTAAAGAGATAACAGGAAGTAGGAAGTAGCCTATCATTCAGCTTAAAGTGGTAACTGGAAGTAGGAAGTAGCCTATCATTCAGCTTAAAGTGATTACAGGAAGTAGGAAGTAGCCTATCATTCAGCTTAAAGTGATAACAGGAAGTAGCCTATCATTCAGGTTAAAGCGATAGCAGGAAGTAGCCTATCATTCAGCTCAAAGAGATAACAGGAAGTAGCCTATCATTCAGCTTAAAGTGATAACACAAAGTAGCCTATCATTCAGCTTAAAGAGATAACAGGAAGTAGCCTATCATTCAGCTTAAAGTGATAACAGGAAGTAGGAAGTAGCCAATCATTCAATTCAAAATGTTGAACCATCCCTTTGATGTGCAGCGGTAACTCTAGTGAATAGACCTGGATGTACAGCAGTAACTCTAGTGAATAGACCTGGATGTACAGCAGTAACTCTAGTGAATAGACCTAGATGGAGAGCAGTAACTCTAGTCAATAGACCTGGATTACAGTGGTAACTCTAGTGAATAGACCTTGATGTACAGCAGTAACTCTAGTGATGGAAATTATGTTGAGGTTGTTTTCTCCTTATATATCCCCAAACCCTTGCTCTGTCTGTTAAATTTGCAGTCCACTGCACGAACACACGCGCACACACACCCACACACATGCACACACATACACACACACACACACACACACCACACACACACACACACACACACACACACACACACCACATGCACACACACACACACACACACACACACACACACACACACACACACACACACACACACACACACACATGCACACCCACACACAAACACACACACATACACGCACATGCACACACCACACACACACACACACGAGCAGACACGCACACATGAGCACACACACAACCTGACAGATATCACACGTGCACCAGTATGGGAGCTGCTACAGACACATATCCTGGGGTGTACTGAGAGCTACACAAACACAGAGGTGGCTCAGAACCCCTCCTCCTCCTCCCCCTCCTCCTCCTCCTCCTCCTCCTCCCCCTCCTCCTCCTCCTCCTCCTCCTCCTCCTCTTCCTCCTCCTCCGGACCTCTGCTCCAGATTAAATCTGACATCTGTGACCGAGGCTGTCAGGGAGAGAGTGAGGGGAGAGAAAATAAGGACGTCTGGTTTTAGATTGACGGGCTAATTACGGCCTTCCTGTGAGAGCCTTTATTTTCATATTTACTCCAGAGTGACAAAGGCCACCCATCACATTAACCCCATCAGCCCCATCACACACACACACGCTTCTCACTAGATTTAGTGAGAAAACACTGTTTGTGGCTGGGTTAGGGTTAGGGTTAGGGTTCGGCAGACAAAGGCCACCAGCATTTCATTACCCCAATACAACATGACTGTGTCTGAGCCCAGCACACAGAGGGTCTAACAATCATCTATTCCAACAAAAATGGCGCCATCTCCTGGTCATAATTTCACTCCTCAACAGACCAAATAAGACACAGCAAAAATACAGCTTGGGCAGACTGAGTTATATAGTCAGAAGTATTTTCAACAGACTTCATTACTTTTCCATCTATCCAGTGGATCTGTCCAGTCCATGCACACACATATTGTAGCTGTAAACATGTTAAATATGGATAATAATGCCAAAAGTAGTCCAGTCAAACACATTGGAGCTGTAACCATGTTAAATATAGATAATAATGCCCAAAGTAGTCCATTCACAAACACATTGTAAGTGTAACCATGTTAAATATGGATAATAATGCCCAAAGTAGTCCATTCACAAACACATTGTAGCTGTAACCATGTTAAATATGGAGGGTGGGTCTCCTCATATTGTTTCTCTGTCCTTGTTCCCTGAGCTCCACTTTGTGATGGATCTGTCCCTGAGGAGAGTCTCAGTCTATGCAGCACACGCAATTTTTTTCCCATGAAATTTGTCCTTGGCTGAGTCCATTTATCATTCCATTATCACAACGCTGTTTTCTAAGCACAGGCCTCGGGTCGGGTCTCCATGCCAACAACAACAACAAGCTAGCCATCCCAGATGACCTGACTGTTCCTTGATTATAGGAATCCACATGACTTCTGTCTGAAGCCAGCGTCACTCAGACCCACTCTAGTTACATTCTAACCCAGCGTCACTCAGACCCACTCTAGTTACATTCTAACCCAGCGTCACTCAGACCCACTCTAGTTACATTCTAACCCAGCGTCACTCAGACCCACTCTAGTTACATTCTAACCCAGCGTCACTCAGACCCACTCTAGTTACATTCTAACCCAGCATCACTCAGACCCACTCTAGTTACATTCTAACCCTAACCCAGCGTCACGCAGACCCACTCCAGCTCAGCGTCTGGCCTGGTTAATAGACCCCAACAGCTAAACCTAAACCAACACCAAGGTTACATTGTGGCTCATTTTAAGCTAACCCTAACCCAACAGCAGGGTTAAAAAATGTCCAACATACGTTCAGCTAGCCTTAACCCTACAGCAGGGTTAAATAATGTCCAAAATACAGCTAATCTTAGCCCAAAAGAAGGGTTAAATAATGGCTAACTTTAAGCTAACCCTAACCCAACAGCAGGGTTAAATAATGGCCAATATACATACAGCTAACCTAAACCCAAATGCAGGGTTAAATAATGGTTAACTTTACACTAACCTTAACCCAACAGCAGGGTTAAATAATGTCCAACGTACTTTCAGCTAACCTTAACCCAACAGCAGGGTTAAATAATGGCTAACTTTAAGCTAACCCTAACCCAACAGCAGGGTTTAATAAACATACACTTCAACTAACCTAACAGCAGAGTTGAATAATGCCTACATTTCAGCTGTGTGTATTTCACAGCTTGTCATGGAGTCATTGGTAAGGATAGTAAGAGAAGCAGAAGAGTCTGTCTTTCTTCTAAGCTGCTCTACTAGGCTGCAGGACCTGTCTCTCTGCTGCGCTGTAGAACCTGTCTCTCTGCTAGGCTGTAGGACCTGTCTATCTGCTAGGCTGTAGAACCTGTCTCTCTGCTAGGCTGTAGGACTTGTCTCTCTGCTAGGCTGTAAAACCTGTCTCTCTGCTAGGCTGCAGGACCTGTCTCTCTGCTAGGCTGTAGAACCTGTCTCTCTGCTAGGCTGTAGGACCTGTCTCTCTGCTAGGATGTAGGATCTATCTCTCTGCTAGACTATAGGACCTGCCTCTCTGCTAGGCTGTAGAACCTGTCTCTCTGCTAGGCTGCAGGACCTGTCTCTCTGCTAGGCTTTAGGACCTGTCTCTCTGCTAGGCTGTAGAACCTGTCTCTCTGCTAGGCTGTAGAACCTATCTCTCTGCTAGGCTGTAAGACAAGTTTTACTTTGCATGATGACACGTTGCTTCTTTATATCAAGGTAGGTTCCAGTGTCTCAGGCTTTAGGGCTCATGTATTATGAACCGTCCTTAAAAACACATGCTTCTAACGGTGTAACGTTGTGCTAACGTTGTGCTTATGTTATGCTAACACTGTGCTAATGTTATGTTAACGTTGTGCTAAATGTGTGCTTATGTTATGCTAACGCTGTGCTAATGTTATGTTAACGTTGTGCTAAAGTTGTGCTAATGTAGCACTTAGCCTGAGGTTTATTTGGCAAGACTGTCACTCTGCCTAGCCTATCACATGACCTTTGACCCAACCACCACCACATCACTATAGTGTAACTCTGTGGTTACTAAGGCCTGTCCCATGGCCTAACGACCATCACTATAGTGTAACTGTGTGGTTACTAAGGCCTGTCCCATGGCCTAACGACCATCACTATAGTGTAACTGACTGGTTACTAAGGCCTGTCCCATGGCACTCCAACACAGTTTATTTACTGATGCCAAGTGAAGGAAATCATCAAATGACTTTGCCCTTTGACCTGTTGTTGCCCTCATGTTAAGTGAGGTGAGAGAGGTCACATCAAAATGGCAGGGTCACAGGTCGTGAGCGGTGGGAACATATCAGGCAGGAAGTGTGAAAGGCTAAGGGTTGGGGGGGCAAGGGACTGTGTGGTTCTCATAGAACCGTCTCTGTTCTGTTGGGACATGGCGGGGTAGTATCGTTGTTGGTTTTATCTCTTATCAATATTAATAATATATATATATATCAATAATATCAATATTTTATTATGTCATATTAATGCTGGTTGTAGCGCTTTGAGATTTTACTTACAATGTAAAGCGCTGTATAAATTAAATGTAATATTATTATTATTATATCATCACCGTCTCTGTTCTGTTGGTACACAGGGTTATGGTATGGGACCATTTGGGGCCCAGCTCTCTCTCCATTGGAACCAGGAGCTCTGGCCCAGTGTGATGTTCTCCTCATAAACGGTGTTACTGCTTGTATCATGTTTCCTCTCTTCCTGAGGAAAACTAAGTGAAACCATGTTTCCTGTGATCCTGCAGGGCTCAGGGTTTGTTGTTCCTCCATTAACCAGAGCTCTATGTTGGGAAGAGGAGGATCTCCACATGGTGGAATGGAGTGTTGCTCCCAGAACACGGAGAAGCTCCTCTCCAGAAGGATAGAGAAAAAGGAGTATTCAGAGAGGGAAAATAATATCTGTAATAACATCATTTTCAATTTAAAAGCATTTAATATCTTCCTCTCTGTAATAACATTTGTAACAGCATCTGTAAAGTCAGGGTGGGAGATATTAAATACTTTAAAATAAAAAATGAAAGAATTAGAAACAGTTTCCTTACAATGTCAATGTTTTTCATTTATTTAAATTTGGGTTTTTCATTTACGTGGTTATGAATTTTTCAGTGTTGTCTCGTGTTGTGTTGTCTGTCTAACTGTTCTTTAATGTATGCTGCTGTCTGTCTAGGCCAGGTCTCCCTTAAAAAAGAGATTCTTAAACTCAAGGGGAGAATTCCTGGTTGAATGAGGTGCACGTGTCATTTCTGACCACAAGGCGAAGCTGTTTGCTTCAATCATTAAGATCAATAAGAAGCGGTGCAAGAGAGTAGTCAGATTTAAATTGTGCCAGCCAGCATTCTAAAATTCCCATCTTTTCAAACGCTACACATTCCCTCACAAATAAGTATGTACTAACGGAGCCCATATTGTACCTTAATTATGATTATAATAATTACTGGATTTACGTACATACATTATTAATTATGAATTGACCATCTTAGACTAAATGTTGTCTATTGGCATAAGGCCTGTTCAGCTTGCATGTTGGTATCCAATCAACTTTGTCAAGAGTCAGTTACATCATCGCATTAAGGGACGTTACATCATCGCATTAATAGATATTACCTCATCTCATTAAGAGATATTACATCATCGCATTAATAGATACTACATCTTATTAAGAGACGTTACATCATCGCATTAAGAGACGTTACATCTTCTTATTAAGAGACATTACATCATCACATTAATAGATATTACATCATCTTATTAAGAGACGTTACATCATCGCATTAATAGATATTGCATCTTATTAAGAGACATTACATCATCACATTAAGAGATATTACATCTTCTTATTAAGAGACATTACATCATCGCATCACTAGATATTACATCTTATTAAGAGATGTTACATCATCTCATTAAGAGATATTACATCTTCTTATTAAGAGACATCACATGATCGCATTAATAGATATTACATCATCTTATTAAGAGACGTTACATCATCTCATTAAGAGATATTAAATCTTCTTGTTAAGAGACATTACATCATCGCATGAATAGATATTACATCTTATTAAGAGACGTTACATCATCTCATTAAGAGACATTACAGCATCGTATTAATAGATATTACATCATCTTATAAAGAGACATTACATCATCGCATTAAGAGACATTACATCATCGCACTAAGAGACATTACAGCATCGTATTAAGATATATTACATCATCTTATTAAGAGACATTACATCATCTTATTAAGAGACGTTACATCATCTTATTAAGCGACATTACAGCATCGTATTCAGATATATTACATCATCTTATTAAGAGACATTACATCATCTTATTAAGAGACGTTACATATCGCATTAGGAGACATTACATAATCTTATTAAGAGACATTAAATCATCTTATTAAGAGACGTTACATCATCTTATTAAGCGACATTACAGCATCGTATTAAGATATATTACATCATCTTATTAAGATACATTACATCATCTTATTAAGAGACGTTACATATCGCATTAGGAGACATTACATAATCTTATTAAGAGACATTACATCATCGCATTAAGAGACGTTACATCATCGCATTAAGAGACGTTACATCATCTCATTAAGAGACATTGCATTATTGCGTTAAAAGGCGTTACATTATCGCGTTAATGGACGTTACATCTCATCTCATTAATATAAGTTACATCATTTCATTAATAGACATTAAGTTCCATTTACTCCATCTGTCCTGTGCGGCAACATTTCTGAACGTTGCATGACTTTTCGTATCTTCTGGCCTACACATAGTAAGCGTGTTGTGTTCCACTGGCATGGGTCATACTCATTTGAAGCCAAATATGGGCTTTTTCCACCAGCAAGGAACGGGTTCTTAAACCGTTTGCGTTAAGGATCTTTGGAACCTTGGTGCTATCTTGCGAATCAGCCTGCGTTTCCATCCAGTCTTTCTAACCTGTAGAATATGACACACCCATTCATATCATCACGGTTTGCACTTCGGTTGCAAGAAAAAACTCAGTTTTCTGGTACCAGCTAGGAACCAAAGTGCCCGGTTGTGAACCGATTTATTTCTGGTGGAAATGCTCAGAACGGTTCCAAACTAGGTTCACAAACCGGAACGGAAGCCGTTCGTTGACGGTTTAAAAAGGCTACCAGAGTAAGTTCTACATGCCAGGCAGTTTGACTTGAAGTGAACAGAACGGCCACTAGGGGGCACACGTCTCCACAGATTGCCGTTCTCCTGCAGGGCGTCGTCTCTCTGTGATAAGGCCTCCCTCTAACTCTCACTACCCCCCACCCTCACTAACACTCACTACCCTCTCACTAACTCTTCATTCACTGTGTTGTGTTTTGTGTCACTAACACTTCATTCACTGTGTTGTGTTGTGTTGTGTGTCACTAACTTTTCATTCACTGTGTTGTGTTGTGTTGTGTGTCACTAACTTTTCATTCACGGTGTTGTGTTGTATGTCACTGTGTTGTGTCACTAACTCTTAAAGAAACACTACAGTCTGAGTACACTCACCCTCACCCTCATCCTCACCCTCACCCACCCTCACCCTCACCCTAACACTCACCCTAACGCTCACCCTCACCCTCACACTCACTCTCACCCTCACCCTAACTGGCTAAGGGATAGTAATTCTAGGGCGTTTTAATCAGCATAAAGAAACACTACAGTCTGAGTACACATATCTCACCCTAAACATCACTCTCACCCTCACCCTCACCCTTAACCTCACCCTCACCCTCACCGACTAAGGGATGGTAATTAACGGCCATTTTAATCTGCATTAGGAAACCCTACGGTCTGAAATGCTTGAATAAGTCTTCCTCGTTGCAGAGTGACGTCTGTGTGTAGTGAAGCATTAAAACAAGAGGTTCTGGGCTCTGAGCATCTGGACACTATCTGTAAGGACAACACAGAATCACTCCGGCAACCAATCAGAAGCAGGTTTTTCGGTTGTGGATTAGATTAGGACAGGAGCTGGCCTGTGATTGGTTCTTTTTTTTACCTTGGAGACTCCTTTGTTGCTGTGAATTATGGTCTACCATTCGGACATGCCTGTCAACCCCCCGTTACTACGACTACCAGTCCTGCTGCTAGGGCCGCTGAGGGCACGCCCCATTGGCCGGGCAACGTGTGCCTCTAGTAAACAAACCTGACTCCGCCCCCTGACCCTATCAGTACCCCCAATCACTCTCTATCCCTCCCTCCCTCCATCTATCCATCCATCACTCCCTCCAGTCTCTGCACCCTTGCAGTATCTCCTTCCATGTCTGCACTCTCCCTCACTCTCTCTCTCCCTCCACCACCCTGCACCGCTCTCTCTACCTCTCTCCATTGGCTGCACCCTCCCTCACTCTCTCTCTCCCTACACCTCTCCCTCCCACCTTGCACCTCCCCCCCCCCCACCCCACCCCCCCCTGCACCCCCCGCCACCGCCCCCCCCCCTCCCCCCATCCTGCACCCCCCGCCACCGCCCCCCACACCACCCCCCCCCCCCTGCCCCACCCCCCCCTCCCCCCACCCTGCACCCCCCCGCCACCCTGCACCTCTCTCTCCCTCTCTCCCGTAACTGCACCCTCCCTTGGCCAGACGTTGTGTTTGTGAATGGAGTCGTATCAAATATCACAGCAGCTGTTCCATGGGACCTCTCCATTCTCTCAGATAAAGGAGACAGAGAGAGAGGGGGGGGGGGCTGTCTTTGTTTGAGCTTTGTCTTCTGGAGGGGGGGCCCCATTCAGCCATCTGATGCCCCCCCCCCCAACCTCCAGTGGGGCCCTCATTGTCCCCTCAGGGCCCCCCGTCTGCTGGCTCCTCTGCAGCCTCACCTAACCCCTAACTTGACACAGCCATATTACTCAGACACTCATACAGAGAACACACACACACACACACACACACACACACACACACACACACAGACACACAGACACACACACACAGAATGCTCCTACTCCATCTCCCTCCAGACCATGCACACTCCCTTGGTCACACTTTGTGTTTGTGAAGTGTTTGTCTAATGTTGTGCGTGTTGTTGTGCGTCCTCTGAATGCTGCCTACAGAGGAGAGGCAGATCTCAGAGCGTCAGTCTAATGTAATGGCTAATGGAGAAACACACTTCACACATGCTAATGGCCTGATGTAATTAGGGATTAGAAGAATCAGGCAAACAAAGGAGACAGGAGAAGATGACACCCAACATTTACCTGATGAGCAGGAAGAATGGATGAATGAGTGTGAGTGTGTGTGTCTGTTGACAAGTGTGTGGGGTTTGGGTGTGTGTGTGTGTTAACAGACTAACATCATCACAGTGAGACCTACACAGTTAACAGGCTGACATCATCACAGTGAGACCTACAGTTAACAAACTGACATCGTCACAGTGAGATGTACACAGTTAACAAACTGACATCATCACAGTGAGACGTACACAGTTATTAGACTGACATAAGCTGTGTCTCAATTCAGGGGCCGCATGCTTCGAAGGTTACATTTGAAGACCGAATACGTCACAGTGGCGCGCCTGGGCTGTCCCATTTTGAAGGCTCCTTCAAATACGGCCTTCTCTTCCCAAATTTGGAGGATGCAGCTGCTGGATCCTTCGCGCCCCAACCAATCCCAGAATTCATTGCATGCCCGTGATGATTGGATACAAGTGTTGTGACGTAAGGGTAAGGGTGGGAACAGCTGGTGATGCAAACAGGAAACCCTCAGTAGACCAGACCGTCTCATTTAATGTAACGTAACAACGCTCGGTTCGGCCTTCACGGTTTACGAAGGCGTGCCTTCATCACATCATCACAGTGAGACCTACAGTTAACAGACTGACCTCATCACAGTGAGACCTACAGTTAACAGACTGACCTCATCACAGTGAGACCTACAGTTAACAGACTGACCTCATCACAGTGAGACTTACCGTGAACAGACTGACCTCATCACAGTGAGACCTACCGTGAACAGACTGACCTCATCACAGTGAGACCTACCGTGAACAGACTGACCTCATCACAGTGAGACCTACAGTTAACAGACTGACCTCATCACAGTGAGACCTACAGTGAACAGACTGACCTCATCACAGTGAGACCTACAGTTAACAGACTGACATCATCACAGTGAGACATACAGTCAACAGACTGACATCATCACAGTGAGACCTACAGTTAACAGACTGACCTAATCACATTGAGACCTACCGTGAACAGACTGACCTCATCACAGTGAGACCTACAGTTAACAGACTGACCTCATCACAGTGAGACCTACAGTCAACAGACTGACATCATCATAGTGAGACCTACACAGTTAACAGACTGACATCATCACAGAGAGACCTACAGTTAACAGACTGACCTCATCACAGTGAGACCTACAGTTAACAGGCTGACATCATCACAGTGAGACCCACACAGTTGACAGACTGACATCATCACAGTGAGACCTACAGTTAACAGACTGACATCATCACAGTGAGACCTACAGTTAACAGGCTGACATCATCTCAGTGAGATCTACACAGTTGACAGACTGACATCATCACAGTGAGACCTACACAGTTGACCGACTGACAGCATCACAGTGAGACCCACACAGTTGACAGACTGACATCATCACAGTGAGACCTACAGTTAACAGACTGACATCATCACAGTGAGACCTACAGTTAACAGGCTGACATCATCTCAGTGAGATCTACACAGTTGACAGACTGACATCATCACAGTGAGACCTACACAGTTGACCGACTGACAGCATCACAGTGAGACCCACACAGTTGACAGACTGACATCATCACAGTGAGACCTACACATTTGACAGACTGACATCATCACAGTGAGACCTACAGTTGACAGACTGACATCATCACAGTGAGACCTACACAGTCAACAGACTGACATCATCACAGTGATACCTACACAGTTAACAGACTGACATTATCACAGTGAGACCTACAGTCAACAGACTGACATCATCACATTGAGACCTACAGTCAACAGACTGACATCATCACAGTGAGACCCACACAGTTGACAGACTGACATCATCACAGTGAGACCTACAGTTAACAGACTGAGATCATCACAGTGAGACCTACAGTTAACAGGCTGACATCATCACAGTGAGATCTACACAGTTGACAGACTGACATCATCACAGTGAGACCCACACAGTTGACAGACTGACATCATCACAGTGAGACCTACACATTTGACAGACTGACATCATCACAGTGAGACCTACAGTTGACAGACTGACATCATCACAGTGAGACCTACACAGTCAACAGACTGACATCATCACAGTGAGACCTACACATTTGACAGACCGACATTATCACAGTGAGACCTACACATTTGACAGACTGACATCATCACAGTGAGACCTACACAGTTAACAGGCTGACATCGTCACAGTGAGACCTACACAGTCAGCAGACTGACATCATCACAGTGAGACCTACACATTTGACAGACCGACATTATCACAGTGAGACCTACACATTTGACAGACTGACACCATCACAGTGAGACTTACAGTTGACAGACTGACATCATCACAGTGAGACCTACACAGTTAACAGACTGACATATGGCATCCATTAATGCCCAAATGAGACCTATTGCTTAGACTTTGTACACTGTGTTGGTTGTTGATGTTTGCTTTGAGAATATTACATTTCCACCATTGCATCGCTGTTGTCTTCCATATGATGCAACCTATCGACCGGCTGAGAGTTGGAAAAGGCTACAGGTTAGGAGTAGGCTATCTGAAATGCTAACATATTAGAATAGTGAGATAGGTCTATCATTTCAGGTAAAGTGGATGTGGATCTTTACATGAAAGCGTGAATGGTATAAGTAAGTGTTATTGAAATAATACCGCTTTAGTAATACAGCATACCATAACGCCAAACGCATTGAGCAAAGTCAACGCAATAGGTATAATGTTGGCACCTATGGAATGCCATACTGACAGACTCCAGAGTGACTCCTTTCTCTCTTTTTGGTTACAGCATCTTTATCAGCACCTTCAGGATAGAGGGTTGGAAATTAGAGGGTTGGAAATTTAAATGTTCCAATCATTGCACAGCAAAGCCATTAGGAGGATCTAAAAACTTTTTTCCACAGAAAGGGTAGATGAAGCTAGGTAGCTGTTTTTAATAAGCCAACCTTTTTCATGTTACAAATCACCGTGCAGGGAAGTGGTTGATTCCCACACAAAGTCACACACATACACACACACACAAACCACACACACACACACACACACACACACACACACACACATACACACACTCACACACACACATACACACACTCACACATGCAAACACACACCAGAGCACCATCTGCTGCTGCTCCCGAAGGGGCAGGGCAGAAGAAGAAGTGGGGAGGAGGAAGAGGAGGGGAGGAGTAAGAGGGGGAGGAGGAAGAGGAGGGGAGGAGTAAGAGGGGGAGGAGGAAGAGGAGGGGAGGAGTAAGGGGGGGAGGAGGAAGAGGAGGGGAGGAGTAAGAGGGGGAGGAGGAAGAGGGGGAGGAGGAAGAGGAGGGGAGGAGTAAGAGGGGGAGGAGGAAGAGGAGGGGAGGAGGAAGAGGGGGAGGAGGAAGGGAAGGGGAGGAGGGCTGGGAGCATTGCAAGAACTTTTGAGAAAAGCCATGTTGCTGTAACAGACCGCTGTTATTATTGTTCTTTTTTATTTAGGCAGGGTAACTGACTACTTGTTAGAGGTTAATATGGGTTCACTGTGTAGATGGGTTGAGGGCTGGGTCGGAAACAAACAAGTGACTTCAGTTCAGTGTTTTTATTCATCAGGAGGAATTACAGCAACAAAATAGAAAACTCACATATTTCCCTTTATAAATACACCTAAATTAACCACCTATTGGAACTTTTCTTCAATACAAATGGTTCTGCATCATAGTGAGAAAAAAATACAATTGTAATGTTTTCTTATTTTTCATCTCAAGGGGAAAGCAAAGTTCTACATTTTTTGTTTATGTTTTAATTATAATAAATAGTTAAGATTCAATGCATCAATTTCTTTTTGTCATGATCACATTTTCTAAAGTGAAACCTTTAGAGAACTATAAGTTAATCTTCTTAATTTTTTTTACTTTTATTTTTCAAAGTTAGCTTGTCATTATTAAATTTCTAAAGTGAAACCTTTAGAGAATTAAGACAATTCTGGAAAGTGGGAAAGTTTTCGCTGACTGCAACTGGTGTTATGCTGCTCAGCAAGAAGACATTTTAAAAAGTCCCTTTTTAAGAAGGCTTCTTTCTCAGCACCGCTTCTTCTCCTACTGCGCGTGCTTCAAGACGCGACGTTTGCTCTGTGGAACACACAGGGGGCAGAACTCGCTTCTCCTTTCTCTCCAAACCTCATCCGCACAAAGAATGAGGGTCGTTTTGTCGCTCTCGTGGCATACCGGACCCCATTCACATAAAGAATGGGAGTCTATCTTGGCATGGACTGGACGGGAGGCGACGGTCGCGGAGGCCCCTGGGGCCGGGGCCGCGCTGCCTGGATTGGATTCCTCCTCAGGAGGATCCAGGGATGAGAAACAGTGTCATCCTGTTCAGTAGGATGAGTATTTCCGTAGAGAAGTAGCTTCACAGAATCTCAGAAGAGAGGATTGTGGGATCAGCGCTCAGGCAGGGTGATCTCAGGAACCCAGTCTCCCAGACTGCGGCTCTGCTCACAGAACAGGTGCAGCTTCTCCAGAGCAGGATCCTCCCACAAGCCGTCAGAGGGATTCTGTTCATGCAAAACAGGAAGGTCCACGTTAGTCACTTGGAAATCACTAGTTATCTTCTTTTCATGACTTTACAAAGCATTCTCTGTTTTATTTGAACTACTGGGTGTTTGTGGGTTACAATACATACCGTGATGAGGACACAGTGGGCGTCTTCAAGTGGGCCGGCCTTGTCACCAACGAGCTCTGCCAGGCGCTGCATGTCGCTCACTCTGACGATGCTGATGTCGTTGTCAAAGCAGAAGGACTGGATGAGGGTGAAATGAATCTGCAGAGCGATGTCACACTCAAACTCCTCATCGGTGGCCAGGATGCAGAAAGACACCCTGTCTGGGTCACTGTGGAGAGAGGATAGAACACACATAAGTACATCTTCAAAGCCATTCGTATTTACGTACATTCAAATCAAATCTGAGGCTAGACACTCTGTCAGGGTCACCATGGAGACGAGAGAAAACGTTTGGTTTGTCATTGGCTTTCATGAGAGACTCAAAACCAACACAGGAACACAGATACAAGCACTGTTCAGGCTGTTACTTACTCATTCATAATTGTAGCACTCTCATAGACTCCAACAGTCAGGCACTCCTCACTCTGGGCAGAGCAGAGAGCCTCCTTCAGAGATTTCCCAATGGCCTGCATCTTAAGGCTATTTCAACAAAGCACGAGGATACTTTTAGGAGATGTAGCAGGAGATTCAAAATGAAAACGTTTGAGCTAATTCTACGAACGTGTCAGAATATATAGAGAGGACGCGGCACACGCGTGTTTTCTGATTGGCTACTGAAGGGACAATGCCCCTCCACTCACAGGCGCGTGCCTATAGATTAAAGTTATCCCAAAGGATTTGGCAGTTTCGATTGAATGGATCAAATGCAAAAAATAAATGACTCTTATTCGTTCCCCTGAACACAACGGAATAATTATTATAGGCACAAAACTTACGCGTGCCCTGGTCAGATTTGTGCTGGCTTACATTTTTTTAAGTTTCACTGTGGCCACCAAAGAGATTTACAATTTATATTTATATATCCACGGCGGAGTCAAACAAATAAGAGAGCGCCATGCATTTAGTTACTCATAGTTTGTGCCATAGGTTTTGTTTGACTGACTGCAATTGCACTTTTCCCTTATATTTTCTTAGAGTTCATAATCAACATAAAATATTGTATACAATGTGTTCGGTGTGGAAATTTGCTATATTTCCTGAATAACCAGGGCAAAAAAATAAGTTTGTAGTGGTACGCGTGACAATTTGCATTGGATAAAACCATACACGCGCCACTGCTTTGCATGCGCAAACTAAGACCTGACTCCAGGCGCGTGGCATCTGGAGGTCGCCTGGGTCTCTCTCCATAGCAACTGGAAGATACCATCTGCCCATGGGGGAAGGTGAGGTTTTAACAAAAGACAACTTCTGCTGTGTCATAAAGTTGGCACCTGCCATGGTAATAAAGCGAATAAAGCCCAAAGGCACCCCCGCTCATAGATGATATTGCTAAGATTTGTTGTCTCAGTTTTATATTTTCCCCACCGAGTCAGCAGGCTACTGTCATTGTGATCACTTGTTGTAAAAAGTACCTTTAACCTAATGCGGGATCAAAACCTATCTAGTAATTCAAAAACGAAATCCCCTGATGCACTTGAGACCAAATGTTGACTTATGTTCGTTGTATTTTTGTTCATTTATTTTCGACGGACATTTTGTAATAGGAAAGTAACTTAGTAAAAAAAAAACATTTGGTGCACTTACACGTAAAATACTGAATCAATCTTTCAACTTATAACCGATTTGCAAGAGATTTAGGCCGTGGCTCAGTGTGCATCAAGTCGCACACGCGAGCCGGAACCAAGAACACCTGTCACAAGCCACCGGGGAGGAGCCCCGCCTAGGCAGATGTGCAGCAGCAACAATATGTCTGTATCAGCTTACATGCGCCTGGCCTGCTGTCTGGCTGAGTCAGTATCTTTAATCGTTAATTGCTATCAGCCGAATCAAGCTATTTTAAAACTCCTTACCTGACGAGCTTGCACTACTTCTGAGGTTGTTGCATGCAGCTAAATCATTTAGTCCCAAGGATTACGCATTAAACCTGCTAGTGCTAAATGATTATTCTGATGATGATGATAATATGAAGTCTATATAGTATCAGCGGCAATATAACTTGTTTTGGCTCTAAAGCTTGGAATGTTGCTTCGACCAGAACAACTGTACAATAAAGTGTTTACACCAAACATCTCTTCTGTCATTTTACCTCGGGCTGGAAGTCATACGCGTGGCAACTTCTGCATATTTGCATTCGTATCTGCAATGAAGTTTGGACCATACGCTTTCTTCAGTCTCATTTAAATTGGATCCAAAACTCAGACAACAGACTTTTTCACCCAGTGAGTGTAAAGACTCGCGGACAAAGGAGCGGGTAGCCTCGGGATCACGGTCTGACCGAGGTCGTGTGTGTGTGTGTGTGTGTGTGTGTGTGTGTGTGTCTGTGGAGATGAGGGGGTCCTTCATAGCGACAGTTCTCCATCTGCCGCTCGGCCATCCACTGAACAATGGGGCTGAATCAATCACCACCAGCATGCGACCCCCTTCACGAAAACGCAGCGGTTTTAGCTTTAGCAATACGAATTGTAATCAAACAACGAAAGCCAGTGTGTACCATCGATGCATAAAGGTGCCGACTGCACGTACAACCATTTGCATCATTTTCCATATAACAACTGCAAATTCTTAGGTGCCGATGCTCCTCATATAGGCATGGCCTCTGTAAATCTAAGATACCAAACTTTCTTTATTACTTTGTTTTTAAATGCAGACTTTCAGTTTGCTAAATAAATAAAACATGTTTCACCGGGCCCATGAGTAAATAAATAAAACCACGCAGCAGTTTGTGACAGCTGATGGACACGTGATCAGCATTGAGTAGCAGCGCACATTGTGCAGCACTCAAAGCGTCCTGGCACGCGCTCTTCATTTACATTTGTATGGATGGCTTTATAATAGGAGTTTCTGCGCGCACAATAGGAGTGGCTTTGGACGGGCTCTACAGATGGCTTTCCTCCACCTGTCCGTGGGGGAAGGCGCGCCTTCTGCTCACTTTCACTGTTTCTGTTTCCAACACTCTCTTTTACCACATAAGACAACTTTCTGCATTCATTTTTGCGACAAGATACTGCACCGTTTCTATTCTTAAGGTAAATGTTTTTGTATAAGTTGTAGTCTGTGTACAAAAAGTATTCTAAATAAAGTTTTAAGCTTAATTTTAAGTTGCAGGAAGACAGTCGCCGTTAGAATGATAGGGGTTCCATGCAAACATTTAATGGTGCCCTTTTATTGAATTAAACCTTTGCCAATTTTTTAAATGCTTCATACTTGCAGTTTAAACCAAGGAGACACGGAGAATAAAACAGGCTGCGAAATTAAATTAATTAATTTAGGGAGCACGTCTGGCACAGACTGAACGTGGTTCGATGACACACAAACCTGCCACGAGCCATAGCGGGACAATAGCATTAGCATACCAATGCACCATTTAGGTCAGCCAATGAGCGCGCTGCTCTTTCATTGCGGCCACGAGTATCACAGTATAAAAGCATTGCACGGACAATCTCGAGTCACTGCTATTCGGATTTACCCTCCGTGAAACACACACTCTAAACAACAAATCCAAGCTACTATCTCTGTTGTGGAATATTTAATTATGACTTTTGAGGAAGTTATTATTCAGGAACCAGCTGAGCGCACTCAGTGCACCAGCACAGCCCTTGAAGATGTTTTGGTCTCCGCCAAAGACAACGACTGCCTCACCGTTGGTGTCTACGAATCTGCTAAAGTTATGAATGTGTGAGTATGCCATTTTAAACTGCTGGTGCATAACCTCAGATTTGATTTGAATGTACATAAATACGAATGGCTTTGAAGATGTACTTATGTGTGTTCTATCCTCTCTCCACAGTGACCCAGACAGGGTGTCTTTCTGCATCCTGGCCACCGATGAGGAGTTTGAGTGTGACATCGCTCTGCAGATTCATTTCACCCTCATCCAGTCCTTCTGCTTTGACAACGACATCAGCATCGTCAGAGTGAGCGACATGCAGCGCCTGGCAGAGCTCGTTGGTGACAAGGCCGGCCCACTTGAAGACGCCCACTGTGTCCTCATCACGGTATGTATTGTAACCCACAAACACCCAGTAGTTCAAATAAAACAGAGAATGCTTTGTAAAGTCATGAAAAGAAGATAACTAGTGATTTCCAAGTGACTAACGTGGACCTTCCTGTTTTGCATGAACAGAATCCCTCTGACGGCTTGTGGGAGGATCCTGCTCTGGAGAAGCTGCACCTGTTCTGTGAGCAGAGCCGCAGTCTGGGAGACTGGGTTCCTGAGATCACCCTGCCTGAGCGCTGATCCCACAATCCTCTCTTCTGAGATTCTGTGAAGCTACTTCTCTACGGAAATACTCATCCTACTGAACAGGATGACACTGTTTCTCATCCCTGGATCCTCCTGAGGAGGAATCCAATCCAGGCAGCGCGGCCCCGGCCCCAGGGGCCTCCGCGACCGTCGCCTCCCGTCCAGTCCATGCCAAGATAGACTCCCATTCTTTATGTGAATGGGGTCCGGTATGCCACGAGAGCGACAAAACGACCCTCATTCTTTGTGCGGATGAGGTTTGGAGAGAAAGGAGAAGCGAGTTCTGCCCCCTGTGTGTTCCACAGAGCAAACGTCGCGTCTTGAAGCACGCGCAGTAGGAGAAGAAGCGGTGCTGAGAAAGAAGCCTTCTTAAAAAGGGACTTTTTAAAATGTCTTCTTGCTGAGCAGCATAACACCAGTTGCAGTCAGCGAAAACTTTCCCACTTTCCAGAATTGTCTTAATTCTCTAAAGGTTTCACTTTAGAAATTTAATAATGACAAGCTAACTTTGAAAAATAAAAGTGAAAAAAATGAAGAAGATTAACTTATTGTTTTCTAAAGGTTTCACTTTAGAAAATTGGAGTAAGTTAAAAATAAAAAAACGAACTTATTGCGAAAGCATTGACTTTAGAACTTGAAACTGTAGATTTTTCAACAAAAACAGCATGTTTTAATGGATAGGAAGCTATTGTAATAGAACTGTGCAAAGGTTTCACTTTGTAATTGTTGAAAATAACAATTGAATAAAAGCATATAGAATATAAAATGTTGTTGTGTTTGTTTTCAAAGTTTATGATATCCCAGACCCTTGGAAAGAGAAAGGGTGGGTGAGTAGTGTGTTATGGTTATGGTTAGGGTTAGTGTGTTATGGTTAGGGTTAGGGTTAGTGTGTTATGAACCGGACAAAGGCTTGACGTGAATTAGCATAGCAGTCCCTACAGGCTGTCATCTGGTCAGTGTGCCCTCCACCCTCTTCTCAGCACTGATCTGCATGTGAATGGAGCGGGCACAAGGGGAGTGTGCACTGCGCTGTCAAACCAAGCCTTCTACACAGAGGGGCTATTGTTGGACCGGCAGATGTCTCTGTGGTCACGCCACACCATCTGCCATGTGCTGCAGGTGGAGGGCGCTTACTGGCCGAGGGGCGGGGTGGCTGAAGGAGAGGGGGGTGGCTCTCATCTGATGCTCAGCCAGATGCTCTCTCCATTGTTTGGGTCACAATGCAACTTTGGTCAACATTGCACACAGCACGTTTTTGAATAAAGTTAAATTCGCTCCGGTCCATGCCGCTCTGGCTAGACAGGGCTAGACAGAGCAGGGCTAGACAGACTATATTATGAACACTAGGGATTCACAATAGGCTACTTTATTTCTATATTCTATCTTGAATGATTAAGTTTAAAAGGTAACTCTAGCTCAAGGGCCAACCTTCATCCAGCAAGTAAAAACACAAATAGAAACAATCAAATCTTGTAAAAATTGTGAGGTAGATGAGATTTTGGGGAAATTAAGAAATGTGTATTTTTCAGTGCAATCCATAATATCCCCATAACATAAGCATCTTATGAGGCACTTTTACTGACAATAATGTAACAATGCTTCTTGTTTGAAATAACACATTGAGGAATATAGTAAAAGCAACATACACAAAATTGACAACTTTGATGAAAAGTTGATGAAAAGATCTATAGATTCTTAAACAAAAGTCAAATTGCAGTCCTTTCTCTGTATTCAGAGATGGATGCCATTTTGAATCCAGAAGTGGGCCTATTTAATCAGGCTCTCAGGAGAGCAGGGGAAGGCCCTCAGCAGAGCACACAGAGCTTGGAGGTGTGTCGGAGACCCCTGTAGGCCCGGAAGCCCTCTCTCCGGTGGTCCCTCACCATCCCTCGGACCACAGGCACTGTCTCCGAGCCCCTCCTCTTCTGGGCGCGGTGGAGGAGGATGCGGTACGCCCCTGTGATGGGACTCCGGCTGCTGTCTACTGACTGGCTCCTCATGTGACTTGTGGTGACCCCCAGCTTCTCCAGCGAGGCCCGCACCTCCTCCTCCTCCTCCTCCAGCTCCCCTGGCTCAGACTGCAGCAGGCGGAGGAGGCTGGGGGCCTTGGGGGGCACCACCGCCCAGGGGAACTCTACGGGCAACAGCCAATCACAGCCCAGCATCTGGTCCACGGCGAAGCGCTCAGCGGGCACGGGCTTGAGGATGCCCCTGATGAGGCGCTGGCAGGGCCCGGGCACCCAGGGGGGCAGCGTGTACGCCCCCTCCAGAACGCAGCGCCGCAGCTTGCCCATGGTGTCGGCCCGGAAGGGCATGGAGCCCGTGACCATGAAGAACAGCAGCACCCCCATGGCCCACACGTCCACCGGGGGGCCCACGTAGCTCTGGTCCCTGAAAAGCTCTGGGGCAGCGTACGGGGGAGAACCACAGAACGTGTCCAGGACCGCGCTGAGGCCGGGCACTCGGGTGCTGAAGCCAAAGTCAGCCACCTTGACGCAGGCGCTGACGGTGTACAGGACGTTCTCTGCCTTCAGGTCTCTGTGGATGATGTGGCTCTCATGCTGAGCGGAGAACAGGTCAACACCAAGAGGACTTAGATTAACTCATAGGACATTGAGATTAAATAGAGTATATTTCTATAGTTTATTTATTCATAGATTTAGGACATTGAGATTAAATAGAGTACATTTCTATAGTTTACTTATTCATAGATTTAGGACATTGATTCATACATTTAGGACAAGTTACTGGGAGGCATTTTTTACGCTTTATTGACAGGACAGTGAATGGACAGGAAGGGTGAGAGAAGAGAAGAGGACAGGGCCTGGGCCGGAATCGAACCCAGGCTGCTGCACTCATGGTCAGCGTCTTAACCCAGTGAGCCACCGGGACACCACCAACATAAGTAGATTCTAGAGTTTATTCATTCATAAGACATTCAATGTGATTAAATATAGTATATTTTTATAGTTTAATTATTCATCATTTATTCATATATTTCTATGGTTTATCACTAAAACTGCCGTTCTTTACCCACCATGTATTTAATAGCTGACAGGATCTGGGCGAAGGTGACCTTGCACTCGTTGTCAGAGAGTTTCCCCTCAGTGGAGATCCTGTCATGAAGGTCCCCTCCCCCGGCATACTCCAGCACCAGGTAGAGCCGGCAGGGTGTGTCCACCACCTCATACAGCCTCACCACGTTACGGTGCTGCAGGCCCTCCATGTTACTGACCTCCCTGGAGAGTAGCCTGTGGGCCTGCATGTCCAGACGACTCTTATCCAGCACCTTCAGGGCCACCTTGTCTGGGAGGGAGGGAGGGAGAGAAGGAGAGAAGGAGGGAGGGAGGGAAAGAGGTACAGAAGGGGGGAGGGAGGAGGGAAGCACACACAGGGAATATTCAGCCGTTTATATTCAGCTGTCATAGAAGTATACAAGAATATTTAGTTGATTATATTCAGCTCATCATAGAAGTATAGAAGAATATTTAGTTGATTATATTCAGCTCATCATAGAAGTATACAAGAATATTTAGTTGATTATATTCAGCTCATCATAGAAGTATAGAAGAATATTTAGTTGATTATATTCAGCTCATCATAGAAGAATAGAAAAATATTTACTAGATTATATTCAGGTCATCATAGAAGTATAGAAAAATATTTACTAGATTATATTCAACTCATCAGAGAAGTATAGAAGCATATTTACTAGATTATATTCAACTCATCAGAGAAGTATAGAAGCATATTTACTAGATTATATTCAACTCATCAGAGAAGTATAGAAGCATATTTACTAGATTATATTCAGCTAATTTCCACAATGCTGCAGGCGCAGTGCAGTGAAGCTGTGAAGAACCCTCTAGTTTTAAGGAAGGAACCTCCACAGCCTCTTATGCAGTTAATAATAAGATGTATTATGCTTATGTTAGTCTGTTGTTTGTCATTGGTCAGTTAATGGCAGATCATTGGCTGTACCTTTGGTGAGGGCATTGTAGGCCAGCTTGACTCTGGAGAAGCTTCCGGTCCCGATCTCCCCCCGGACCTTATAGAAGCCCACCCTCCGGCCCACCATCAGCTCCTTGATGGTCTTCTCGTCTTTGCACATGTCAGAGGTGAGCTTCTCCAGGGGCGTGGGGAGAGTTGAGGGCCGATCCTCCTCCTCCTCCTCCTCCTCCTCCTCCCCAGCCTCAGAGCTGTCTGACAGGCTGTAAAGGCTGTGCCGTGGATGGGCCATGGTAACCTGGTACTGCCCTTTGGGCATCCTCACTGAAGTCTAGGGGGCATGACGACAGCGGGCACAGACTGCAGGCTGGCACAGACACAGAGAGAGCCAGCACTGATGTTAGCGGGCACAGACTGCAGGCTGGCACAGACACGGAACAGAATAGTCCAATCCTGTACAGAACAGTTCAATACTGTACAGAACAGCTCAATACTGTACAGAACAGTTCAATACAGTACAGAATAGTTCAATACAGTACAGAACAGCTCAATACAGTACAGAACAGTCCAATCCTGTACAGAACAGCTCAATACTGTACAGAACAGTTCAATACAGTACAGAATAGTTCAATAAAGTACAGAACAGCTCAATACAGTACAGAACAGTTCAATACAGTACAGAACAGGTCAATAGTGTACAGAAATGCTCAATGCAGTACAGTACAGTTCAATACAGTACAGAATAGTTCAATACAGTACAGAACAGTTCAATACAGTACAGAACAGTTCAATACTGTACAGAACAGTTCAATACAGTACAGAACAGCTCAATAGTGTACAGAAATGCTCAATGCAGTACAGTACAGTTCAATACAGTACAGAATAGTTCAATACAGTACAGAACAGTTCAATACTGTACAGAACAGTTCAATACTGTACAGAACAGCTCAATACAGTACAGTTCAATACTGTACAGAACAGCTCAATAGTGTACAGAAATGCTCAATGCAGTACAGTACAGTTCAATACAGTACAGAATAGTTCAATACAGTACAGAACAGTTCAATACTGTACAGAACAGTTCAGTACAGTACAGAACAGTTCAATACAGTACAGTTCAATACTGTACAGAACAGCTCAATAGTGTACAGAGCAGTTCAATACTGTACAGAACAGCTGGATACTGTGCAGAACAGCACAATAATGTGCAGATTGAAAAAGGTCTGAGCTGTGCAGAACTACAGAGACATAGCAACGCCTGATAAAGTGAGGGTTCGTTTTTGGCTAACACAATAAATGCTATTATTGAATAGTAAATTTAACAACAAAGTGCAGGTAGACTAGAAGCTTTGTTGAGTTAAGACCAAATCATCATTACTGACAGTCTCTATCTTATTCAAATGTATTAGTATTATTATTATGTCAACGTTGGGTTACTGTTCTTACCTTTGGTGTTTGAGGTTGCAGCTTGTCTTCTGTCGTGAGGTTAGATCTTTTCATCTGCTGTGTTTAGGCCCACCTCACTGATGCTCTGGGTGTCATGGTGATGATGTTGACAGAGTAGAGAGCAGGAGGCTGTTCCTATGTGTCTTCTGACTGGTCCTTTCCATCACGTGATTCCCAATCCTTATTCACTGTGGTCTGTCCATGTACATAGTAAATCACAGCTTCAGTTCTCCCTGCTATCGCCTCTCTCTAAAATAGTGCTAGGCAACCTCTACAGCCACCTGCAAACACACTGACAGAATAGATCCTTACATGCATAGCTTATTCCTCTCCGCCTTACAGATTACAGGTCACGGCCGTGTTCCTGACTTAATCCCCTTTAGTAAAAGCCAGTCCAGTCAATCTAACTCACAGCTCCTTCTTACTAAGATACCAATCTATGGAGGCAGCACATTCAGACAGGCCCATGGTGCAGGAGGGACTAGTCATTTAAATCTAGTCATGAACATGTTACTGCAGTGAATTAGTAGAACAATGTACCTGATGCACCAATGTGATGGCTGAAGAGAGCAGATAACTGTAGGCTAAGAGGAGATTGATCTCCTGACAACAGCAAGCTGCAGGTGCTGCCAGCGCTTATGTAACAGGGTTACCTGATGTTCCCATAGAGATTAGCCTGTTCCATACCCATAATCAGATTACAAACAAACTAACAAATCCTAGAATTCAGGGCTGAGTGCCAGCCTGTCATGGCAGCTTGGTGTCCCTCTACAACAGAAAGTCTTTCTAGTAAGGTCAAAATGCCTTTGTAGAAGACATGATCTCAATATTAAATATGGCTGATCTAGTTAAGCCAGAGTATACATTAAAGGTGTATATTAAACATGGTTGTTCTAGTTAAGCCAGAGTATACATTAAAGGTGTATATTAAACATGGTTGTTCTAGTTAAGGCAGAGTATACATTAAAGGTGTATTTAAATATGGCTGTTCTAGTTAAGCCAGAGTATACATTAAAGGTGTGTATGAAACATGGTTGTTCTAGTTAAGCCAGCGTATACATTAATGGTGTATTTAAACATGTTTTTTCTAGTTAAGCCAGAGTATACCCTAAAGGTGTATTTAAATATGGCTGTTTGTGTTACAGGCTGTTAGTTTGTGTTACAGCCTGTTAGTTTGTGTTACAGCCTGCTAATTTGTGTTACAGCCTGCTAGTTTGTTACAGCCTGTTAGTTTGTGTTAATCTGTTAGTCTGTGTTACAGCCTGCTAGTTTGTTACAGCCTGTTAGTTTGTGTTACCGTCTGCTAGTTCTTGAAGGTGATATATCAGCCTCTACTTGTAAGAGGTTTGGAACCCTTCCTCCTAGCAAAGATGCTGATGCGTGTAGTTCCCAGGTCTCAGTGCTGATTGGATTAGTGTTTAATAAAAGAGCTTCAGCTGTCTGCTTTTACATGTATGGGGACTTGTTACACTTGCTTAGCACACAGTGCCTAGTAATAATATAAAACATAAAAAAGACAAATCAAATAAATCTTATAGGACCTAAATGGTGGTCTAACCGCTGAGGTTACTGTCCCATCAGTGTGGTGAGAAGAATTCCCTAACAGTTACCCACAGCCCTACTGCCCACAGCCCTACTGCCCACAGCCCTACTGCCCACAGACCTTCTGCTCACAGCCCTACTGCTGCCAGCCCTATTGCTCACAGCCCTACTGCTGCCAGCCCTATTGCTCACAGCCCTACTGCCCTCAGCCCTACTGCCCACAGACCTTCTGCTCACAGCCCTACTGCTGCCAGCCCTATTGCTCACAGCCCTACTGCCCACAGCCCTACTGCTCACAGCCCTACTGCCCACAGCCCTACTGCCCATAGCCCACAGTCTACTGCTCACAGACCTACTGCCCACAGCCCAACTGCCCACAGCCCTACTACCCACAGGCCTCCTGCTCACAGGCCTACTGACCTCAGCCCTACTGCCCACAGCCCTACTGCCCATAGCCCACAGTCTACTGCTCACAGACCTACTGCCCACAGACCTACTGCCCACAGCCTACTGCATGAAGCCCTGTTCTCTCTTGAGGCTCTCAGTGTAGGAAACAAAGCACAGTAAAATAAGATACTGGATGAAAACGAAGCATCCAAATATCAAAATAAAGAGTGCACTTTAAAAAGCCTTTTTTAAACTTTTTGAAAACTGTTACCTATAACATACCCTGCCACAGTGGTTCACAAGTTAAAACCAACGGTCGAAACAATTCACTGACAGCGTGCACCATGTCAAGTGAAAATATGTTTCCAAAAACAAAACAACTCCCGTGCTTGAGATAAAAGAGACTCCATGTTAGCCAAGAGTATTAGAACGATGGCCAAGGCTATGAGTCCCATTTAAATCTTCTTCCTCTTAAGACGGGAGTCTGCCAGTCGGCTGGCATGCTGCTCCTCCAAGTCCCTGATTCTCTGACGCAGAGCTTCAATCTCTTGGTCTTTCTCCTCCTGTAGAAACTGTAGCTTCTGAAATCACAAACAGACAGAGACTCAATAAACCCATTAGTGATGGCACACAAACACACCCTGAATGAATCTGGGTGCACGCTGGGACGGTTTGAGAGTAATGTACTGCAGGGGAGTCCTAGACTGTACCTGAACAGTTCCAACTAACAGAATGGGATATTTTTTACATCCAGTACCTAACTGAGCAGAGCTAAACTGAAAAGGCCCAATTTGCTTCTCCTCAAAAGGTTGTGGCTGTGTTTTAAATGGTACCGTGGATGTGTAATGTGATGTATTTAATGTATTAAATGGTACAGTGGATGTGTAATGTGATGTATTTAATGTATTAAATGGTACAGTGGATGTGTAATGTGATGTATTTCATGTATTAAATGGTACAGTGGATGTGTAATGTGATGTATTTAATGTATTAAATGGTACCGTGGATGTGTAATGTGATGTATTTAATGTTTTAAATGGTAAAGTGGATGTGTAATGTGATGTATTTAATGTATTAAATGGTACAGTGGATGTGTAATGTCATGTATTTAATGTATTAAATGGTAGTGGATGTGTAATGTGATGTATTTAATGTATTAAATGGTACAGTGGATGTGTAATGTGATGTATTTCATGTATTAAATGGTACAGTGGATGTGTAATGTGATGTATTTAATGTATTAAATGGTACCGTGGATGTGTAATGTGATGTATTTAATGTATTAAATGGTACAGTGGATGTGTAATGTGATGTATTTCATGTATTAAATGGTACAGTGGATGTGTAATGTGATGTATTTAATGTATTAAATGGTACCGTGGATGTGTAATGTGATGTATTTAATGTATTAAATGGTACAGTGGATGTGTAATGTGATGTATTTAATGTATTAAATGGTACAGTGGATGTGTAATGTGATGTATTTAATGTATTAATTGGTACCGTGGATGTGTAATGTGATGTATTTAATGTATTAAATGGTACAGTGGATGTGTAATGTGATGTATTTAATGTATTAAATGGTACCGTGGATGTGTAATGTGATGTATTTAATGTATTAAATGGTACAGTGGATGTGTAATGTGATGTATTTAATGTATTAAATGGTACAGTGGATGTGTAATGTGATGTATTTAATGTATTAAATGGTACAGTGGATGTGTAATGTGATGTATTTCATGTTTTAAATGGTACAGTGGATGTGTAATGTGATGTATTAAATGTTTTAAATGGTACCGTTGATGTGTAATGTGATGTATTTAATGTATTAAATGGTACAGTGGATGTGTAATGTGATGTATTTCATGTTTTAAATGGTACAGTGGATGTGTAATGTGATGTATTTAATGTATTAAATGGTACAGTGGATGTGTAATGTGATGTATTAAATGTATTAAATGGTACAGTGGATGTGTAATGTGATGTATTTAATGTATTCAATGGTACAGTGGATGTTTAATGTGATGTATTTCATGTTTTAAATGGTACAGTGGATGTGTAATGTGATGTATTTAATGTATTAAATGGTACAGTGGATGTGTAATGTGATGTATTTAATGTATTAAATGGTACAGTGGATGTGTAATGTGATGTATTAAATGGACCAGTAATGCCCTCACCCGTTTGAAGATGTTCTGAGAGATGAGGCCAGAGGATAAAGTTTGCTGCTGGCCCCTCTGAGAAGTGCTCTGGACTCTGGCCAGCTTAGCCCCAAACTGACAACACACAGCGCGGCACATCATCAGCACTCACAAACAGTCAGCAGAACGTATCACCAACAGGAGCCATTTATCAATTCATTCTTCAGTCACTTTCAGGACTTATGGTTTCTTATGGTCATAAATAATTGTTTAGGCTATGCATTATGGGGAAATATAGAATTTCATGTTTCGGAGAGAACATTATCAGGTGCAACCAGCTACCCTGGACACACAGACCCTAACCCTAACCCCTAACCCTAACCCACAGATAGGGTCACAGAGGCCTTGACACACAGACCCTATCCTTAACCCTAACCCCAACCCTAACTCTAACCCACAGACAGGGTTACAGAAGCCTTGACCCACAGACCCTAACCCTAACCTACAGACAAGGTCACAGAGGCCTGGACACATAGACCCTAACCTTAACCCCTAACCCCTAACCCTAAGACTGGGTCACAGAAGCCTGGAAACACAGACCCTAGCCCTAACCTTTACCCCTAACCCACAGACCCAAACCGATAACCCTAACACGCAGACCCTAACCCCTAACCCCCACACAGACAGGGTCGCAGAGTCCTGGACACACAACATGCCTCAGCTGTCTGTACCTCGATTTGTAGCTTAAGGATTTCACTCTGCCTGTCTCTCTCCTGATCTTTGAGTGTCTTCTTCAGCTCCTCCACCTCTGACTCCTTGGCTTCCAGGGTCTTTCTCGCCTCCACGCCTCTAGTGGTCACTACAGGTAACACAGCCCTCAGATAGAGGACCTTATTAATGACTACATGGATAAATCACTCCTGTTGATACCTGACCAGTTAAATACAAAGAGTTCATTCTGTAACAGTGTTTAACATGAAGCCATGCTGTAACAGTGTTTAACATGAAGCCATGCTGTAACAGTGTTTAACATGAAGCCATGCTACAACAGTGTTTAACATGAAGCCATGCTGTAACAGTGTTTAACATGAAGCCATGCTGTAACAGTGTTTAACATGAAGCCATGCTGTAACAGTGTTTAACATGAAGCCATGCTGTAACAGTGTTTAACATGAAGCCATGCTGTAACAGTGTTTAACATGAAGCCATGCTACAACAGTGTTTAACATGAAGCCATGCTACAACAGTGTTTAACATGAAGCCATGCTGTAACAGTGTTTAACATGAAGCCATGCTGTAACAGTGTTTAACATGAAGCCATGCTGTAACAGTGTTTAACATGAAGCCATGCTGTAACAGTGTTTAACATGAAGCCATGCTGTAACAGTGTTTAACATGAAGCCATGCTGTAACAGTGTTTAACATGAAGCCATGCTACAACAGTGTTTAACATGAAGCCATGCTACAACAGTGTTTCATATGAGGACAGCCATGCTACAACAGTGTTTCATATGAGGACAGCCATGCTGTATGGATGCCTACACTGGCTGAGTGATTCTCTGAGGGCAGCTTCAGCCTCGACTCTGTACTGCTGCCGGACGGCCTCCATCGCCCCCTGGTGGCTTTCTGCCTCAGCTCTGCTCTGGGACAGCAGCCTCTGAACCTTGGCCTCCCGCTCCTGAAAAGAACCATTTCCACACTGACATTTACCTGAATGCAGGATTGTATTTCTACCAGGAGTGACCTCATGTATATTTTTAAAGCTAAATAAATCCTCCATTTAAACACTCTTGTGTACAGTCAGTATGTAAAGCAAGTAGAATATTGAAACCTGTGCAATCCTCCGGTTCTGTTGTGTCAGCTCTTCCACACTGCCTCTCAGCCTCTCATTTTCCACTAGAAGATACATAACAGCCAATCACACACTAGAAGATACATTACAGCCAATCACACACTAGAAGATACATTACAGCCAATCACACACTAGAAGATACATTACAGCCAATCACACTGCCTCTCAGCCTCTCACTTTCCACTAGAAGATACATAACAGCCAATCACACACTAGAAGATAGATTACAGCCAATCACACTGCCTCTCAGCCTCTCACTTTCCACTAGAAGATACATAACAGCCAATCACACACTAGAAGATACATTACAGCCAATCACACTGCCTCTCAGCCTCTCACTTTCCACTAGAAGATACATTACAGCCAATCACACACTAGAAGATACATTACAGCCAATCACACTGCCTCTCAGCCTCTCACTTTCCACTAGAAGATACATTACAGCCAATCACACACTAGAAGATACATTACAGCCAATCACACTGCCTCTCAGCCTCTCATTTTCCACTAGAAGATACATTACAGCCAATCACACTGCGTCTCAGCCTCTCATTTTCCACTAGAAGATACATTACAGCCAATCACACTGCCTCTGAGCCTCTCATTTTCCACTAGAAGAAACATTACAGCCAATCACACACTAGAAGATACATTGAAGCCAATCACACTGCGTCTCAGCCTCTCATTTTCCACTAGAAGATACATAACAGCCAATCACACACTGGAAGATACATTACAGCCAATCATACTGCCTCTCAGCTTCTCATTCTCCACTAGAAGATACATAACAGCCAATCACAGTGATGCTAACAAGAGACCGTTACCTCTGAGATCACACTGTTCTTGTAACGTCTGCTCAAGAACTTTCAATGTCCCCTGCATCTCATCTCTCTCTGAAAGACAGTCCCATTGGAAAATAAGCCTATGGAAACTTTCGACATTATTCCAAAACACAAAATGTATAGCTTATCCTGCTATTAACCGCTTTATACGTTGGCGTTTTGATGAATTGTGTATACTCCTAAAGTTAGTTATTTTCCTCTACAGGCCTCTATAGTTTAAGAATAACAGAACCAACCCCAATCTATTCTAGACTGAGAGGAGTTAAGGAAGAGAAATCTCACCTTCAATCAAATGCTTCTCTTTCGTCTGGGTGAACTTCAGAACCCGACTGGCCCCATCCAGTTTGATCTCTAAAATGTTGTTTTTTGCAGTGAGGTCTGTAATGTGCTTTGGGAGAGAATGTCTGTCAATATTTTAACCAAACACATTCATATATTTGTCTACTTTGCCTCTACTGTTCCTAACGTGACAGTTCGGATCACAAATCGCTAACCGGAGAAAAACGTATAATTATGATCACTCAAACTTTGAAGGTAACGGTAGGTATTCCAACCGAGTTGATAAGGAAATTACATATCGTGCATCATGATGAGCGCTGCACTCGGGTTCAAAACCGATTACAGACGGAAAAGGCGAAAAGAGACTCTGCTACAGCAGCAGTGATGCGAGTCATGAGAAAATGAACATACACCACCGGCCGCCAACACTAAATGAATTGAACCTACCTGCTCTAATAAAGTAAAGTCTTCAATTAGCTTTTCAAGATCAACGGATGTTGACTTCTTTATCTCCGTATCCATTGTTCAACTGATAATAAAACTGAATTGCTAAAAAGCAATCGGTAAGTTAGCTAAACTCTTCAATCTTACTTAGCAAACAGTAATGACATCCTGTTGGCGGGAAAGGCCGCACTATAATGCACGCGCATCGCTCCCTGGTACGCGCCACATTGTGAAAACTATTTAGAAAATAGTAAAATTATTATTACTATTATTTAAAAAATTGTAAAATAGTAATTTTATGGTACCATCCATATGGTTCTGTGCTTGTGCAACCACTCCTGGTTTTATGTGTTACCTCGAATGGTTCCTATTGGAAAGGGTTCTTCTACCATTAAACAACCATTTGGTGTTTTAAAAGGTTATACAAAGACTAGTGGTTCTATGTAGAACCATTAGGATTACTACTAGTACTAATTAACCTCTGAAGAACCAGTATTTTTTAGAGTGTAGAGTTTCCCTGCTTGTCGCACCTCACTGAGATAGGTTGATCACACAAGTGCAGTCCAGCTGCTGGGACCGGACCGGAGACATGCATTTCGTTGGAATGGCACTCGGCACGATTTAAAGGTGCATTGCCACCACCTAGTGGTTATTATGCATATTACACGAAGTAACTTAAAAGATTTTTCAAAACGATGAAAAGGCCTACACCACATTTAGAGCACATTGACCAGCTGTTTTTACATTATATTGAATATATGATGTTATCTTCATCTATTCCCCCAGCAGGCTGGGTGTTATAATATTTACATTTATAACGGGACTTGATTCTATTTATAGCACAGACCAGCTGTTTTATTGAATATATGATGCACTGAAGTTTGATGTGCTTCTAACCATTTCAAATGATATCCATTCTAATGGGAACATTGAATGCACGTGCCCTTTAACTGTGCCGTTTGACCTTCACTCCTGCCCGTGGCCAGCCAACCCGCTCAGAATGGATCCTGGACCAAGATTTACAATAACCCTGACTAGCAGAGCAAAAGGGCTTTTTAACTCTGACTAGCAGAGCATCAGGGCTTTTTCATTCATAGCATTTTTGATACAGACACAATTCTAATGCTGACACAATAGGTGAGACTTTGTAAAATACATTAGCTGGAGCAAGGAGAAATTGTAAACTAATTAAGTTATTTTCTTGGTCCATCTGGTCATGCTTTGATGGTGCTAAGATTCAGGGCAGTACATGTCAGATGAATAAGACTTTGTAATATCCTAATGTTATATGTGATTGTGCATACTGGGAGCATAAGAATATTTCCTAACCACACAATGGAAATATGGTTATAATTATCTTACAGTGGAGGAGAACATTTTTTGAAATAATTGATATTACAACACCATGGGCACATATCGATATATTAGTGTTAATACACTAAGGCAGGGGTTCTTAACATTTTTTCAGACTGGAACCCAAATGCTAAATTTGGTGTTTATCTGGGACCCAGCATTTAAAACTTGCGTAGGTCTAAAAAAAACTATTTTGGATACTATTAAGCTTAAATGCACCAAAACACTTCATTTTGCTATCACTATATAAAACCATGCAACCATTATCTAAGTAAATTGCCCTAGTGACAAAGGTAGTAAGTAAATATAGTATTCATAGTTCAGCAGCTAGCTAAGATAAGAAGTTGTAAGGAGAAATCGGCAAATCATTTAATCAGAAATGCATGTAAGGTCTATAAGTACAAGGTACAAACAGCACAATACAAAACATATTTTCACTGAAGTAGGCCATTGGCAGTTGACTGGTCCTCTTGACTTGCTGTAACCTCTGTAATGTACTGTATGGCAATGGCCCTGTCTAATATAACAGAGGGGGAGACAGGTGAGGGGAGAGATAGGTGAGGGTGTAGAGAGGGAGACATGTGAGGGGGTGACAGGTGAGGGGGCAGAGGAGGAGACAGGTGAGGGTGTAGAGGGAGAGACAGGTGAGGGGGTAGAGGGGGAGACAGGTGAGGGGTAGAGGAGGAGACAGATGAGGGGGTAGAGGGGTTTTGACGCAGTTGCAAATTGATGGTACTAAAAACATTTTGCTTAAAAAATTCTGACATTTCATTCACAGTTCAATTTCTACTTATTTTGTAGTTTGCTAGCTTGTAACGGCTACATATTTAGCAAGCAGAAAACATTAACATAAACAATGCCGTTTACAAATGTTACATCATGTTATCTGTAAATATTTGGCACAGCTTAAAGAACACATACAATCTATTCACGTATAGGCAACCTGTTATATGGCACTATGAAAACACAGTCCTCTAACTCAGTCTCTGAACAGTCAGGATGAAAACACAGTCCTCTCCTTCAGTCTCTGAACAGTCAGGATGAAAACACAGTCCTCTACCTCAGCACATGGTGGTTATCCTACTTCTTATGACCAAACTACTCTCTGTTCTTCCTCCCTTGCCAATGTCCAGGCATCTTGTTGATAATCTGGAGGCTCTGACTGCTAGGGAAAGAGCTCCCTGATCTCTCAACAAGAATAGTACTTCTACCACGCTCTGATGACCAATCACCTGGCTGTGTTTGATCAAGATTGACACCGTATGCCCAGCCCCTGTCCTAGGGAATGATGCTTCCCAAAAGGTCAGGGGTCAGGTAGTCCTCTGGTGTTGGAATGGGCTTGGTGATCACTGGGTGGGGGGCGGGCTTCAGTAAGAGGCTGTTCTGCCTATCCACTGCCTCCACCATGGTGTAGCTGGGAGCAGGCAGCAGGGCGGGCCTGGAGGCAGGGCTGTAGTATTCCCCGGAGGCCAGGCCAGGCACAAAGCTCCACTCTGGACTGGGAGGTGGAACAGGCTCCTCCATGGCTGGGCTGCTGCTCTTCCTAACAGGGTCCAGCTCAGAGGTATAGCCTCCTACTTCAGCATTAATGGAAAGGACCTTCAATTCTTTCTTCTCCTTCTCATCTTTCTCCTTTATTTTGTTGCTGGATATGATGTTTGCACTTCTCTGCTCTTCCGGTGCCAGGAGAACCTCCCTGGAGTTCCTCACCTCACTGACCTGGGTGTACAGGCCGTCTCTGCTGATGATGACTCGGTCCGGGTCACAACAGCTGGCCCGGCCCGAGTCATCATCCCTGAAGCAGGTGGACGGAGGGGGGCAGTCTGAGGATGGGGAGCAGGTCATCAGGGTGTTCAGGTCACTCAGCCTCTCTGAGGGCTCCTCCATGTCCAGCTCAATGAACTCCACCCAGGGGTCGCTGCTGTAAAGCTCCGGTCTGAGGTCCAGGGGCCCGCCCAGGATCGAGGTCAGCTCTGGCAGCTTGTCTTTCTATAGGGGACATGACAGAGGTCAACTCAGCCAGCTTGTCTTTCTATAGGGGACATCATTGAGTGCATGAGGTACATGAAAACATTGCATAGATTATGTGATATGCCAGACAGACAACTGAAAATAGTCTGAAAATGGAGAAGCCTAAACACATGTGTGTAGAGTCTATGTAAAATAACATAGCAGTCACACTTGGCACAATGAGTTAAAAACAAAGACCTTCAGGAGTTCTGGATCAATTCCTCTGATCTTGGGACCAGGAACAGGAGGTAGAAGAATGACCATCAGCCTAGGGCACAGAGAGAAGGTGTGATCAGTCATCAATAGAATGGTCTCAAGCTTTGAAAAATGTACACCACAGCCAAGATGAATATAATTCACCACAGATGAAGTACTTTGAGTTTCTTAATAGAACTATTCTATAAATATATATTTTTTAAAGTCTCTTGTATATAGTGCAAAAAAGTGAGTGTTGTCTTACTTCTGTTGCTTAGAAACCAGGATAAGCATTAGGATGCCTACTAAAAACAAGGCTGCAAAGATAAGCAGGACTGCAAAAGGGAATATGGGCTCTGGAGAGAAAACACAATCAAACACATTTACATATGATACCAATAAATACAGACATATAGACACACAATCAGGGGCAGAAATGCAGAATTGTTGGCACTAGTGGCACGTGATATTAACCCATATTTTAGGAGGTCTAAAAAATGGGCCACCCTCACGCATACCATCCAACAATTAAACCAGAATAAATAGTAATGCTCCTGATGTGATCAAACGTAAACGTGCTCAACAATATCAAATAGCTGTTTATAGACATGTATTTACTGTACAGCCTTGGTCCTGAACTAAACAGAATCATTCTCCATTGCTGTAAGTATAACTGTTGTTGTTTCTGTCCCTCGCTTGTTAAATGTATTCTCCTATGATTGGTGCGAGAAGGCTCTAAGAGCAGAAAAGCTTTCATTATCAAATGAGCCACAGGCTACTTAGTCTTAGAGTTGGATTTTTGAACAAGCCAATTATCTAAAAACGTTTCCATGAGATGTGAAAGGAATGCGACACACCTTTTGAAGGGATGTGTATGAATATAGATTCGCTGAATGCTCCAAAGTTTGGCGAGGAGACCATTTTACACCGTACCCGGACCTCGTGGTCCACATTGGCCTGTAGCCCGAAAACGGAGCGCTGGGTCCCCTTCTCAAGGTCCAGCTGGTATGGAAATAAAAATATAACTTTCACATTGTGTACACAACCAGTCGTATTAAAATGGTCGTTAGCATGTGATGGAGATGTGTTGAGGAAGTTTTAGTTAGAGTACATCTAAAGGTCAACTTCAGAGTCTTTCAGTCTTGGTATTACTTAAGAGAATTAAAGTAAAGCCTTGTTCTTGGATTGAAGATGTAAAGAAGAGCTCAGAGTATTGGAGAAGGTTTTTCAGACTGAGGTCACACACTGCCTGGGTTAGTAAGGAATCATTACTGACAATAACATTACATGTAATATACATAAGTGCTACTCACAGTGCTCCAGAGCGCTGAGTTGACCTGGCGATACTGAACCTCATACTGCAGCGTAATCCAGCCTATCTGGACATCGGCTGACTGAGCCGGGGTCCAGTTGACCATGATGTCAAAGTGGTTCCCTGTTAGACCACTCACCTTAAGCAGTGTCCAGTTCAGACCCACTGGGGGATCGGGGTGTACTGCAACATTAAGGCTAGGTTAGGGTCAGGGTGCACTGCAATGCTCGAACACAATAACATTAGAGAACCACTATGTTAGCATCAACATTAGAGCAACACTATGTTAGCATCAACGTTAGAGCATCACTATGTTAGCATCAACATTAAAGAACCACTATGTTAGCATCAACATTAGAGCATCACTATGTTAGCATCAACATTAGAGCATCACTATGTTAGCATCAACATTAGAGCATCACTATGTTAGCATCAACATTAGAGCAACACTATGTTAGCATCAACATTAGAGAACCACTATGTTAGCATCAATATTAGAGCAACACTATGTTAGCATCAACATTAGAGCAACACTATGTTAGCATCAACATTAGAGCATCACTATGTATGCATCAACATTAGAGCACCACTATGTTATCATCAACATTAGAGCATCACTATGTTAGCATCAACATTAGAGCAACACTATGCTACAATCAACATTAGAGCACCACTATGTTAGCATCAACGTTAGAGCACCACTATGTTAGCATCAACATTAGAGCATCACTATGTTAGCATCAACATTAGAGCATCACTATGTTAGCATCAACATTAGAGCATCACTATGTTAGCATCAACATTAGAGAACCACTATGTTAGCATCAACATTAGAGCAACACTATGTTAGCATCAACATTAGAGCAACACTATGTTAGCATCAACATTAGAGCATCACTATGTTAGCATCAACATTAGAGCACCACTATGTTATCATCAACATTAGAGCATCACTATGTTAGCATCAACATTAGAGCAACACTATGCTACAATCAACATTAGAGCACCACTATGTTAGCATCAACGTTAGAGCACCACTATGTTAGCATCAACATTAGAGCATCACTATGTTAGCATCAACGTTAGAGCATCACTATGTTATCATCAACATTAGAGCACCACTATGTTAGCATCAACGTTAGAGCACCACTGTTAGCATCAACGTTAGAGCATCACTATGTTAGCATCAACATTAAAGAACCACTATGCTAGCATCAACATTAGAGCAACACTATGTTAGCATCAACATTAGAGCATCACTATGTTAGCATCAACGTTAGAGCATCACTATGTTAGCATCGACATTAGAGCATCACTATGTTAGCATCAACATTAGAGCATCACTATGTTATCATCAACATTAGAGCAACACTATGTTAGCATCAACATTAGAGCACCACTATGTTAGCATCAACATTAGAGCATCACTATGTTAGCATCAACATTACAGAACCACTATACTAGCATCAACATTAGAGCACCACTATGTTAACATCAACATTAGAGCACCACTATGTTACCATCAAAATTAGAGCACCACTGTTAGCATCAACGTTAGAGCAACACTATGTTAGCATTAACATTATCATCAACGTTAGAGCAACACTATGTTAGCATTAACATTATCATCAACGTTAGAGCAACACTATGTTAGCATCAACATTAGAGAACCACAATACTAGCATCAACATTACAGCATCACTATGTTAGCATCAATATTAGAGCACCACTATGTTAGTATCAACATTAGAGCACCACTATGTTAGCATCAACATTAGAGCACCACTATGTTAGCATCAACATTAGAGCACCACTATGTTAGCATCAACATTAGAGCACCACTATGTTAGCATCAACATTAGAGCACCACTATGTTACCATCAACATTAGAGCACCACTATGTTAGCATCAACATTAGAGCATCACTATGTTAGCATCAACTTTAGAGGGTGAAAATAAAGAAGCTGTTATGGGGGAACCCCTAATCCTTTAAAGGGGGTCGGGAATCGGGAAACGTCAGCTGGGCAATGAACAAAGAGAGCTTAAAAACTGTTTAGGTAAATAATGGATGTTAAAAACAACTATTTCTTTCTGTATTCATTTTAATGCTTTTTAAAAAAATTTAGTAACTATTGTGAGCTTAAAAACCATTTAGGTAAATGATGGGCATTAAAAAAAAAAAAATTCTGTATTAATTTTGAAAAAAAATAAATTCTAAAAGTAAACCAGGCAGGTTGTTATTGTGAAGAAGAGAATCATTTCCTGTAACAGCAGAGAACACAGCACTAGTTGCTGACAAACAGCTGATGTGAACACAGTAGTAGTTTTATTGTGACAGTGATTGATATGAAGATGAGGTAAAACCCAGGACCCCCGGCAGGCTTACCGATGTCTTCCACATTGAAGGTGAGTATGTCATACACCAGGGCCTCGTCCATGGAGCGGAGCTGGATCTTATAGGGTGTCCAGATGACCGTATGCGTTCTGTCAAAGTAACACTCGTCTCCCCCGTCAAAGCTGTAGTGAGGACATTCCTTCCATTCTTTGTCAGGGTTGCTGTAAAGGAAGGATATTGTTTTTTAAATATCCTTTTTACACTTTCTAATCTTGGGGTTTTGTTCTCGAGTGACGGGAAAAATGGAACGTGAGATGGGCCGGAGAATCGGAGCAGCGGGAGCGGTATTGCAGTCGCTGTATCGCACCGTTGTAACAAAGAGAGAGTTGAGCCGAAAGGCAAAGCTCTCAATCTTCCGGTCTATCTTTGTTCCTACTCTCACCTATGGTCACGAAGGATGGGTCATGACCGAAAGAACGACATCACGGATACAAGCGGCCAAAATGAGTTTCCTCCGGCGGGTGGCTGGCTTCTCCCTTAGAGATAGGGTGAGAAGTTCAGTCATCCGGGAGGGACTCTGAGTAGATCCGCTGCTTCTTTGCGTAGAAAGGAGCCAGTTGAGGTGGTTTGGGCATCTAGTTAGGATGCCACCTGGCCGCCTCCCTAGGGAGGTGTTCCAGGCACGTCCAGCTGGGCGGAGGCCACGGGGCAGACCAAGGACCAGGTGGAGGGATTATATCTCCATGCTGGTCGGGGAGCGCCTTGGAATCCCCCAGTCAGAGCTGGCGGATGTGGCCCGGGAAAGGGAAGGATGGGGCTCTCTGCTGGAACTACTACCTCCGCGACCCGATCGGATAAGCGGACGAAGATGATGATGATGATGATGACACTTTCTAATCCCAGCAATATACTGTATACAACATCCTAAAATAACACCAACTTAGACAAGATATTATTTTCCACATAATATTTTGAAGGAAAATGTTGTCAATAAGGAAAATATAACTTACTTTTCATTAAAGTAGAATAGTTTTAGGTTAGGAATACTAATGTTCTGGAATGTTCCCAAATTCCATCTGCAACGGAAAGTCTCCATGTCTGGTGAGAAGCACCCGATGAAATGGGGAGGGGTTTGGGAGAGGCCTGAGGAGGAAACAGAGAGGTATCCTTTCCTTTATTAGTCAACACACATTCCTGTACAAACCTGTAGCAGCTTGTACAGGATATTTACCTTCAAGATCCAACAACAGTATTATCCTCCGAGGTCCAGAGGTTTGGGCCGCGGCTCATTTCAGTTTGTGGCTGCTAATGGCTGGAATGAGATCCAGCCCAGACTTAAATTGGACCCTTTTATTCCCATCGCAATGGTCTCTCATAAACTCAAAATGTTGTGAACAGATGTTTTGCTGCTGGTGCTTATTTTCTTCTGATAGCCTATTGGCCAGGTTGTCATTGTACATAAATGATTGTTCTCAATTGATTTATCTGGGAAATCAAGGAAATAATCATATTCATCTTTAAATACAGGTTTGTGTATATACTATACTATACTATAAGCTACTGCCACATAGCTTTCGGGGAAAGCGTGTCTTTTATCTGTCCTAGGAACAGCCACTAACAAAGCTTGCCATGTGCTGAACCCCTCACTCCACTGTTTGCAGCCGGGAACATGTTCTTAGAAATGGCTTTCCAGTGCGTAGCTCTCTGGCAGTAGTAATTAACATCCCTGCCAAACACCCACGCCTAGAACCTAAAGTAACCTCGTGTTAAAAGAGAAATCCATCTGACACTCTCAGGTCCACACCCAAAGCTCATCTAAAGAAGACTCCAATGCAGCGTCAAAGAGTTAAGACAGGTGGTTGCTGTGTGTGTGAGCGTGCACATGTATGTGTGCGCACAGCTTGTGTTTGTTGGTTCATCTGCTGAACCATCGTTTTGACGTTAGCTATTGCCTCCCAAGCTGTTAGTAAATCAACATCACAAACTGACCACAACAACAACAACAACAACAACAACAACAGCAGCAGCAGCAGCCACAGTAGGAGCAGTGACAGGCTGAGGGCCACATTAGGAGCAGTGACAGGCTGAGGGCCACAGTAGGAGCAGTGACAGGCTGAGGGCCACAGTAGGAGCAGTGACAGGCTGAGGGCCACAGTAGGAGCAGTGACAGGCTGAGGGCCACAGTAGGAGCAGTGACAGGCTGAGGGCCACAGTAGGAGCAGTGACAGGCTGAGGGCCACAGTAGGAGCAGTGACAGGCTGAGGGCCACAGTAGGAGCAGTGACAGGCTGAGGGCCACAGTAGGAGCAGTGACAGGCTGAGGGCCACAGTAGGAGCAGTGACAGGCTGAGGGCCACAGTAGGAGCAGTGACAGGCTGAGGGCCACAGTAGGAGCAGTGACAGGCTGAGGGCCACAGCAGGAGCAGTGACAGGCTGAAGGCCACAGTAGGAGCAGTGACAGGCTGAGGGCCACAGTAGGAGCAGTGACAGGCTGAGGGCCACAGTAGGAGCAGTGACAGGCTGAGGGCCACAGTAGGAGCAGTGACAGGCTGAGGGCCACAGTAGGAGCAGTGACAGGCTGAGGGCCACAGTAGGAGCAGTGACAGGCTGAGGGCCACAGTAGGAGCAGTGACAGGCTGAGGGCCACAACAGGAGCAGTGACAGGCTGAGGGCCACAGTAGGAGCAGTGACAGGCTGAGGGCCACAGTAGGAGCAGTGACAGGCTGAGGGCCACAACAGGAGCAGTGACAGGCTGAGGGCCACAGTAGGAGCAGTGACAGGCTGAGGGCCACAGTAGGAGCAGTGACAGGCTGAGGGCCACAACAGGAGCAGTGACAGGCTGAGGGCCACAGTAGGAGCAGTGACAGGCTGAGGGCCACAGTAGGAGCAGTGACAGGCTGAGGGGGTCTACAGGGCTCTCTCTCAGCTGGAAAACAGGACTCCAACTTGGCCAGTTAGTATCCCGTTATAAATAACCTGTTTACAGAAGCCAACCCAACCCCCACCCGTCCTCTTCTCTTAGAACCTAAAGTAACCTCGGTGTTAAAAGAGAAATCCATCTGACACTCTCAGGTCCACACCCAAAGCTCATCTAAAGAAGACTCCAATGCAGCGTCAAAGAGTTAAGACAGGTGGTTGCTGTGTGTGTGAGCGTGCACGTGTATTTGTGTGCGCACAGCTTGTGTTTGTTGGTTCATCTGCTGAACCATCGTTTTGACGTTAGCTATTGCCTCCCAAGCTGCTGCCATCCCTGCTTTAACTGGTGCTTTGGAGACATAGCCCACAGAGGCTGGGACAACACATTTCTTAAGGGATGACACAGCAATATATTGGGGTGTCAATATCTTTCATCAAATATGATTTTACATTATAAATGTACACATTCCTTCGAAACACAATATTATGTGTTGTTTCATAAGAACACAGTGTTCTACTTTGAACACCCTGAGGATTTGTACTCTCTTAAAGGAAGGGGGTTTCATTGACTATTTCCTGTTGAGTGGACAGCAGATAATTGCTCCTGGTCCCTGCCTAGCTTCAGCTCTGACTCATAGCCAATCTGTGTTTGCTTCCGACTATGTTTTCAGTAATGTTCCATCAGGTGACGGAGAGCAACAACGGTCATCCGGAGTGAGATGGCTGCTCCCATGTTGAGGCTGTTCTGAGAGCAGCCATTTCATCCGGAGTGAGATGGCTGCTCCCATGTTGAGGCTGTTCTGAGAGCAGCCATTTCATTTATTCTCTTACTAGCAAACATGGTCAATAAACAGCAGAAAAGGAACCAGGAATTCAATCAAATATTAGGCCGTGCATTTCTGCTACAGTCAACATAACTGCTGTATGGGAGATCATCTTCTTTATGAAATGATTGCAATAGGAGTGGGCAATATGAAAAATAATTCATACCACGGTATTTCCTACTGTCTGGACAATAACGATATAATATCACAAAACACAAACTTTTACAAACGTCAACCTTATAGAAACAGAAAGGAAGACATTTCAATATAGATGTTTTGAATTCTAAGGTAAACATGAAACAAACAAAGGTATCGGAGGCAAATAAATGTGCATTGTAATAAAAATTGCTTTTCCATTTTATAAAACCAAACAGGATATGACATCGGACAAAGTATGTATTGGAAAAGCTTTTTCTAAGCCCACAACTGTCAAACACATAAAATATGAATAATAAAGTAATAATTGCTTTTGATGTTCTTACGTTGTTACATACGTCTTTACTAAATGGATATTATAAAAATCTACTAGATCTATAGATTTCAAAACAACAATAGTTGTGATCAAGAGAGCCAGGTTTGTACATAAGTTGTAAAGCAAAGCAATTCATGTAGGCTACTGCTTGGAAACTGAACACAGTCTTAGATCCCTGGGTGTAGATAGGCTATAACTGCCATAGTGTAAGAAACAAGTGGCTTATGTAGCTAGCTAACTTCCACGCTTTATTTGGGACCAAATCCCACAAATGAACCCAAGCGGAAAATCTTAAACGTTTTCCAGTACTTTTGCTCAATCTCACCAATAGCTATATGACGTTTTCCTGTTTAGCTACAATGCTAACATGTAACTGAAAACCTATGGGAGATAGCCTAGCGCCATGGTTCTTGAGTTAGAAGTCATTCCGGCTAAGCCCTCACCCATAGTTTTCCAGTCAAATGGTTAGCATTGTAGCTAAACGGGAAAACGCATTTAATCAAAAACCAAATCGATATAAACACTATCTGGACCGAGTTATGACAACTCCGGGAGACATGAAACTAAAGTTACACATTCCATAAAGTAGGCCCAAACTATTATTTGAAAACCTGTTCCAAACCCTTAAAATAAAACGTGACTCTTGGCACAGAGAGGGAGCATGCAGCCTAACAAACCGTTGTTGCCACAGTGCGCCACTCGCAGAGTTCTGCTGACCAGAACCAAATAAGGCAAGCATAACCGTAAAGCATAATTCTTATACTGAAATCAATTGTTTAAAAAGTACCGGCTTTTATTTTTTAAAATCTTGAATAAATGAAATTCCTATATATGGTTCTATCACGATATCCATGATATGACCAAATCCATATTGTGATCCTAGCGGTATTCACTTTCATACCGGTATATCGCCCACCCCTAGTATGCAGTGCCAAAGGCTGAGATTTAAAAATTACATAATTTGCTGACTTCCAAATAGATAACTCATACAAACATACACCTAAAGGTTCGATCTTTATGTTTTGGTTTGTAACTGTTCATAATAGCCAGAAGAAACTAATTTCAAAAAATCGTACTGATCAAAACTCTTTATGGGATAAAACACTTTATTGTTCTTTTATTATTTTATTTTTTTGCCAAGTTAACATTCTCTTGGAGCTACACCAAGTCTACATGACAAAGACCCTCTTGAATGAGGAGATCCTGCTTCTAGGAAAACCGTTTCCAAGAGTAAAGCTGGCACACAGCCAACTCACTGAGGTTTTAAACTGAGTGGAGAACTGCTTAGACAAACAGACAGACTTTGTCAAATCTGTATAGAACTAAGTGACAAACCAAAGCTTGAGGCTCGACATGTATTCAGTGGGTGAACTAAAAACCTACATAATGTAATGTAACTAAGTGACTAAGAAGTATTCAGTGGATGAACTAAAACCTACATAATGTAATGTAACTAAATTACTAAGAAGTATTCAGTGGGTAAACTAAAACCTACATAATGTAATGTAACTAAATTACTAAGAAGTATTCAGTGGGTGAACTAAATACCTACATAATGTAATGTAACTAAGTGACTAAGAAGTATTCAGTGGATGAAATAAAACCTACATAATGTAATGTAACTAAATTACTAAGAAGTATTCATTGGGTAGACTAAATACCTACATAATGTAATGTAACTACGTGACTAAGAAGTATTCAGTGGGTGAACTAAAACCTACATAATGTAATGTAACTAAATTACTAAGAAGTATTCAGTGGGTGAACTAAATACCTACATAATGTAATGTAACTAAGTGACTAAGAAGTATTCAGTGGATGAACTAAAACCTACACAATGTAATGTAACTAAATTACTAAGAAGTATTCAGTGGGTAGACTAAATACCTACACAATGTAATGTAACTAAATTACTAAGAAGTATTCAGTGGGTAAACTAAAACCTACATAATGTAATGTAACTAAATTACTAAGAAGTATTCAGTGGGTGAACTAAATACCTACATAATGTAATGTAACTAAGTGACTAAGAAGTATTCAGTGGATGAACTAAAACCTACATAATGTAATGTAACTAAGTGACTAAGAAGTATTCAGTGGGTGAACTAAAACCTACATGTAATGTAACTAATCTTCTAGCTGTGAATGACGGTCCCTGTCACGTGAGCTCAGGGCTGCAGCCAGAGGCCCCTTTCCCACACACAGAGTGCCCTCACTCTCCAGAATTCCTAGGAAGCCACTTCTCTGGAGCTACTCTCCCCTTTTCTCCCGGCTTAGCCTCCGTCCACTTCATCTGAATGCCTTTGGCACAGCAGCTGCTGCCCCATCAATCCCCACTCTGCTGACATTTGGCCCCGAGATCGGGTTTCACCATGCACATTTTTTTTTTTTTTTATTAATAATGATGTGTTTGGAATGTGACTTAATGCAAAGTAACATTGCTAAATGGGTTCATCCCTCAGTCCCAGGTACCTTGGTCTGGTGTGTGTTCCTGGGCTGTAAGCATCCAGACCTGGAGACTGAAGAGTAGCACGGTCAGGGGGGGAGACATGGTCCACCACTCTAGGAAGAACAGAAGACATTTCATGAGGAGTCCTGAAGCAGCCATTTGACCTGCTCTTACCCAGAATCCTTTCTGTTGGAGCACTGTTAAATGATCAACCCCTCGGCCCTGAGCTAAGGCACAGAACCCCAGACATTTGTCTTTAGGAATGTATGCATATTATTAGGAACAAAAAACATCTAACTTTAAAGAAGAGTACACTTGGTAAAATGTCTAAAGATCTACATTATAAAGATTAAATATTTACTCCAGTTCTGTCAGAACAGTGGAAACTGAACCAAATACATTATAATACATCCGACTCTTCTATTTCGATAATCAAGTAGCAGCAGTGCAGCAGGTCAGAATAGGTTCTGGCTTTTGTTCTTGGTTTCTCTTCGTTTTCCTGGAGAATCCAGAGAGCTCCCATGTGACCACACTCCCAGCCCAGCCACAGAGTAAACAAGCCCTCTCTGAACATGACATCCTTCCTCTGCTCCCAGCCAGGGATTGTGAAATCCATGCCTCCTACATCTTGGCAGTAGTCCAGTGCTTTCTCTTTTGGCTAGGAGGACACATAAGGACGTGTTGCACCCCAACTACGGTTAGGGTTAGGGTTAGGGTGCACGCTCAGACAGATGTGTGGAGTGGTTACGGTTAGGATATTGGGAGGGTTAGGGTTAGGATATTGGGAGGGTTAAGGTTAGGATATTGGGAGGGTTAGGGACACATAAGGACGTGTTGCACCCCAACTACAGCAGAATTCCACACCACTAATGCACCACAGATATAAAAGTACGGGAGGGCCTCAATCTCAGCCTAATATGAAACAGATTTCCAGTTCCATCTTGTCCGATTTCTAAAACGGGGCTGTTGAAATAGCAGGGGGAAAAGTTCCCCATCTGGAGGAGAAGAGGATATGGAAGGGGGGGTGTAAGCGGAGGGAGGGAGGCAGTTCTGTGGCAACAACGCCTTGGAAACAGTAGACTATATTTAGAATATATATATATATATAACCACTATATATAGGATGTTGGCAGGGTTAGGGTTAAGATATTGGGAGGGTTAGGGTCAGGATATTGGGATGGTTAGGGTTAGGATGTCGGGAAGGTTAGAGTTAGGATATTGGGAGGGTTAGGGTTAGGGTTTGGATGTTGGGAAGGTTAGAGTTAGGATATTGGGAGGGTTAGGATATTGGGAGGGTTAGGATGTTGGGAGGGTTAGGATGTTGGGAAGGTTAGAGTTAGGATATTGGGAGGGTTAGGATGTTGGGAGGGTTAGGATGTTGGGAAGGTTAGAGTTAGGATATTGGGAGGGTTAGGATGTTGGGATGGTTAGAGTTAGGATATTGGGAGGGTTAGGATGTTGGGAGGGTTAAGGGTTAGGATGTTGGGAGGGTTAAGGTTAGGATGTTGGGAAGGTTAGGATGTTGGCAGGGTTAAGGGTTAGGATATTGGGAGGGTTAGGGTTAGGATGTTGGGAGGGTTAGGATATTGGGAGGATTAGGGTTAGGATATTGGGAGGGTCTGTGTGTGTTGTCAACCCGTATAAATAGAACTAACACGTGTTTTTCTTAAAAAAAGGTAACTGGAATCAGCATGGAGTAGGATTTAGACACAAAAGCATTAAACAAGCAATATCCTTTTAAATCCGGGGCTTAGGGCCCTTTCACACCTACCTCGTTTGGTCCGGACTTTCAGGTGTGAAAAAGCCCTTAGGCTAAACCATGAAATGCATACACACATTGTTTCTCTGTTCTCATAAACTGAAGGTTTTGAAAAGATTAGGTCTCCCATCTCCCTCTTTATCCTGCATCATAGCTTGATTTGGATAAACCTAAAGGGGATCCTTCCTGCTCTGCAGGACCAGTGTAATAGTATAGGATTCATTTTAGTAAACACAAATGCATTGTCTTGGTAGGGTTAGCGGTTAGGGAGAAAGCGGCACGTTAGGCTGCCCTGCAGCGGCAACACAGCGTTGACAAAAAGTGGAAGACTGGCCCAACACAAATTTACAGGATATCTCAAAGTGATAGATTAGTGCAAACTGAATAACCATTGCATCGATTAATAACACGTTTCGTCATATAAGTATTTAAATTAGGCATGAAACAAGTCTGAAATAGGCCACGTAAATAAGTTAACTAGGGTTAAAAAAAAAAAGAAACATAACATGCTGACAACAGCTACCTACAATAACGATGTAAATGTGTCACTAGTAAGAACACAATTAGAATACTAAGTAGCAAAAAATAACTACATTTGCACGGGGAAAAACAAGGGAACATTGCTATACCAGCAAAAGTGTACGCTTCAGTCGTACCTTCTGCACTACGGTGTCTACATGCTAGCATACTCACCATTAAATTGACGAAAGTCGTTGTTTGTAGGCAGTTTAAATTGCCTCTGAATCCCCTTGATATTTAACGCAGAGGTTTAGATTTGATAGAGACTCTGTCATCCAGTGGTATAGCCGAAGTGGTTACCACTCTTGCTTTCCAAGAAGATCATTCGCCCTCAAATTCTACTCTCGATCTGTACTGTACTGCAGCTCGTGGCAAACCGAAGAGCAGGCGCCATCTATGGGTGAGAATATCGTTGGAGACACTTGCACCCAGGCTTGCCGACAAGCAGGCTAGGACATGAAACAGTAACCTTCATGCATAGAGGAATGCCCAAAAACTTTGTTTAAAGCTTTACGAAGTATTTCACTTGTTATCTGTTGACCAAAACAAATAGTACATGCTCCCAACTTAATTAGCCTACTAATTAATGGAACGTGTCGGTTTACCCTAACCCACAACAAACCTTTTATTTAGAATTATGCAAATGAAATGGCATTGCAATTGGAACAAAATTGTTAGTCAATAACTAAAGTAAGTAAAAACGGCTTGGTTACAGTTGATATATTACATGTTTTTGTAGTGATGTATGCCCTTAGATAGCACGCAATTTGGTGTTCGAGTGAGTATGTGACAAAAAGTGTAGGGTACAGCTCTGTTTGTTTCATAATCGAGTCGCCATTCCATTCCACGTCAACACAAGCAGGCGGTGGTGTTTGCCTGTGAAATAGCAGACATGGGACATTCCGGCTCATTTGGGTGAGCCGTTCGTCTGCTCTCGTTCGTTTCAAAGAGCCGGTTCAATTGTCTCTAATTCGGCTCTTTGTTGCGAAATATGCGAGTTATATTAAAAGTCGACCTATCCACTCAATAATTCGTTTTAGCAACTCACATGCATACATCTTTTTAGGCCTATCACCTCCGGAATTCAAAGTTTACATGAGGTGAGCTAGCACATGCAAAGTAAGGAAAAAAGCAATGAGAATAAAATAAAAACAATGATGAAAATCAAACAGTTAAAAGAAATCTAAACGCTTTAGGGAATACAATTATAGAATAATTCAGCCAGTAGCTAGTCTTGGATATTCTGGAAGTTGGTTTCATATCAGCTAAGAGCTACTTCAGCTTTTACAGCTCTGGGTCAGTTAGCAGACCTGTTCTCTGGGTCAGTTAGCAGACCTGTTCGAGGTTACCTGGGGATTCCAGAGGGTTCCTTCTGTGTTAACATGTCAGTAATGTATGTTGCCCCCACATTATTTAGTGAGAACAACATTTCAAAACGTTTCCAAAACTAAACACCTAGAAATATCTCTTCTTTCATTAGACGGTAAAGAAAACATTCCTTTAACACTTGCTAAGGTAGGAACTATTTAAGTTGAGTTCTCAATATTGTAATAAATGTAATAATTCCACCAGACCGTTGCTTATAATCAAATTGGCAGAGCCACATTGATACTTTGAGGTAGGGAAGGCCACAGCGATGTCCCTGCGCTTTGCAGTCTAACTAGATGAGAGTTGATCTGGTCTAATGGGGCTGAGAGCTCTCTGCTAAGAGTGTCCAGACCAGCAGGATGGATGGAGACGTGGAGTCAACAGCAACAGCTTTTAGCAACCTTCCCTTTTCTATGAAACCTAGCAACTATCCGTGGCTGATTTTGTACAGGAAAGATGACATTGTTATTCAGTCTTCTCAGTGCATTCAGAGAAATCAGTTGGATGGGGTTATTGAACTGGCTGTGTTGACTCAACGGACAATCATCAACCTGGTTTGTGGTCTTAAAAAACAGCACTATGCCATAACTGGTAACAAACAGTATATCACATGTTAGGTTCAAAATATACTGATCAAACGTGTGTTAAAGAATACTTCAATGTTTGATGTTATCTACATTTCCCATGAACTCTTAAGTCCGGTCCTCAGGTGTGTGTGTTTGTCACCATCTCCAAACCCAGGAAAGCCCGCTTCCACCCTGACCCCAGAGACCCTCAGAGACCTTCCACCCTGACCCAACACACCCTCAGAGACCCTAACCCTACACACGACCTCAGAGACCTTCCACCCTGACCCCACACGACCTCAGAGACCTTCCACCCTGACCCAACACGACCTCAGAGACCTTCCACCCTGACCCAACACACACCCTCAGAGACCTTCCACCCTGACCCCACACACACCCTCAGAGACCTTCCACCCTGACCCCACACAGACCCTCAGAGACCTTCCACCCTGACCACACACACACTGTCAGAGACCTTCCACCCTGACCACACACACACCCTCAGAGACCTTCCACCCTAACCCAACACACCCTCAGAGACCTTCCACCCTGACCCCACACAGACCCTCAGAGACCTTCCACCCTGACCACACACACACTGTCAGAGACCTTCCACCCTAACCCCACACAGACCCTCAGAGACCTTCCACCCTAACCCCACACAGACCCTCAGAGACCTTCCACCCTAACCCCACACAGACCCTCAGAGACCTTCCACCCTGACCACACACACACCCTCAGAGACCTTCCACCCTGACCACACACACACTGTCAGAGACCTTCCACCCTAACCCCACACAGACCCTCAGAGACCTTCCACCCTGACCACACACACACTGTCAGAGACCTTCCACCCTAACCCCACACAGACCCTCAGAGACCTTCCACCCTAACCCCACACAGACCCTCAGAGACCTTCCACCCTAACCCCACACAGACCCTCAGAGACCTTCCACCCTAACCCCACACAGACCCTCAGAGACCCTCCAGCCTGACCCCACGCAGACCCTCAGAGACCTTCCACCCTAACCCCACACACACCCTCAGAGACCTTCCACCCTAACCCCACACAGACCCTCAGACCTTCCAGAATGTTCCACTCTGCTGGTGGACAGTGGGCAACATGCACTACAGTTGTACTTCACTTGTACTCAGTGAAAGGACCAGAATAGTTCATGAAACAATGATTATAAATGCAATTAACAAAATGCTGTTAACAAATTTTAAATGGTCACACCCATGTATAATCCACTTAGAACAAACTGTGTCAATGTCCATCATGCTCTTAGAACTTATATTTGAATGTATTTGAATACACCTTATAGCACCTAAAAAAAATAACATAATGTCAGCACCCAAACAAAGGCATTATCGGTTTTAAGCGATAGGCCTAAATTAATTAGTAGGCTAATTAAGTAGGGAGCATGTACTATTTGTTTTGGTAAACAGATAACAAGTGAAATACTTCGTAAAGCTTTAAACAAAGTTTTTTAGCATTCCTCTATGCATGAAGGTTATTGTTTCATGTCCTAGCCTGCTTGTCGGCAAGCCTGGGTTGCAGTGTCTCCAACGATATTCTCACCCATAGATGGGGCCTGCTTTTCGGTTTGCCACGAGCTGCAGTACAGTACAGATTGAGAGTAGAATTTGAGGGCAAAAGATCTTCTTGGAAAGCAAGAGTGCCAACCATTTTGTGTATACCACTGGATGACAGAGACTCTATCAAATCTAAACCTCTGCATTAAAGCAGTGCGAATATCAAGGGGATTCAAAGGCAATTTAAACTGCCTACAAACAACGACTTTCGTCAATTTAATGGTGAGTATGCTAGCATATAGACACCGTAGTGCAGAAGGTACGACTGAAGCGCACACTTTTGCTGGTATAGCAATTTTCCCTTGCTTTTCCCCGTGCAAATGTAGTTATTTTTTGCTACTTAGTATTCTAATTGTGTTCTTACTAGTGACACATTTACATCGTTATTGTAGGTAGCTGTTGTCAGCATGTTATGTTTCTTTTTTTTTAACCCTAGTTAACTTATTTACGTGGCCTATTTCAGACTTGTTTCATGCCTAATTTAAATACTTATATGACGAAACGTGTTATTAATCGATGCAATGGTTATTCAGTTTGCACTAACCTATCACTTTGAGATATCCTGTAAATTTGTGTTGGGCGACTTTTTGTCAACACTGTGTTGCCCTAAACCTAACCCTCCCAATATCCTAACCTTAACCCTCCCAATATCCTAACCTTAACCCTCCCAACATCCTAACCTTAACCCTCCCAACATCCTAACCCTAACCCTCCCAATATCCTAACCTTAACCCTCCCAACATCCTAACCCTAACCCTCCCAATATCCTAACCTTAACCCTCCCAACATCCTAACCCTAACCCTCCCAATATCCTAACCCTAACCCTCCCAATATCCTAACCTTAACCCTCCCAATATCCTAAACCTAACCCTCCCAATGTCCTAACCTTAACCCTTCCAATATCCTAACCTTAACCCTCCCAATATCCTAACCCTAACCCTCCCAATATCTTAACCGTAACCACTCCACACATCTGTCTGAGCGTGCACCCTAACCCTAACCCTAACCGTAGTTGGGGTGCAACACGTCCTTATGTGTCCTCCTAGCCAAAAGAGAAAGCACTGGACTACTGCCAAGATGTAGGAGGCATGGATTTCACAATCCCTGGCTGGGAGCAGAGGAAGGATGTCATGTTCAGAGAGGGCTTGTTTACTCTGTGGCTGGGCTGGGAGTGTGGTCACATGGGAGCTCTCTGGATTCTCCAGGAAAACGAAGAGAAACCAAGAACAAAAGCCAGAACCTATTCTGACCTGCTGCACTGCTGCGACTTGATTATCGAAATAGAAGAGTCGGATGTCTTATAATGTATTTGGTTCACTTTCCACTGTTCTGACAGAACTGGAGTAAATATTCAATCTTTATAATGTAGATCTCTAGACATTTTACCAAGTGTACTCTTCTTTAAAGTTAGATGTTTTTTGTTCCTAATAATATGCATACATTCCTAAAGACAAATGTCTGGGGTTCTGTGCCTTAGCTCAGGGCCGAGGGGTTGATCATTTAACAGTGCTCCAACAGAAAGGATTCTGGGTAAGAGCAGGTCAAATGGCTGCTTCAGGACTCCTCATGAAATGTCTTCTGTTCTTCCTAGAGTGGTGGACCATGTCTCCCCCCCTGACCGTGCTACTCTTCAGTCTCCAGGTCTGGATGCTTACAGCCCAGGAACACACACCAGACCAAGGTACCTGGGACTGAGGGATGAACCCATTTAGCAATGTTACTTTGCATTAAGTCACATTCCAAACACATCATTATTAATAATAAAAAAAAAAAAAATGTGCATGGTGAAACCCGATCTCGGGGCCAAATGTCAGCAGAGTGGGGATTGATGGGACAGCAGCTGCTGTGCCAAAGGCATTCAGATGAAGTGGACGGAGGCTAAGCCGGGAGAAAAGGGGAGAGTAGCTCCAGAGAGGTGGCTTCCTAGGAATTCTGGAGAGTGAGGGCACTCTGTGTGTGGGAAAGGGGCCTCTGGCTGCAGCCCTGAGCTCACGTGACAGGGACCGTCATTCACAGCTAGAAGATTAGTTACATTACATGTAGGTTTTAGTTCACCCACTGAATACTTCTTAGTCACTTAGTTACATTACATTATGTAGGTTTTAGTTCATCCACTGAATACTTCTTAGTCACTTAGTTACATTACATTATGTAGGTTTTAGTTCACCCACTGAATACTTCTTAGTCACTTAGTTACATTACATTATGTAGGTTTTAGTTCACCCACTGAATACTTCTTAGTCACTTAGTTACATTACATTATGTAGGTTTTAGTTCACCCATTGAATACTTCTTAGTAATTTAGTTACATTACATTGTGTAGGTATTTAGTCTACCCATTGAATACTTCTTAGTAATTTAGTTACATTACATTGTGTAGGTATTTAGTCTACCCATTGAATACTTCTTAGTAATTTAGTTACATTACATTATGTAGGTTTTTAGTTCATCCACTGAATACATGTCGAGCCTCAAGCTTTGGTTTGTCACTTAGTTCTATACAGATTTGACAAAGTCTGTCTGTTTGTCTAAGCAGTTCTCCACTCAGTTTAAAACCTCAGTGAGTTGGCTGTGTGCCAGCTTTACTCTTGGAAACGGTTTTCCTAGAAGCAGGATCTCTTCATTCAAGAGGGTCTTTGTCATGTAGACTTGGTGTAGCTCCAAGAGAATGTTAACTTGGCAAAAAAATAAAATAATAAAAGAACTAAGAAATGTTTTATCCCATAAAGAGTTTTGATCGGTAAGATTTTTTTAAATCAGTTTATTCTGGCTATTATGAACAGTTTCAGACCAAAGCATAAAGATTGAACTTTGAGGTGTATGTTTGTATGAGTTATCTATTTGGAAGTCAGCAAATTATGTAATTTTTAAATCTCAGCCTTTGGCATTGCATACATAAGCAACCATTTAATGAAGAAGATGAAAAAATCACAACTCAAACTCACTACCCATCTTTCAATCTCACCTCAAAACCCATCTTTTCAATCTGGCCTACCCCTAAGTATTTATGGGATTATAACCTGGCTAACCCTAAAACAGTTATTCTTTTACTTATTTATTTGTCAACTCATTGTTTGGTCTATTTGTAGTTGTCCTTCCCTTATTGTTGCCTTTCTGTCCATCTCTGTCTTAACTGTACTCTAGTGTGTTGCTTTCTGTCTGAGCATTATTGTGTTATTCTTTTTCTGTAAAGCGTTTTTGGGTCTTAGAAAAGCGCCATATAAATGAAATTAATTATTATTATTATTAATTATTATTATAATTATCTCACACAGCAGTTATATTAACTGCTGTAGAAATGCACAACCTTAGATTTGATTGAATTTCCTGGTTCCTTTTCTGCTGTTTATTGACCATGTTTGCTAGTAAGAAAATATATGAAATTTCTGCTCTCAGAACAGCCTCAACATGGGAGCAGCCATCTCACTCCGGATGAAATGGCTGCTCTCAGAACAGCCTCAACATGGGAGCAGCCCGTGGTTGCTCTCCGTCACCTGATGGAACATTACGGAAAACGTAGTCGGAAGCAAACACAGATTGGCTATGAGTCAGAGCTGAAGCTAGGCAGGGACCAGGAGCAATTATCTGCTGTCCACTCAACAGGAAATAGTCAATGAAACCCCCTTCCTTTAAGAGAGTACAAATCCTCAGGGTGTTCAAAGTAGAACACTGTGTTCTCATGAAACAACACATAATATTGTGTTTCGAAGGAATGTGTACATTTATAATGTAAAATCATATTTGATGAAAGATATTGACACCCCAATATATTGCTGTGTCATCCCTTAAGAAATGTGTTGTCCCAGCCTCTGTGGGCTATGTCTCCAAAGCACCAGTTAAAGCAGGGATGGCAGCAGCTTGGGAGGCAATAGCTAACGTCAAAACGATGGTTCAGCAGATGAACCAACAAACACAAGCTGTGCGCACACAAATACACGTGCACGCTCACACACACAGCAACCACCTGTCTTAACTCTTTGACGCTGCTTTGGAGTCTTCTTTTGATGAGCTTTGGGTGTGGACCAGGTTTGTACAGGAATGTGTGTTGACTAATAAAGGAAAGGATATCTCTCTGTTTCCTCCTCAGGCCTCTCCCAAACCCCTCCCCATTTCATCGGGTGCTTCTCACCAGACATGGAGACTTTCCGTTGCAGATGGAATTTGGGAACATTCCAGAACATTAGTAGTCCTGACCTCAAACTATTCTACTTTAAAAACTATAAAAAGTAAGATATATTTTCCCTCATAGACAAAATCTTCCTTCAAAATAGCCTGTTGAAAACAATATCTTGTCTAAGTTGGTGTCATTTTTAGAATGTGGTATACAGTATATTGGGCTAGGTTGTTCTTCCTACTACAGCGTTTGTAATAATTTACTATAGAGGCAGAGATAGACAAAGAGAGAAAGAATATTGCATAGGCTTGGACTAGAAAGTGTAAAGAACGATATTTTTATATATTTCAAAAGCAATATCCTACCTATGGAGGACAAATCCTGCCAAAATGGAAATAAATATATATATACAAATAAATGAATGAATACACACATTAATACGTTAATAAATAGATCGAATTTTATATAAATGTATAAATATAAATATATTTATTGATGGTCAAATTCATTCATTCGTGTATTTCTGTATTTATACATTTATTTTTTATTGATTTCCTCATTGATACATTTCTGTATATATTCTTTCCTGTATTTATTCATTCCCCGATTACCCTGTCCTAATGATAATTAGGGGGGCCGTCAATCAAACCTTCAAAGTGTTCCCTTACTTACTGGTTGATCCGTATCAGTACAGTGATCGACTGTGCCTGCCTGACATGTTTTTTAACTTCCGGCTATCCGCCATCTTTGTTGTGTACCGCATCAGCCCACATTAGATATTCTCAGGTTTTGATTTCTATGTTTTTTTGTAAACAATTTTAGTTTGTTATATACAGTAGTAGCATTGTTGTCTGTTTGTAGTTTTATTCAAATTTAGGCTTTTCAATTATAGTGTTTTAATTCAAGGGATGTTTTGGTAGCTAATATAGCTATGCATAAATATGGAAATACAGGGATGAATTAATTTGACAATCAATAAATATTAATATTTATACATTTATATAAAATTCGATCTATTTATTAACGTATTAATCTGTGTATTGATTAATAAATGTATTTATTTGTATATATATTTGTTGATTAATTCATTTATTAGTCATTTTCCTAATTCCTTTTGTCATTTATCCACAAATATATTTATTTTTCATTTTGTCAGGATTTGTCCTCCATACAACCTTTACAGCAACCTAACGACCTGACAAAGAATGGAAGGAATGTCCTCACTACAGGGTTTGTAATAATTTACTTAGTAGAGGCAGAGATAGACAATGAGAGAGAGAATATTGCATAGGCTGGGATTAGAAAGTGTAAAAAGCATATTTAAAAAAGCAATATCCTTCCTTTACAGCAACCCTGACTAAGAATGGAAGGAATGTCCTCACTACAGTTTTGACGGGGGAGACGAGTGTTACTTTGACAGAACCCATACGATCATCTGGACACCCTATAAGATCCAGCTCCGCTCCATGGACGAGGCCCTGGTGTATGACATACTCACCTTCAATGTGGAAGACATCGGTAAGCCTGCCGGGGGTCCTGGGTTTTACCTCATCTTCATATCAATCCCTGTCAGAATAAAACTACCACTGTGTTCACATCAGCTGTGCGTCAGCAACTAGTGCTGTGTTCTCTGCTGTTACAGGAAATTATTCTCTTCTTCACAATAACAACCTGCCTGGTTTACTTTTAGAAAACATTTTTTTTTTCCAAATTAATACAGCAAAAAAAATGTTTTTAATGCCCATAATTTACCTAAATGGTTTTTAAGCTCACAATAGTAGCCAACATTTTTTTTGGGCACTTGACACAATGCATTGTAAGTTTCATCTTGAATAACAAACTGTGGCATCTGACTGGTCCAGAAATCCGTCTCATTGGCTACAGATCTTTATTTGGGTTCAACTATTAACAGTATATAGTGAAGGAAATAATTATTTGATCCCTTGCAGATTTTGTAAGTTTGTCCACTGACAAGGTCTATAATTTCAATGGTAGGTTTATTTTAACATTCAGAGATAAAATTTAAAAAAAGAAATCCAGAAAATCACATTATATCAAATATATACATTGATTTGCACTTGATTGAGTGAAATAAGTATTTGATCCCCTAGCACAACATGACTTAGTACTTGGTGGAGAAACCCTTGTTGGCAAGCACGGAGGTCAGACGTCTCTTGTAGTTGGTTACCAGGTTTGCGCACATCTCAAGGGGGATTTTGGTCCACTCCGCTTTGCATATCCTCTCCAAATCCTTAAGGTTTCGAGGCTGTCGTTTGGCAACTTGAAGCTTCAGCTCCCTCCATAGATTTTCTGTGGGCTTAAGGTCTGGAGACTGGCTAGGCCACTCCATGACCTTAATGTGCTTCTTCCTGAGCCACTCCTTTGTTGCCATGGCAGTGTGTTTTGGGTCATTGTCGTGCTGGAAGACCCACCCACGACCCATTTTCAGTGTCCTGGCTGAGGGAAGGAGGTTGTCGCCCAAGATTTCACGGTACGTCGCCCCGTCCATCCTCCCCTCGATGCGATGAAGTTGTCCTGTCCCCTTAGCAGAGAAACACCCCCAAAACATAATGTTTACACCTCCATGCTTGACGGTGGGGATGGTGTTCTTGGGGTCATAGTCAGCATTTCTCTTCCTCCAAACACGGCGAGTCGAGTTGATGCCAAAGAGCTCGATTTTGGTCTCATCTGACCACAGCACCTTCTCCCAAGCCTCCTCTGAATCATTCAGGTGTTCACTGGGGCCTGTACATGTACCTTCTTGAGCAGGGGGACCTTTCGTGCGCTGCAGGATTTGAATCCATTCCTGCTTAGTGTATTACTAATGGTTTTCTTGGTGACTGTGGTCCCAGCTGCCTTGAGATCATTAACAAGCTCCTCCCGTGTAGTTCTGGGCTGATCCCTCACCTTTCTCATGATCCTCGATACCCCACGAGGAGAGATCTTGCATGGAGCCCCAGACCGAGGGCGATTGATGGTCATTTTGTGTTTCTTCCACTTTCGAATAATTGCACCAACAGTTGTCTCCTTCTCACCGAGCTGCTTGCCGATGGTCTTGTAGCCCATTCCAGCCTTGTGCAGGTCTACAATCTTGTCCCTGACGTCCTTAGACAGCTCTTTGGTCTTGCCCATGGTGGAGAGGTTGCAATCTGATTGATTGATTCTGTGGACAGGTGTCTTTTATACAGGTAAAGAGTTGAGGCAGGTGTCTCTTATACTGGTAACGGGTTGAAATTAGGAGCACTTTCTTAGAGTGAGGGGGACTAATATACCCGACCTGTGGGAGCCAGAATTCTTGCTAGTTGGTAGGGGATCAAATACTTATTTCACTCAATCAAATGCAAATCAATGTATATATTTGATATAATGTGATTTTCTGGATTACTTTTTTTAAATTCTATCTCTGAATGTTAAAATAAACCTACCATTAAAATTATAGACCTTTCATTTCTTTGTCAGTGGACAAACTTACAAAATCTGCAAGGGATCAAATAATTATTTCCTTCACTGTATATGAGTGGACGAAGTGATCGTGACGTCACCCATTGGTTTGTGGACCACCGTTTGTTTAAAGGCCCACGAGTTTGGCATTTTGAAAATCGCCATCTTGGTTTCATAGGCCATCGGCATCTTTTTAAAAAAACCTGAAGTGAGGACATTGACCATACTTGGACTAGAGGGTGGGGCTAGGGAGGAGTGGGGAGGAGCGAGGGGTGGAGCCCGTTGCTACGTCTCTGTCCAGATTGAGTATCACAAGGTAGCCACGCCCTAAAGCATACCCTGCTTTATCGTTTATTTTGCTCTAAATGGGACCATCGTTTACAAAAGGAACATAATGCTTTATTAAAAAAGACTTGAAACTAGCGATTGAGACTATAAACTTGTTAGGAAAATGTTTACTGATGTAATAAAGTAAGTGAGAAGTAGGGTCATTCCATACATCTCATAGACTTCCATACAATCTAGTTGCTTCTGAAATCAGAGAGAGTTGCCCCCTGCTTGTATTTAGAAAGAATGCAGGTTTAAGGCACTTCCGCATAGGCTTCATTTTTCAGAGCCGGAACTACACCCACGGGTTCAACCAAAGTTGAATACTAATGGCTGGTGTGTCACTGCATTGATCTAAACTGTAGGCTATACGAGAAATTTCACAATTCTTTTCAGAAGGGATGCACTGGTCAACCGGCCACAAATCAGAACTGGACGGTTTTTGCTCTTAACACGTGATTGGCAACCGGTCGTTTTTTTTGTTTATTTGGCCGGTCTGTGTTCCGGGAGTTTCCATGCACACACGCTACATTCAAATTATATTCTAAAATGTGTGGAAATATTACGAAGTCTGTGAACAGGACATGAAGATTGCAATCTGGAATTTCTGCAAAGGAAAAGTTAATCGCAGAGGAACTATGGCGAAGACGCTTAGCACAACAAATTTGATGAGACCTTTGAAGGCGCATCACCCGAAAGAACACGACGAGTATAAATGCACTAATAATATTACTACTACTACTACAACTACAACTACCAATAATACTACTACTACTACTAATAATAATCATATTACTACTACTACTACAACTACTAATAATACTACTACTACTACTACTACTAATAATAATAATCATATTACTACTACTACTACAACTACATATAATAATACTACTACTACTACCAATAATAATAATATTACTACTACTACTACAACTACTAATAATACTACTACTACTACTAATAATAATAATAATCATATTACTACTACTACTACAACTAATAATAATAATAATACTATTACTACTACTAACAATAATACTACTACTGCTACTACAACTAATAATAATAATAATAATAATAATACTAATAATAATACTTCTACTAATAATATTACTACTACTACTACAACTAATAATAATAATAATACTACTACTACTAATAATAATAATAATACTACTAATAATATTACTACTACTACTACAACTAATAATACTACTACTACTAATAATAATAATAATATTACTACTACTACTACTAATAATACTACTACTACTACTACTACCACTACTACTAATACTACTACTACTAATACTAATAATACTAATAATAATATTAATACTACTACTGCTACTAATAATACTACTACTACTAATACTACTACTACTACCACTACTACTAATAATACTACTACTACTACTAATAATAATAATATTACTACTACTACTACTACCACTACTACTAATAATACTACTACTACTACTAATAATAATAATATTACTACTACTACTACTACTATCACTAGTACTAATTATAATAATACAAATACTAATACTACTAATAATAATAACTATAATAATTATTATAATAATTATGATAATACTACTACTACTACTACTACTACTACTACTATTATTATTATTATTATTATAATAATACTAATAATGCTAAACAGGCAAAAGCTTCACTCCTCACTCAACCATCGGTACAGGCGACTATGGCAAGCCATTTTAACATTTAATCGAGCCACACCTATCTGTAATTACATTTTAAATATCCATAATAGCATTTCTCCTAGTCAAAATTGTGTTCTCACTAGTCAGAATGGTAATTAAATATATCCACAATAACATTCTTACTCGTAGAAATTGTATTTCAAGATATCTACAACTTTGATTGTACTAGTCAAAACTAAATGTAAGATATATTTGAATCCTTAAAAAGTATAAGTGGCCGTTTTAACATTTAAACCACCAGACTGGATAGGTATTGCAGATATCCGTAATTAAATTCTTCCTAGTCAAAATGAACATTTCAGATATTCACAATGACATTCTTCCTATCCACAATTGTCATTTAAGATATCCACAACCTCATTCTTCCTAGGACAAATGACGTCACTTTTGCCATTCATGTGTATTGGGCTTTCAATTTCAAATATCCACAACGTCATTTTTGATATCTAGAATTAACATTCTGGATATCTGCAATAGATATTCTTACTAGGAAAAACTCCCATTTTAGATATCTACAATCCAATTGTTACTAGTCATAATTTTAATATCAGATATCCAAAATGAAAAACCTTTATGGCAAGCTGTTTTAACATTTAATCGCTAGATTGGATATATATTGCAGATATCCGTAATTCAATTCTTCCTAGTCAAAACATTGTAGATATCTGAAATTGCGTTATTGCTAGTCATAATGCCAATTGTGGATATCCGTAATGACATTTTTACTAGTCACCATGTATTTTGGATATTCACATTATGGATATCTGGAATGGTTTTTCATTTTGGATATCTGAAATCAAAATTATGACTAGTAACAATTGGATTGTAGATATCTGAAATTGGAGTTCCTAGTAAGAATTCTATTGCAGATATCCAGAGTGGAACAGTGCGGGAGCAAAAGTCAATGCCTTCTATGCCAAACAAGAGAAAGCGCTCTTGAATATTCAAATCAATCAATTGGCAATAGGTACAGAATTAAATCGGGATTCATTTTTTGTTGTTTGACGTGCAAAGCCTCATTTCCCTTTCTAGACACTGTGATACTGATAAACTTCAGAGCCCTAGCTTACACATTGCTTCAGATACAGAACTGTGCAAAAGTTTAATTTCCATTTATCAACATATTGATATAAATCAAAAGATTTCAATGTTTAGAAACATTTTATTCTGTAACGTTACCACACATGAAGTGGCTACTAATAGTACTACACATACGGAATCCGTTACTTTCTACATCCCATCGTTACGTTTTCCTCTGTTCACTTCTAATACGTTTTATGGCAGTAATCCATTTTTGTTTTTTTCAGGATCTTTAGGAATACGATAAGACGCTCTCACTTTTACTCGTCCGAGTTTGTTCCGGCACCCCGGCGCACAGCAGCTGTCCACCATATTCACCGCAACAGGCTAATTTGGTTAGCTTTCCTGCCAATATGGCGTTTTTTAAGTCTGACAGTGGCCGAATACATCACAGTGGCGCGCCAGGGCTGTCCCATTTCGAAGGCTCCTTCAAATGCGGCCGAGAAATACGGCCTTCTTTTCCCATATTTGGAGGATTCAACTGCTACATCCTTCGTGGCCAAACCTATCCCAGAATTAATTGCGCGCCGGTGATGATTGGATACAAGTGTTGTGACGCAAGGGTAAGGGTTGGAACAGCTGGTGACACAAACAGGAAATCCACAGTAGACCAGACCGTCTCATTTCATCTCATTTAACAACGCTCAGTTCGGCCTTCACGGTCTACGAAGGCGTAGCATTTCTCATGTACAGAGGTCTGTGAGCAAGCGCACCTTGCTTACCGCATCGGAGTGAAGTCACCTAATAGGACTGTCATAAAGCAGACAGTTAGCTTGGGCTAGTTAAATGTGGGCTAAAGTTTCAGATTTAAGATATAATTAAATATTTAGACTTTTTTGAAAATATTTAAGTTTAAACCAAATATTTAAGATATAAACTAAATATATAATTATTGTTAAATATTTAAGTTTAAAACGCAGATTTAAGATAAAAATTAAATATATATATATTTTAAAATATTTACAGACAAAACAATGATTTCAGTAAAAAAACATTTTTTACAATATTTTTTTTAGATATATAAGTAAAATTTGTCCCACACCATTCAAATAAACATTTAAATTGTTTTCCAAAGATTTATATATCTAAGAAAACAAGGCTTCAATTTAATGTAAATCTTAGAAAAAGCTACAGATTTAGCTTAAATCTGACAAATAATGCATTCTAACTGTAGTTTACACTTGGTGCCCCATATAGTTTCGCCTGTTCAAGAGAGAGAGAAAAAACCTTTTCATGTAGTATTTCTTTCAAGGCTGTTGCTTAAAAAAAGCAAAAAATCGGCAAACGGCATCGGCCGATTTGATTGTAAAAACTCGGCAATCGGAATCGGCCATGAAAAAGCATGATCGGTGCATCCCTACTTTTCCCAGGAATGTTTGATACCCCGTCACTACAAGAGCCTTAGCTATAAAGCTGTCAATCTCGAAATAATTAGTCTGGTATTGGCCGAGCATTTCTTTATTTCTCACATACTCCTGCGGTTTACATAGGCTTTTTCTTAGTGCTAGCAAGATGACTATTTTAGTGCTGTCTAGATGTGCCTTGTTGCTCATAGAAATAGGCACATGTGCATGTAGTGGAATCGAGACACTGATATAGGAGATCGATTATTATCTTGGTTTGGTTATGGTTTCGGTATGGCACCCCCCACTTAATACGGAAAATCATTAAAACACGTACAAAAAAGTTATAAGATTGAATACGGCACATCTGGCCTGCTATGACTGAGGTTAAAAATCCAGACCACATGTGTGTTCTCTTTTTTATATCAACTATCTTGTTTGCTTTATCGTTTGCAGGCCTGATTTGGTTTATTTTTTAATTAAGCTCTTTCCATATACCGGAGAAACCCACGCACTTACTGCTGGCTAGTTACTCTTTACCACAAAACGGTGGGAGTGCCTCTGGATTGAACGTGTTCATGCAGTGTGATTGGCTACCATTGGATTGCAGTCAGTTTGGTTGACAGTGCAGAGGCCAATAAACATGACAAATGGTTAGCGGCCCTACACGTTAATGTATATCGAATTTCCCCTTATAATCGTTAGTTTAGGAAATGTAATCGAAATTATAATCGAAATCGAAAATCCCATAGCTTCTTCATTTTTTCCTCTAATGTTGCTAACATAGTGGTGCTCTAATGTTGATGCTAACATAGTAATGCTAACATAGTGGTGCTCTAATATTGATGCTAACATAGTGGTGCTTTAATGTTGATTGCTAACGTAGTGGTGCTCTAATGTTGATGCTAATGTTGATGCCAACATTTTGGTTATCTAACGTTGATGCTAACATAGTGGTGCTCTAACGTTGATGATAACATAGTGTTGCTCTAATGTTGATGCTAACATAGTGGTGCTCTAACGTTGATGCTAACATAGTGGTTCTTTAATGTTGATGCTAACATAGTGATGCTCTAACGTTGATGCTAACATAGTGGTGCTCTAATGTTGATGGTAACATAGTGGTGCTCTAATGTTGATGCTAACATAGTGGTGCTCTAATGTTGATGCTAACATAGTGTTGCTCTAATGTTGATGCTAACATAGTGGTTCTCTAATGTTATTGTGTACAATGTATTGTATAGCTCTGCGAGCTACAGTTACCCAAAAAACAGCTTTGTGGACCAATGAACGGATAGACTTTTGTGGACCAACCGGCCAACCGAGGTTTTGTATGCCAAGTTATATATTCACACACACACACACATATATATATATATATATATATATATGTATTACCTTTCCCAGTTCTTTTCTAATGTATTCTCTTTGACTCAAAAGGTATGTCAACTTTTCCATAATAAAAATGCCATGGACAATTTCCAGCCACTGTTCCTGTTTTGGAGTGATAACATAAAATCAATATCTGGTAACAACTTTCTTACTTGCTGCAAGTAGGGCTTTAGTTAAGTGGACATTTTTCATCACAACATCGTCAATGTTCACAAGAGATATATTACAGGGCAGCTATTTGGGAAGATACAGTAGCTGTTTTTCAATTCACGGGCTACATCCTTCGAAGGACACAGTCTATTTGGGAAGATGCAGTAGCATTCTTCTTCCTGCCCAATGTTACAAATGTATTTTCCTGAATTTTGAATATACATGTATTTTATCTTGATACATTTTCTGACACCAGTATTTTGTATTTTAATTAAGTATAGAAACAACAGTTGGATTTTGGGATGGTTAAAAGAGTTTTTCAGGATTGTGGTGAAAAAGGTTAGTCTGAAGCACTTGAGCTGAGCGCTGTCATGTCCCTTATAGAAAGACAAGCTGGCTGAGTTGACCTCTGTCATGTCCCTTATAGAAAAGACAAGCTGGCTGAGTTGAGCTCTGTCATGTCCCTTATAGAAAGACAAGCTAGCTGAGTTGACCTCGATCCAGGGCGGGCCCCTGGACCTCAGACCGGAGCTTTGCAGCAGTGACCCCTGGGTGGAGTTCATTGAGCTGGACATGGAGGAGCCCCCTGAGAGGCTGAGTGACCTGAACACCCTGATGACCTGCTCCCCATCCTCAGACTGTCCGCGTTCGGTGAAGGACGGACCCAAACGCATTTATGAACCAAAATAGACCAGTAGCACAGGGAGACAGGAATCACACAACCACAATGAGAACACAAAGACCTAAACTGGGGAAGGGCTTAAATACAAAACAAGGGCATACCAGAAACCAATGAAAACTAAACGAGACAACAGGGCGCAGGTGCAAACACTCAATCAATCAGGCCCAAAGGGCCAGGCCGTGACAGTACCCCCTCCCTAAAGCGCGGCTCCAGAAGCGCTAAAACAGCAAGGCTAAGGCCGGTGGGTGCCCCCTTCAGGCGGACGTGGCTGGTGCCACCCTTGAGACCGGAAGACGCCCCCGTCGGGCAGACGGAGCTGGTGGCACCCTGGAGACCGGAAAACGCCCCCCTCGGGCGGACGTGGCTGGTGCCACCCTTGAGACTGGAAGACGCCCCCCTTGGCCGGACGGAGCTGGTGGCAGAAGACGCCGCCACCCTCGGGCGGACGGGGCCCACGCTGGTACAGAGGTGTGGGGCTGGGACTCTCCTCCTGGAGAGGTGGCCCGGGGCAGGGGCTGGGGCTCTCCTCCTGGAGAGGCGGCCCGGGGCAGGGGCAGGGGCTCTCCTCCTGGAGAGGCGGTGCTTCACCCCCTGGTAAGGTCTGGAGGACGGAAGGGACCCAGGCTGACACAGGGAGCGGGGAGCGAGCAGGGGACCTGGGAGCCGGGACAGGGAGCGGGAAGCGAGCAGAGGACCTGGGAGCCCAGCGCAGAGGGCCTTGGGGCGCGGCTGAGGCAGCTGCCCGCAGAGAGGCCTCCGGCGCGGCCCGGATGGGAGCCAGGGGAGCCAACTCGGGAGCCAGGGGAGTCGACTCGTTCGTCGACCCTGGGGCAGGTCCTAGAGCGAATGATGGGTCGAATTGCCACCTCAACTCCTGGATGAACCGCTTACAGTCCCTACAGGCTGGGGTCTGCCGTCTCCAGACAGAGCGCCCCCAGTCCAGCGCAGTGCCGCTAAGCCCCTGCAGGATGTGGTACACCTTGGCGAGCTCTCCCCTGTGCCAGGTGGGACGCCGTTTGAACTCCCGGAGGCACTGTAAAATATACCTCCGACAGTCCTCCGGGTCTCCGCTGTAACCCCCCAGATCCTCCTCAAAAATGGAGGCAGGAGGTCTAGGGGATTTACCTGCTGGGTCCAAGGTTGGTGTTCTCATTCTGTCAGGGTTTGGTGAAGGACGGACCCAAACGCAGGTTGCAGGAGCCAAAAGCATTTATTAACCAAAATAGACCAGGAGCACAGGGAGACAGGAATCACACACAACCACACGCAAACAAAATGAGAACACAAAGACCTAAACTGGGGAAGGGCTTAAATACAAAACAAGGGCATGCCAGAAACCAATGAAAACTAGGGAAACCTAAACGAGACAACAGGGCGCAGGTGCAAACACTCAATCAATCAGGCCCAAAGGGCCAGGCCGTGACACAGACTGCCCCCCTCCGTCCACCTGCTTCAGGGATGATGACTCGGGCCGGGCCAGCTGTTGTGACCTGGACCTGCCATACCCGGACCTGTCCCCCGTCCACCCCTTCCACTTTACGCTGTCAATCTTGATCAAACACTATTTGTAGTGTACAAGGAAACATACAGTGCCAGGTGATTGGTCATCAGAGCGTGGTAGAAGTACTATTCTTGTTGAGAGATCAGGGAGCTCTTTCCCTAGCAGTCAGAGCCTCCAGATTATCAACAAGATGCCTGGACATTGGCAAGGGAGGAAGAACAGAGAGTAGTTTGGTCATAAGAAGTAGGATAACCACCATGTGCTGAGGTAGAGGACTGTGTTTTCATCCTGACTGTTCAGAGACTGAAGGAGGGGACTGTGTTTTCATCCTGACTGTTCAGACACTGAAGGAGGGGACTGTGTTTTCATCCTGACTGTTCAGAGACTGAAGGAGGGGACTGTGTTTTCATCCTGACTGTTCAGACACTGAAGGAGGGGACTGTGTTTTCATCCTGACTGTTCGGACACTGAAGGAGGGGACTGTGTTTTCATCCTGACTGTTCAGAGACTGAAGGAGGGGACTGTGTTTTTATCCTGACTGTTCAGAGACTGAAGGAGGGGACTGTGTTTTCATCCTGACTGTTCAGAGACTGAAGGAGGGGACTGTGTTTTCATCCTGACTTTTCAGACACTGAAGGAGGGGACTGTGTTTTCATCCTGACTGTTCAGAGACTGAAGGAGGGGACTGTGTTTTCGTCCTGACTGTTCAGAGACTGAAGGAGGGGACTGTGTTTTTATCCTGACTGTTCAGAGACTGAAGGAGGGGACTGTGTTTTCGTCCTGACTGTTCAGAGACTGAAGGAGGGGACTGTGTTTTTATCCTGACTGTTCAGAGACTGAAGGAGGGGACTGTGTTTTCATCCTGACTGTTCAGAGACTGAAGGAGGGGACTGTGTTTTCATCCTGACTGTTCAGACACTGAAGGAGGGGACTGTGTTTTCATCCTGACTGTTCAGAGACTGAAGGAGGGGACTGTGTTTTCATCCTGACTGTTCAGGCACTGAAGGAGGGGACTGTGTTTTCATCCTGACTGTTCAGAGACTGAAGGAGGGGACTGTGTTTTCGTCCTGACTGTTCAGAGACTGAAGGAGGGGACTGTGTTTTTATCCTGACTGTTCAGAGACTGAAGGAGGGGACTGTGTTTTTATCCTGACTGTTCAGAGACTGAAGGAGGGGACTGTGTTTTTATCCTGACTGTTCAGAGACTAAAAGTTTTGTAGCAAAATGTTTTTAGTACCATCAATTTGCGACTGCATCAAAACCCCTCTACCCCCTCACCTGTCTCCTCCTCTACCCCCTCACCTGTCTCTCCCTCTACCCCCTCACCTGTCTCCCCCTCTACCCCCTCACCTGTCTCCTCCTCTACCCCCTCACCTTTCTCCTCCTCTACCCCTCACCTGTCTCTCCCTCTACCCCCTCACCTGTCTCCTCCTCTACCCCCTCACCTGTCTCCCTCTACCCCCTCACCTGTCTCCTCCTCTACCCCTCACCTGTCTCTCCCTCTACCCCCTCACCTGTCTCTCCCTCTACCCCCTCACCTGTCTCCTCCTCTACCCCCTCACCTGTCTCCCTCTACCCCCTCACCTGTCTCCCCCTCTACCCCCTCACCTGTCTCCTCCTCTACCCCCTCACCTGTCTCCTCCTCTACCCCCTCACCTGTCTCCTCCTCTACCCCCTCACCTGTCTCCCCCTCTACCCCCTCACCTGTCTCCTCCTCTACCCCCTCACCTGTCTTCTCCTCTACCCCCTCACCTGTCTTCCTCTCTACCCCCTCACCTGTCTCTCCCTCTACCCCCTCACCCGTCTGCCCCTCTACCCCTTCACCTCCAGTTATGGCATAGTCCTGTTTTTTAAGACCACAAACCAGGTTGATGATTGTCCGTTGAGTCAACACAGCCAGTTCAATAACCCCATCCAACTGATTTCTCTGAATGCACTGAGAAGACTGAATAACAATGTCATCTTTCCTGTACAAAATCAGCCACGGATAGTTGCTAGGTTTCATAGGAAAGGGAAGGTTGCTAAAAGCTGTTGCTGTTGACTCCACGTCTCCATCCATCCTGCTGGTCTGGACACTCTTAGCAGAGAGCTCTCAGCCCCATTAGACCAGATCAACTCTCATCTAGTTAGACTGCAAAGCGCAGGGACATCGCTGTGGCCTTCCCTACCTCAAAGTATCAATGTGGCTCTGCCAATTTGATTATAAGCAACGGTCTGGTGGAATTATTACATTTATTACAATATTGAGAACTCAACTTAAATAGTTCCTACCTTAGCAAGTGTTAAAGGAATGTTTTCTTTACCGTCTAATGAAAGAAGAGATATTTCTAGGTGTTTAGTTTTGGAAACGTTTTGAAATGTTGTTCTCACTAAATAATGTGGGGGCAACATACATTACTGACATATTAACACAGAAGGAACCCTCTGGAATCCCCAGGTAACCTCGAACAGGTCTGCTAACTGACCCAGAGAACAGGTCTGCTAACTGACCCAGAGAACAGGTCTGCTAACTGACCCAGAGCTGTAAACTTCCAGAATATCCAAGACTAGCTACTGGCTGAATTATTCTATAATTGTATTCCCTAAAGCGTTTAGATTTTTTTTAACTATTTGATTTTCATCATTGTTTTTATTTTATTCTCATTGCTTTTTTCCTTACTTTGCATGTGCTAGCTCACCTCATGTAAACTTTGAATTCCGGAGGTGATAGGCCTAAAAAGATGTATGCATGTGAGTTGCTAAAACGAATTATTGAGTGGATAAGTCGACTTTTAATATAACTCGCATATTTTTCAACAAAGAGCCGAATCAGAGACAATTGAACTGGCTCTTTGAAACGAGCGAGAGCAGACGAAGGGCTCACCCAAATGAGCCGGAATGTCCCATGTCTGCTATTTCACAGGCTAACACCACCGCCTGCTTGTGTTGGAACACTGGTGTTACACCGAAATCTCTGACCATCAAAATGTGTGACTGCAGAGGTTTCATTTTCTACAGGTATGTTGTCAAGAATGTGCTCCTGTCAGACACGGAGACCTTTAGGAATAGACTATGTAGGTCTATTCCAAAAGGCCTTTAAGATTAGATAAGGCAAATATCACTTATACATGCATGCACAAATAACCACATTTTTCAAATGGTAGTTCAGAGTTTATTTCATAAACTGCAGTAATCAAAAAACGAATGTTTCTAAAACTTTATAAAAAAAAGTTCTTATTACATATATGATAGATTTCTGACCAAAACATCACAGAAGCAATCACAGAAGGCCTCTTAACGAGAAGAAACATTTAAGCGTATGCATGTTTCCATGTGTCCGCCATCAAACTATTTAATGCACGTTCTCAACAACATACCTGCAGAAAATGTGCAACAGCAATGTCTGCGGGCCCACATTTGGACTGTAACACCATTATTACGATAGATTGTGTTGGTTTTGTGTGGTAGGAGGGGAGGAGGAGAGGAGGGGAGGAGAGGAGAGGAGGGGAGGAGGGATCAGAGGGGGTCAGAGGGCCATGGAGTCACGGTTTGCTACTGCCTTATAGGGTTATGCTGCGTCAAAACTGGACTTTCACCCATTGCAATGTACATGAGGCTTTTACTAATTAAGTGCTGGGGTCAGTTTTCTATTCTAAGCGACATGGGTCCATTTGTTTGCATCACATTGGATATTGTCACAAAGTTTCAGGTTTTAATTTTCATTATAGGAATGAATTGGTTGTCATCTTGCTGTGCAACATCAGGCGTATACTTTCTAATGTGTCATAACTGGGTATAATTGGTTCTAGTGCCATCCTCTGTCAACCAACGTGAAGCTCCATTTGTCAGGCGCTGTGTGCTCCAGCAACCAGCAGAGGGCGGCGATGCTCTGGCTCTGGAACAGGCTCGTCAGCTCCACCTCACCAGCCCTGATGGTCTTCCAGGGTAGGTGGTGAAACAACTCTACCTAACCCCAACCCAGTTTGGAGTCATTTCCGTTCTTTTGTCTCCATGTTTTCCTTTCTTGGGGTTTCGCTTTATTTAGTTTAATAGTAGTGACTGGGTTAGCATGCACCTGGGCCATCACCAATCCAACCCGACACCATTACCATCAAGGCATCTTCAGGTGCGGCACAACAGTCTGGAATAACTCTCTGCTTTGAGGAATAACAGCCAGACTCTACCGCTTAGCCAATCTGTTCCATGGAAGTTCAATGATTTCAGTCTGACAAGACATACCATTCACAGTTAAAGTTACCTTCATAGTTTTAAGTTTGTATGTGATTTGTATGAAAATCTTCCTGTTATTACTATTTTGATTAGTCAGTAAAAACACAATAGATTAAGTAAGATTAGTCAGTAAAAACACAATAGATTAAATAAGATTAGTCAATAAAACCACATTCTCAGACATTCTCTCTTAAATGGTTCTAAACATTTGTCCATGGCTGTGTTCCCAAACTAGAACCCTTTGTCCCTGCCTTGGATCTTCCTCCTGGCCTCACTGACCATCTTTGATGAGACCATTGAGAATGTGTTGCTATAGCCGCGGGAAGTAGGGGTGGAGAGGGTGCTGCAGCATGAAGATAATGGGAGGGGGGGGGCATGGCCGTGGGAAGTAGGGGGGCTGCAGCATGAGAATGGGGGGGCATAGCTGCAGGAAGTAGGGGGGCTGCAGCATGAAGATGGGGGGGCATAGCTGTGGGATGTAGGGGGGCTGCAGCATGAAGATGGGGGGGCATAGCTGTGGGATGTAGGGGGGCTGCAGCATGAGGATGGGGGGGCATAGCTGCAGGAAGTAGGGGGGCTGCAGCATGAGGATGGGGGGGCATAGCTGCAGGAAGTAGGGGGGCTGCAGCATGAGGATGGGGGGGCATAGCCGTGGGAAGTAGGGGGGCTGCAGCATGAAGATGGGGGGGGGGGGGGGGGGGCATAGCCGCAGGAAGTAGGGGGCAGTGGGTGCTACAGCATGAGGATGGGGGGGGGGGGGGTTACCTTCACCCCCTGCTTCCCACGGCTATGGCCGTCTTTGATGAGACCATTGTGAATGTGCTTCTGAGGTCAAAGTGAAAGGGTTTTACCTTGTTGGAATGCAGCCACTGAATGGTTGAGGTTGTGCAGTCAGTCAGCAGGGTGAGGGTTAGAGTTAGGGTGAGGGTTAGGGTTAGGGTTACGGTGAGGGTGAGGGTGAGGGTTTGAGTGAGGGTAAAAGTGAAAGGGATGTTATGTAGTTGGAATGCAGCCCCCTAATGGTTGAGGTTGTGCAGTCAGTCGTTAGGGTTACAGTTAGGGTGAGGGTTGGGGCTAGGGCTAGGGTGAGGGTGAGGGTAAAAGTCAAAAGCATGTTATGTTGTTGGAATGCAGCCCCCCAATGGTTAAGGTTGTGCAGTCAGTCATCAGGGAGATCAGATTGAGAAAGTATTTTTGAGGAGACATAAATATTAACACCAAGGGACGAACTTCCCTGTAACCTTTACCCAAGGCAGCTTGCCCAGAGCAGAGTAATATTGCACAATCCACTTTGCTCATAAACTGGAGCTTCAGCGGCTGTACTCACTAAAACAGTATTTCATAATGGCCAGTCCCGCATTGCTCAATACCAAACTTAGTTTGGAGGAGGTTTTTCTAACAAACATTTTCAAATACTGGCATCTTAACTTTTACTGGAATTTACCATTTAATGAGGGGACAGCTTGTATCATAATGCACCAGAGCATCCCCAGGGCTGAATGGAGGAGTGAGGGGGATGCCAGAGCCCTGTTCAGGACAGACTGTTCACAGGGAGGGGGCTGGAAACCATGCAGACCATTGTCCCGAGCTGGCTTATTGACTGACTGACTGACTGGCTCACTGACTGACTGGCTGACTGACTGGCTGACTTTCTGACTGGCTGGCTGATTGCTGACTGGTTGGCTAGCTGACTGACTGACTGACTGACTGATTGGCTGACTGACTGGCTAACTGACTGGCTGACTGACTGATTCACTGGACACACTGAGAAATTGGAATGTTCCACCAGGGCAGAAATATTGAGAACTTTGGACGTGTGTGTGTGTGTGGAGTGTGTGGGTGTGTGTGTGTGTGTGTGTGTGTGTGGGGAGGGGCGGGTTGTATATATTATGAGCCAGGGTTTTCTCTCCTGCAGAAGACCTTCATCTGCTCAGTTTGAGGGTAGGACATTTAACACCATTAGACCATCATCTGCTCAGTATGAAGGTAGGACATTTAACACCATTACCTGAAACGAGCCCCTCAGATATTTTGGTGCCAAAAATATCTTTGAAGACATGTTTAGTTAGTTCCTTTGTTTAGATGCAGTAATCCCATGTAATAACCTGTTGTAACTGGTTAGGGTTCCTTTGTTTAGATGCAGTAATCACATGTAATAACCTGTTGTAACTGTGACCTGGTTTCTCCACAGTGGAGGCTGGGTGTGGTTCTGTTCTGCCTGCCGTTCTGCTTTCCTCCTCCCGCACGGTGCGTATGTTCCCCTACCTCTCTGCCACATCCTGCTGACCTTTGACCCCTTCTGCTCAGGTGTCAACCTTACCTTTGACCCCTTCTGCTCAGGTGTCAGCAGGCTGTGGACTGCAGATGGGGACCTTTTGTAGAGTGGTCTGAATGTGATGGCTGCACCAAAACACAGGTACCACTGAAGACCACACACTAAACACACTCAAACTACACACACACACACACACACACAGAACACACACTCACACACAGAACACACACGGAATACACACAACACGCACTCACACACACAGTACACACTCACACACATGCTTACACACTCATGCACACAATACGCACTCATACAAGGTCACACACTAACACTTACAATATGCACTCACACACGCTTACACACTCAAACATAATATAAACACACACACATACGCACTATATACTCACACACATGCATGCACACACAATATACACACATGCACACACTTATATACTCACACACATTCATGCACACACAACATACACTCACGCAGACACTCACAAACACAGACACACTGTAATAACTGCATCTTAAATTAATCCCAGGTCCGTGTCCGTCCCGTGGAGCTGTATGCTCAGTATGGGGGCGCCCCATGCTCAGGAGAAGCCTTCCAAAAGCAGCCATGTGTCCCACTAACAGGTTGCCCCCTGGAAACCGGTTGTGGAGCAAGGTTCCGCTGTTCCTCAGGTACTTTTCTAAAATGAATTTCCTGTTTGTGTGTTTCAGTGTTTATCTATGGCCTCCAGAGCTTACAGCGTCTCATGAATCTAAGACTTGTTTTGTTCTTTAAATCAACCCAGCCTTTTCCCAAGTTGCTGCCTTACAGAATTACATCGCTGAAAGAAAAGCAAATGTCTGGGAGGTGGTTCAAGTAAAAGTTCCAGAGAAGAGAAGATCTTTGCCTTATTTGTCATAAAGGAGCCTATTTTTGCCTCTATTGAGGGCAGTGTATCAGTCAGTCTCTGACGTCTTTCTCTTCAGGACAGTGTATCAGTCAGTCTCTGACGTCTTTCTCTCTTTAGGACAGTGTATCAGTCAGTCTCTGATGTCTCTCTCTCCTCAGGACAGTGTATCAGTCAGTCTCTGATGTCTCTCTCTCTTCAGGACAGTGTATCAGTCAGTCTCTGATATCTCTCTCTCTCTTCAGGACAGTGTATCAGTCAGTCTCTGATATCTCTCTCTCTCTTCAGGACAGTGTATCAGTCAGTCTCTGATGTCTTTCTCTTCAGGACAGTGTATCAGTCAGTCTCTGATGTCTTTCTCTTCAGGACAGTGTATCAGTCAGTCTCTGATGTCTTTCTCTTCAGGACAGTGTATCAGTCAGTCTCTGATGTCTTTCTCTTCAGGACAGTGTATCAGTCAGTCTTTGGTGTGTAACGGGGACCAGGACTGTGCGGACGGTCTTGACGAGAGGGCCTGTGATGTCGACAGCAGGCATGATGTGTGTGACACAGACAAGACTCCACCCAACTCTGACTTTACAGGCAGAGGGTAAGAAAATACAACATTGTTATCAATAGATAATATACAGTCTGTTGTTGTGTGTTTGTGGCTGTAGACCATAACCTTGTATCAGTAATGGACCCTTGCCAAGGGCGGCAAGTGCTGAGAGGCCCACCGCCGGGCATTCTGTGAGCATAGACACACTCTCCTGTTCTCTGACGCACCAGTCTGGGCAATGCTCATGTCGGGGCGTGTAATATGTGCAGCGCAGAACGGCAGGGCGCCCCCTATTGTTTATTTAGATAATGAAAAGGAACCAGTAAATTCGTTGAATTGTTGGTTTAGTCTTGACCCTTGATTGACCGCGCTGGGGGATTGACCATCATTAAGTCCCACACATAAGGTGATTAGACAGATAGAAAATCAAACAGAATCTCTCTGGCGCAGTGATAATGAAAAGGGCAGACCCATATGACGCTCAATTTAGAAAAAAAAGATCAGATACGCAAAAATATATAAACATATTAATTGTCAATGATTACATAATGAACATTTATGTTAAGTACTTTTTAGAGTAGCCCAGTAAATAATATCGATATGTGGATATTGCAACCATGGGCATTGCTAGACCACTTTTTCTGGAGCACGTGTCCCAGTATTGATCTGCTGTGCCCCAGAAAATCTCCCATTGGGGTTTTATCAAGCTCCTGTATTTGGCAATGAATTCATTTAGATTGGTAATAACGGTAGAATGATGGATTCCACAACGTTAAAGCAACACACTTTAACCCCAAATACAAGCGGAGGCGCGTACCTTGCAGTTCATGCAAAACGGCGCACACATTACTGTCCATGTACGAACGTGGGAGGCCTGGGACTCAGCTTTATGTCAATCAACGTCCTTGATTCCAACCAATGGCTACACTAATTATGACGTTACTTGGCAGTTAAATTTGTGAACAGTAGGCTGAAATGACAATAATCCATTGGAACTTTCCTCTATGAACTGCAGAAAAACAAGATAAGCAATGAAGTTAGTGTTGGTGCCTACGTGATTTTGCTGGCCCTAGGGCACCAAATGGTCCTAGGGCACCAAATGAGCCAAAACCGCCACTGCCTGCTTCACTGACCTTTGTAGGTGGGCTAATATGTTAATGCCACTGCCTGGTATCTGACAATAATGACTTGGTTAGGGTTACTATGTTGATGCCTTGGTTAGGGTTACTATGTTGATACCTTGGTTAGGGTTACTATGTTGATGCCTTGGTTAGGGTTACTATGTTGATGCCTTGGTTAGGGTTACTATGTTGATGCCTTGGTTAGGGTTACTATGTTGATGACTTGGTTATGGTTACTATGTTGATGCCTTGGTTAGGGTTACTATGTTGATGCCTTGGTTAGGGTTACTATGTTGATGACTTGGTTAGGGTTACTATGTTGATGACTTGGTTAGGGTTACTATGTTGATACCTTGGTTAGGGTTACTATGTTGATGCCTTGGTTAGGGTTACTATGTTGATGCCTTGGTTAGGGTTACTATGTTGATGCCTTGGTTAGGGTTAATATGTAAGTGCCACTTTACAATGTGTTGTTTTCCGTTGACGTACTAACTAGTAATTATTGTCTGGTAGTTACAGTAATACAGTAATACAGGCATTAGACTGTCCTTTGTGGTAGATGGTAGAACGGTAGATGCTTCCCTTATACACATTCCATCACAGGAAATGCACATTTAAATTTCTGATGGTGAGCCTTTGTATTAGAGGAAAATGTACAGCTCCTCGGGCCGTATCTCCTCCTCTGTCAGACATTTAGATCCCGAAATGCCTGCCTGTCATATATTTTGCCTACTAATTCCACTGCAGGTATGATGTGCTGACTGGTGAGCTGAAGGCTGGGGTCATCAACACCCTGAGTTTCGGGGGCCAGTGCAGAAAGGTGTTCAGTGGAGACCATAGGACCCTCTTCAGGCTGCCACAGAGCATCCTCCGCTACAACTTTGAGGTCAGTCCTCTGGTCTCTATCCCCTGGTATCTCCTCTGGGTTATCTCCACTGGTCTCTCTGCTGGTCTCTCCTCTGGTATATATCCTCTGGTATCAGTCATCTGGTCTCTGCCATCTGGTATCTCCTCTAATCTCCCCTCTGGTCTCAGTCATCTGGCCTCTCTCATGTGGTCTCCCTCCTCTGGTCGTTGTCCTCTGGTCTCTCTCATCTGGCCTCATTCATCTGGCATATCTTCTGTGGTCTCTCTCATCTGGTCTCTCTCGTCTGGTATCAGGCATATAGTCTCTCTCCTTTGGTATCAGCCATCTGGTATCCCTCCTCTGGTATCAGTCATCTGGAATCTCTCATTTGGTCTCTCTCATCTGGTCGAAGTAATCTTGGCTCTATCCTCTGGTCTCTCTCATCTGGCCTCTTTCATCTGGTGTCTCCTCGAATCTCTCCTCAGGTATCAGTCCTCTGGTCTATTTCATTTGGTATCTCCCCTAATCTCTTCTCTGGTCTCAGTTCTCTGGTCTGTCTCACCTGGTCTCTCTAATCTGGTCTCTCTCCTCTGGGATCCTTCATCTGTTATCTCATCTAATCTCCCATCTGGTCTCTCTCCTCTGGTCTCAGTCTTTTGGTCACAGTTCTATACTTCCTGAGCTCACAGGACTATCAGTATAAGGCAGTGTAACAATGAAGTGGCCATTGTGGTTTGGGGTCTAATGTATTATCCACACCTCAGGTACTGCTGGAGAAAGACGACTCTGATGAGTGGTATGAGAGTTCCTGGGCTTACGTGAAACACCTGGAGGACCACGCCCTGTGGGGGCATGACAGACGCACCTTTCACACGGAGCTCCACAAGCAAAAGGTGACACATAAAAGGAAATGCAGTTTGGATCTCAATGACGCAGATGCTGTGTCTTTCACTTCTATACTGAAACCAGCGTTAGCTGCAGTGTTCTCTCTTCTTCAGCCCTCTGTCTGCTCCACCAGTCCCACAGGCTCTTGGTTCTGAAGAGCCAGGTGGAGTTGGCCCAGTTCCAGAACTCTGCCCCCCAGTACCTACCGCTGGCAGAGGGCTTCTGGAAGGCCCTGTCGTTGATGCCCCTCTCCTACCAGTACTCTGCCTACCGCTCCCTGCTGCACACCTACGGGTCCCACTTCCTAACCCAGGGATCTCTAGGGGGGCGGTACCAAGCCCTGCTGGAGTTTGACCTGGACGCACTCAGAGAGACCAGTGAGTCCTGAGGAGAGAAGCACATTAACTTACAGTGCTAAAAGGAAAGGAACTACATTTACACTACAAAAAGGAAAGGAACTACATTTACACTTTTAAAAGGAAAGGAACTACATTTACACTACTAAAAGGAAAAAAATAACTACATTTAGACTACTAAAAGGAATGGAACTACATTTACACTACAAAAAAAAAAAAAAACTACATTTACACTTCTAAAAGGAAAATAACTACATTTACACTACGAAAAGGAAAGGAACTACATTTACACTACAAAAAGGAAAATAACTATATTTACATTACAAAAAGGAAAAGAACTACATTTAGACTACTAAAAGGAAAGGAACTACATTTACATTACTAAAAGGAAAAGAACTACATTTACACTACAAAAGAGGAAAGGAACTACATTTACACTACAAAAAGGAAAGGAACTACATTTACACTACAAAAAGGAAAGGAACTACATTTACAGTACGAGGGTGCTACTAAAGAAAAAGAGCTGATCCCGGGTTAGTGAGGCTACAAGCTCACTAACGTCATAACGTCATAAGCTATCAGTTGAATGGAAAGATTGAAACACACTTCTCTTATTTCTCCTTTCTAACTGAAAGGTACAACAGATATTGAGTGGCAGAGGTGTTGGCGGAAGGTGAAACGCCGTTTTTTCCGTAAAAAGGTTACGACAGTGTGTGAAAAACTCACTAAGTCCCTCATCTCTTCCAATGGTGGGTGACTCTTTCAAACTCAATGTGGTCTTTAGTTTGTTTACATTACAACACTTTCTACTGGCTGGAAAAAGGCTTGCTATATTCTTGCATAAAGTTAAATAATATACATTTTTCTAAGATAGAACCTTCCTCACCTCTGTTAATCCTTGTTCCCGTGTGTGTGTGTGTGTGTGTGTGTAGCTTACCATAACACAAGGCTGCCTATTAAGACCCAGGTGCTGGGTGGAAGCCCATCGTTGATAGCGGCTCTGAGTGTTCTGGAGGTGGAGAACCCTGAGAGGAACGGAGAGAGTTACGACCGCTGGGCCGCCTCCGTCAGGGACTTCCCCCAGATCATCAATCAGAAGGTAACCATAGAGACAGAACACCTGATGTCTAGTCTGCTGTCTCTATGAGGGTAACCATAGAGATAGAACACCTGATGTCTAGTCTGCTGTCTCTATGAGGGTAACCATAGAGATAGAACACCTGATGTCTAGTCTGCTGTCTCTATGAGGGTAACCATAGAGATAGAACACCTCATGTCTAGTCTGCTGTCTATGAGGGTGACCATAGAGATAGAACACCTGATGTCTAGTCTGCTGTCTCTATGAGGGTAACCATAGAGATAGAACACCTTATGTCTAGTCTGCTGTCTCTATGAGGGTAACCATAGAGATAGAACACCTGATGTCTAGTCTGCTCTCTATGAGGGTAACCATAGAGATAGAACACCTGATGTCTAATCTGCTCTCTATGACGGTAACCATAGAGATAGAACACCTGATGTCTAATCTGCTCTCTATGACGGTAACCATAGAGATAGAACACCTGATGTCTAATCTGCTCTCTCTGACGGTAACCATAGAGATAGAACACCTGGTGTCTAGTCTGCTCTCTCTATGAGGGTAACCATAGAGATAGAACACCTGATGTCTAATCTGCTCTCTATGAGGGTAACCATAGAGATAGAACACCTGATGTCTAGTCTGCTCTCTCTATGAGGGTAAAAATAGAGATAGAACAGGTGATATCTAGTCTACTCTCTTTATGAGGCTAACCATAGAGATAGAACAGGTGATGTCTAATCTGCTCTCTATGAGGGTAACCATAGAGATAGAACAGAAGATGTATATTCTGCTCCTTCTATGAGGGTGACCATAGAGATAGAACACCTGATGTCTAGTCTGCTCTCTCTATGAGGGTAACCATAGAGAAAGAACACCTGATGTCTAGTCTGCTGTCTCTATGAGGGTAACCATAGAGATAGAACACCTGATGTCTAGTCTGCTGTCTCTATGAGGGTAACCATAGAGATAGAACAGGTGATGTATATTCTGCTCTCTCTATGAGGTAACCATAGAGATAGAACAGAAGATGTATATTCTGCTCTCTCTATGAGGGTAACCATAGAGATAGAACAGGTGATGTATATTCTGCTCTCTCTATGAGGGTAACCATAGAGATGGAACAGGTGATGTATATTCTGCTCTCTCTATGAGGGTAACCCCCAAACCACCCCAACTACTCCGACTGTGCCTGAGTTGAAGTCATAGTTGAAAAGTACTTTGATTACATAGTAGGTATTCTGTCCCAAAATGTTCCATAATAAAGTCTATATCTAATGTTCCATAATAAAGTCTATATCTAATGTTCCATTATAAAGTCTATATCTAATGAACTTAGAAAATACCAACAGTGGTTGTGTGTGTCGTCCTCTGTAAGAGCTGAGCTAAAGTCTGTCTGCATGCTAACCATCTCCCTGGATGTGTGTGGAGCTAAAGTCTGTCTGGATGCTAACCATCTCCCTGGTTGTGTGTGGAGCTAAAGTCTGTCTGCATGCTAACCATCTCCCTGGTTGTGTGTGGAGCTAAAGTCTGTCTGGATGCTAACCATCTCCCTGGTTGTGTGTGGAGCTGTCTCCTCTGTCAGAGCTGGTGAAGGAGGTCCGGTGTGCTGGCCTTATCAAGCTCCACCTGCAGACAGCCACAGAGCACTACCTGTCGGAGCAGCACACTTGCCACTGTCAGCCCTGCGCCAACAACGGCCAGCCCCTGCTGAGGGGAACCCAGTGTAGCTGTGTGTGCCGGCCTGGCACCTCAGGCCCTACCTGCCAGACGGGCAGCGTCATCGGGGAGCCTCCTGGTATGTCCACCCTGCTATGCTCCACGCTAAACTAGACTCACCTACGCAGTGGAACACCCGCCGTGTGTGCACCCCCTGGGGGGATATAGCATATGTGTGTGTGTGTGTGTGTGTGTGTGTGTGTGTGTGTGTGTGAATTCTCAGGGGTAATCCATGGCAGCTGGAGTTGCTGGTCTCCCTGGGGGTCATGCTCTGGGGGTCAAAGGTCAAGGCGTCGTAGCTGCTCTAACCCCGCCCCAAGAGGAGGGGGGCGGGGCTGTAATGGGCTGGACATCCAACACAAAGCCTGTGAGGATCCAGACCTCCAGTACCTGAAGTATGTACCAGAGGACTCTGACCTCTGACCCCTGTGTCTAGAATTTGGAAAAAGGACCTCAAGATCCTGAAATTAGTGTCCAAGCGATTGTAAAAAAAAAAAAAGCTGTTATTCAGACATTTAGGAAAGGAAATTGATGACTATAATAATATTGTAAAATGTATTGATTGGATAAGTTTAGTGCACGGTATGAAAGGCATAAAAGAGTATTCTCGTGATGTACCCTTAAAATGTTTTTCAATACCTAAGCAATAATGCCTGTGTGTGTACTTGTGTGTTCAGGACCATGGAGCCGCATTGCTTTGGTCTTTCTCACAAACCCCCTCCAGCATGCAGGGACCCTCCAGCACTGGAAAACGGATACGTCCAGGTGTGGGAGGTTCTATAAGACCTTTAACCCCAACCCCAGCCCCAACCCCAACCCTAACCCTAAACAAATACAGGATGTCAATGCATTAAGACCTTTGGTCTCACTGTATTAAGACATTTGAAAAAGGCTCTCACTGTATTAAGACCTTTAAAACAGGATCTCACTGTATTAAGTGCTTTTAAACAGGATCTCACTGTATTAAGACCTTTGAAACAGGATCTCACTGTATTAAGAGCTTTGAAACAGGGTCTTACTGTATTAAGACCTTTGAAACAGGGTCTCACTGTATGAAGACCTTTGAAACAGGGTCTCACTGTATTAAGACTTTTGAAACAGGGTCTCACTGTATGAAGACCTTTGAAACAGGATCTCACTGTATTAAGACCTTTGAAACAGGATCTCCCTGTATTAAGAGCTTTGAAACAGGGTCTCACTGTATTAAGACCTTTGAAACAGGGTCTCACTGTATGAAGACCTTTGAAACAGGGTCTCACTGTATTAAGACTTTTGAAACAGGGTCTCACTGTATTAAGACCTTTGAAACAGGATCTCACTGTATTAAGACCGTTGAAACAGGGTCTCACTGTATTAAGGCTTTTGAAACAGGGTCTCACTGTATTAAGACCTTTGAAACAGGATCTCACTGTATTAAGACCGTTGAAACAGGTTCTCACTGTATTAAGACCTTTGAAACAGGATCTCACTGTATTAAGACCTTTGAAACAGGGTCTCACTGTATGAAGACCTTTGAAACAGGATCTCACTGTATCAAGACCTTTGAAACAGGATCTCACTGTATTAAGACCTTTGAAACAGGGTCTCACTGTATTAAGACCTTTGAAACAGGGTCTCACTGTATGAAGACCTTTGAAACAGGGTCTCACTGTATTAAGACTTTTGAAACAGGGTCTCACTGTATTAAGACCTTTGAAACAGGATCTCACTGTATTAAGACCGTTGAAACAGGGTCTCACTGTATGAAGACTTTTGAAACAGGGTCTCACTGTATTAAGACCTTTGAAACAGGATCTCACTGTATTAAGACCGTTGAAACAGGGTCTCACTGTATTAAGACCTTTGAAACAGGATCTCACTGTATTAAGACCTTTGAAACAGGGTCTCACTGTATGAAGACCTTTGAAACAGGATCTCACTGTATCAAGACCTTTGAAACAGGATCTCACTGTATTAAGACCTTTGAAACAGGGTCTCACTGTATGAAGACCTTTGAAACAGGGTCTCACTGTATTAAGACCGTTGAAACAGGGTCTCGCTGTATTAAGACCTTTGAAACAGGATCTCACTGTATTAAGACCTTTGAAACAGGGTCTCACTGTATGAAGACCTTTGAAACAGGATCTCACTGTATCAAGACCTTTGAAACAGGATCTCACTGTATTAAGACCTTTGAAACAGGGTCTCACTGTATTAAGACCTTTGAAACAGGGTCTCACTGTATTAAGACTTTTGAGGGTCTGATTATATATGGTAAAGTGTCATTACATCCCATAATATGTAGAAGGTCTCTGAGTTAGGAGCCACTAGGAGAGCAGCACTTGAGGACCTCAGGGCACAAGGCAGAACATAGGGCCTTAAAAGGTCAAGAATAAAGCTTGTCGGGCTTTCAAAGTGATCATTTCAAATCAACACTAAAACTAACCGGCAGCCAGTGCAATGACGCAAGAATAGGGGGAATGTGCTCTGGTTTTCTTGTACCCGTTAAAATCCTGGCCGCTGCATTTTGGATCAGTTGAAGAGAGGAGATATAGCCTTTTTGCTGCAGATGGGGAACAGGGAATTGCAGTGATGATTGATGTGTGCAGAGCCCCAGGGAGGTGTACGGTGTGGGCTCCAGGGTGCAGTACTCCTGTGTGGAGGATCACTACAGTGATGATTGATGTGTGCAGAGCCCCAGGGAGGTGTACGGTGTGGGCTCCAGGGTGCAGTACTCCTGTGTGGAGGATCACTACAGTGATGATTGATGTGTGCAGAGCTCCAGGGAGGTGTACGGTGTGGGCTCCAGGGTGCAGTACTCCTGTGTGGAGGATCACTACAGTGATGATTGATGTGTGCAGAGCCCCAGGGAGGTGTACGGTGTGGGCTCCAGGGTGCAGTACTCCTGTGTGGAGGGTCACTACAGTGATGATTGATGTGTGCAGAGCCCCAGGGAGGTGTACGGTGTGGGCTCCAGGGTGCAGTACTCCTGTGTGGAGGATCACTACAGTGATGATTGATGTGTGCAGAGCCCCAGGGAGGTGTACGGTGTGGGCTCCAGGGTGCAGTACTCCTGTGTGGAGGGTCACTACAGTGATGATTGATGTGTGCAGAGCCCCAGGGAGGTGTACGGTGTGGGCTCCAGGGTGCAGTACTCCTGTGTGGAGGGTCACTACATGTCCGGGGAGCCCGTGGCTGAATGCACTGACCACCAGATCTGGACCAGGGGACACATGGAGTGCCAGAGTGAGTCTTAGAAGGCAACGCTCCTTTCAATAGAAAAGACACAACAGCTCAAAGTAAAATGGCTCCTCTTTTTCTTCATTGGATAGTTGCTGTATGCAGACTTCCAACCTTAGGAAGTGGTGTCATGGCAACCCCAACCAGAGTGGCCTATCACATCGGGGACAGGGTGCACCTGACCTGTCCCTCTGGGAAGGTTCTGGAAGGGCTTTCTGAGATCATGTGCAGCTCCAGTCTCCAGTGGTCTCCCTCTCCAGACGCACGCTGTGCAGAAGGCAAGGCCTTTTGGTCTACAATATAGTCACTAACCCTAACCCTACAATATAGTCACTAACCCTAACCCTACAATATAGTCACTGGCCCTAACCCTAACCCTCCACAATATAGCCACTGATCCTAACCCTCTACAATATAGTCACTGGCCTTAACCCTCTACAATATAGTCACTGGCCCTAACCCTAACCCTCTACAATATAGTCACTGACCCTAACCCTCTACAATATAGTCACTGGCCCTAACCCTAACCCTCTACAATATAGTCACTGGCCCTAACCCTAACCCTCTACAATATAGTCACTGGCCCTATCCCTCTACAATATAGTCACTGGCCCTAACCCTCTACAATATAGTCACTGGCCCTAACCCTAACCCTCTACAATATAATCACTGGCCCTAACTCTCTACAATATAGACACTGACGCTAACCCTAACTCTCTACAATATAGTCACTGGCCCTAACCCTAATTTTCTACAATATAGTCACTGACACTACAAAATAGTCTGATTTACCTGTACCTAACCCTTTCATTTACCTTTACCGGTCAAGTGATTTCCACACTAAATTGGTCAAACATATGTGGGTCAAAGTTAATCCGAACCTTTCTCTCTCTGTGGCAGTGCCAATGAGTGCCCCCTCATCTGAGCTGAAGTGTAAACCATGGGAGAATGAAGGAAAGAATCAGTGTGTGTGCAAGCTGCCTAACCAATGCCAGTAAGTTCAGTCTGTCTGCATGCTGACAGTAGCCTTGCTATAAGTACAGTCTGTCTGCATGCTGACAGTAGCCCTGCTATAAGCACAGTCTGTCTGCATGCTGACAGTAGCCCTGCTATAAGGACAGTGTGTCTGCATGCTAACAGTAGCCCTGCTATAAGCACAGTCTGTCTGCATGCTGATAGTAGCCCTGCTATAAGGACAGTCTGTCTGCATGCTAACAGTAACCCTGCTATATGTACAGTCTGTCTGCATGCTAACAGTAGCCCTGCTATAAGTACAGTGTGTCTGCATGCTAACAGTAGCCCTGCTATAAGGACAGTCTGTCTGCATGCTAACAGTTGCCCTGCTATAAGGACAGTATCTACATGCTAACAGTAGCCCTGCTATAAGGACAGTCTGTCTGCATGCTAACAGTAGCCCTGCTATATGTACAGTCTGTCTGCATGCTAACAGTAGCCCTGCTATAAGGACAGTGTGTCTGCATGCTAACAGTAGCCCTGCTATAAGTACAGTGTGTCTGCATGCTAACAGTAGCCCTGCTATAAGGACAGTCTGTCTGCATGCTAACAGTTGCGCTGCTATAAGTACCCTGTCTGCATGCTAACAATAGCCCTGCTATATATACAATCTGTCTGCATGCTAACAGTAGCCCTGCTATAAGGACAGTATCTACATGCTAACAGTAGCCCTGCTATAAGGACAGTCTGTCTGCATGCTAACAGTTGCGCTGCTATAAGTACCCTGTCTGCATGCTAACAATAGCCCTGCTATATATACAATCTGTCTGCATGCTAACAGTAGCCCTGCTATAAGGACAGTATCTACATGCTAACAGTAGCCCTGCTATAAGGACAGTCTGTCTGCATGCTAACAGTAGCCCTGCTATATGTACAGTCTGTCTGCATGCTAACAGTAGCCCTGCTATAAGGACAGTGTGTCTGCATGCTAACTGTAGCCCTGCTATAAGGACAGTCTGTCTGCATGCTAACAGTAGCCCTGCTATAAGGACAGTCTGTCTGCATGCTAACAGTAGCTCTGCTATAAGGACAGTGTGTCTGCATGCTAACAGTAGCCCTGCCATAAGTACAGTGTGTCTGCATGCTGACAGTAGCCCTGCTATAAGGACAGTGTGTCTGCATGCTAACAGTAGCCCTGCTATAAGGACAGTGTGTCTGCATGCTGACAGTAGCCCTGCTATAAGTACAGTGTGTCTGCATGCTAACAGTAGCCCTGCTATAAGGACAGTGTGTCTGCATGCTGACAGTAGCCCTGCTATAAGGACAGTGTGTCTGCATGCTAACAGTAGCCCTGATCTCTTCTGTTGGGCTTGTTCCAGGACATCCTTACAGCTGTGTGCCAGACTACCCTCCGGATCACCCCGACTCTTTGGCAGGTGCCAGCTGGAAGCGCTGCAGTGTTTGGGCCGTAGCTTCGCCCTGGCCGGGGCCAGTGACTGTGATTGGCCTAATAAAGAGTTCACTTTTTGTGAAAACTGCCAATCTGGAGAGAAATGTGATGGTAAGTGAATGGCCACTCAGACTCTGTCTAGGAAGAGTGAGGCTGGGTGTGAATCTTCGTCTTTCTTCGATTTCAGAATCTGCTACTAAATGTGTCTGCCGGGGTCCTAATGAATGTCCCCAAGACTCCAACCACCTGTGTGTCACTCCAGGAAGTGGCGGTGTTGCCGTGGCAATGACAGAGTGTGAGGTGGGGTCTCGAAGGTGTTCCGGGGAGCAGGTGGACGTGGTTAGCATTGACGCATGTCAGATATAAGAAAATACCTTTACAAGCACACTGGTATTAATCAGTGTTACTGGAACATAGGGCTCAGATGAAGTATTACTGTAACATAGGACTGAGATGACGTATTACCGTAACATAGGACTGAGATGACGTATTACCGTAACATAGGACTGAGATGAAGTATTACTGTAACATAGGACTGAGATGAAGTATTACTGTAACATAGGACTGAGATGACGTATTACCGTAACATAGGACTGAGATGAAGTATTACCGTAACATAGGACTGAGATGACGTATTACTGTAACATAGGACTGAGATGACGTATTACCGTAACATAGGACTGAGATGACGTATTACCGTAACATAGGACTGAGATGACGTATTACCGTAACATAGGACTGAGATGACGTATTACTGTAACATAGGACTGAGATGACGTATTACCGTAACATAGGGCTCAGATGATGTATTACCGTAACATAGGACTGAGATGAAGTGTTACTGTAACATAGGACTGAGATGAAGTATTACTGTAACATAGGACTGAGATGAAGTATTACTGTAACATAGGACTGAGATGACGTATTACCGTAACATAGGACTGAGATGAAGTATTACTGTAACATAGGACTGAGATGACGTATTACCGTAACATAGGACTGAGATGACGTATTACCGTAACATAGGGCTCAGATGATGTATTACCGTAACATAGGACTGAGATGAAGTATTACTGTAACATAGGACTGAGATGACGTATTACCGTAACATAGGGCTCAGATGATGTATTACCGGAACATAGGACTGAGATGAAGTATTACTGTAACATAGGACAGATGAATGGAGGCAGCTCACCACTAGCATGGACTTAGACAGTGTTTGTGATGGGAATAAGAATGTTCTGTTGGTTTGTAACCTGGTTGTAACGTTTATTATCCACAAAAACATATAAAATTGAAGTTAGTTTATTTGATTCATATGAATGTAAAAAATGTAAAGTAAATGTAAATTTAACTTGCAATGTAAAAATAAATGTTTTTGTTAAGGATTGACAATCACCCTGTTCTAATTGGAGGAGCTCAGCCTTGCTATGCCTATCACTGTTCCTATTGGAGGAGCTCAGCATCTCTATGCCTATCACTGTTCCTATTGGAGGAGCTCAGCATCTCTAAGGATGCCAGACAGAAAACTCCCCAAACAAAATACAGTTTTTCAGTAATTTAGGAAAAATGGGTTAATTTTCAACATGGCAACAACTCCAAATCCTTTCAAATATGTTTCCACATGTGCTGTCTCTCAGTAGGGGTGCTGCTCATTGCTGGCTCTCTCCACATCGCCCTTCATTGAGAATCTCAAAATGATGCTTTGCACACCGAAGGGCAGCTGTAGCACAGTGGTTTAGGCTGACTATCCTCTGACTCTTCAACTTCACACAGAACATGTGTTCCTCACTCTTAGAGCAGTCCCGGGGAGGTTTACACTGGCACGTCTGACCTGCGGAGGAGGGTAGAGGATTCATCAAGTCAGACTGGAAATGAATCTATGGTCATCTTCATTTTATATGTAATATAATGGGCTACATGATGTAATCTATTGTACCTACGAACAGAACGGTAATCTATGGTAAATTGTACACCACAGCTCTCCCAGTCTGGGTCCAGAGTAAAGGTTAGGGTATGTAATGTAATCCACTACTTGTAATCTAGGGTAAATGTAGGGTATGTTATGTAATCCACTACATGTAATCCATGGTAAATGTAGGGTATGTAATATAACAGAGTAAGGGTTAAGGTGTGTAATGTAATAGAGTAAGGGTTTACCTAAGCAGGGCTAGGATTAGTTATATTATTATGTAATGTAATGGAGTAAAGGTTAGGGTTTACCTGAGTAGGGTTAGGGTTAGTTCTATTATGATGTAAAGTAATATAGTAAGGGTTAATGTATCTAATGTAATCCACTACATGTAATCCATGGTAAATGTAGAGTATGTAATGTAATAGAGTAAGGGTTAAGGTGTGTAATGTAATAGAGTAAGGGTTAGGGTATGTAATGTAGTCCACTACATATAACCCATGGTAAATGTAGGGTATGTAATGTAATAGAGTAAGAGTTAGGGTTTACCTAAGCATGTAATCTAAGGTAAATGTGGGATATATAATGTAATCCACTACATGTAATCCATGGTAAATGTAGGGTATGTAATGTAATAGAGAAAGGGTTAAGGTTAACCTGAGCAGCTCTCCCAGTCATAACAGACGTCCAGATCACATGGCTCCTGGCCCGAGCTCTTGGCGGCCATCCTGACCCTGAAGCGGGCCCAGTCCAGTCTGTCTGCCTCCTCCTCCTCACACGGACCCGCGTGGACTAGAAAGAGGCGGTCACCGTAGCAACGGCCAGCAACGATGGAGCAGAAGGACATTGTGATGGCAGTGTCGATCTCCGCATTCAGAATGCACACGTCCTCTTTGTATAAGCTGTGGTGCACACACACACACACACACACACACACACAGAGAATAGATAGAACATTCTGTCAATAGATGCAATGTATCACAGAGTCAGGATTTCTATTGTGTAGGTTAAGGTTCTAGATTGATTTATATTGTGTAGGTTAGGGTTAGGGTTTATTTTCTATTTCTATTGTGTAGGTAAGGGTTAGGGTTTCTATTCTATTTGTATTGTGTAGGTTAGGGTTCCAGATTGATTTCTATTGTGCAGGTAGGGGTTAGGGTTTCTATTCTATTTCTATTGTGTGGGTTAGGGTTTCTATTCTATTTCTATTGTGTAGGTAAGGGTTAGGGTTTCTATTATATTTCTATTGTGTATGTTAGGGTTGGGGTTTCTATTCTATTTCTATTGTGTAGGTAAGGGTTAGGGTTTCTATTCTATTTCTATTGTGTAGGTTAGGTTTCCAGATTGATTTCTATTGTGCAGGTAAGGGTTAGGGTTTCTATTCTATTTCTATTGTGTAGGTTAGGGTTGGGGTTTCTATTCTATTTCTATTGTGTAGGTAAGGGTTAGGGTTTCTATTCTATTTCTATTGTGTAGGTAAGGGTTAGGGTTTCTATTCTATTTCTATTGTGTAGGTTGGGGTTTCTATTCTATTTCTATTGTGCAGGTAAGGGTTAGGGTTTCTATTCTATTTCTATTGTGTAGGTTGGGGTTTCTATTCTATTTCTATTGTGCAGGTAAGGGTTAGGGTTTCTATTCTATTTCTATTGTGTAGGTTAGGGTTCCAGATTGATTTATATTATGCAGGTAAGGGTTAGGGTTTCTATTCTATTTCTATTGTGTAGGTTAGGGTTGGGGTTTCTATTCTATTTCTATTGTCTAGGTAAGGGTTAGAGTTTCTATTCTATTTCTATTGTGTAGGTAAGGGTTAGGGTTTCTACTCTATTTCAATTGTGTATGTTAGGGTTGGGGTTTCTATTCCATTTCTATTGTGCAGGTAAGGGTCAGGGTTTCTATTCTTTTTATATTGTGTAGGTTAGGGTTGGGGTTTCTATTCTATTTCTATTGTGTAGGTAAGGCTTAGGGTTTCTATTCTATTTCTATTGTGTAGGTTAGGGTTCCAGATTGATTTCTATTGTGCAGGTAAGGGTTAGGGTTTCTATTCTATTTCTATTGTGTAGGTTAGGTTGGGGTTTCTATTCTATTTCTATTGTGTAGGTGAGGGTTAGGGTTCCAGATTTATTTCTATTGTGTAGGTTAGGGTTAGGGTTTCTATTCTATTTCAATTGTGGAGGTTAGGGTTTCTATTCTATTTCTATTGTGTGGGTTAGGGTTTCTATTCTATTGTGTAGGTTAAGGTTTCTATTCTATTTTTATTGAGTAGGTTAGGGTTTCTATTCTATTTTTATTAAGTAGGTTAGGGTTTCTATTCTATTTTTATTGAGTAGGTTAGCTGTGCTCACAGGCAGCTCTCCCGTGGGATACAGACACACGTAGAACCCTCCAGCCTCTCCCCTGAGCCACACTGCCTGTCTGGAACAAACTTCTCTGGGGACACACAGCAAAGGCTCCTGTTAATCATCTGATCCAGCAGAAAGTATGATGACAAGAAAAAGAGGTGTGTGTACCTGAGGAGCAGCAGAGGTCGGCAGGTACAGGTGGGTCCCAGGTCAGAGTGTTGGAACACCTGTAGGCTAGCCGGGGCGTGGGCCGCAGGGTACTCTCCTCACAGTTAAAGCCCACATACTGCCCCACCCTGTAGTCCTGTTGGGCTGGGTATAGACTCATGCCCCTGGGCACAGCAGGGGGGAAGCACACATTCTCTACAACACAGGAGGAGGAGGCATAGGTTAGGGTTTAACACCACATAGCTTAAGGGAGTGGTTAGAGTTCTCCATGGGGAGACCTACTGCTGCAGCGTCCAGTGGGCGGGCTCCATGTACGATCAGGGAGACAGTTGATGTACTGGAAGTGTTGGGGTAAGGGAGTGGCTCTGGTGAAGGGTTGGGGTTAGGGTTAGGCTGAGGGTTGGGGTTGGGGAGACCTCCTGCTGCAGCTTCCAGTGGGCTGGCTCCATGTGCGATCAGGGAGATAGTTGATGTACTGGAAGGGTTGAGGTTAGGGTTAGGGTAAGGGTTGGGGTTAGGGAGTGGCTCTGGTGAAGGGTTGGGTTTGGGGTTAGGATTAAGATTAGGGTTAGGATTAGGGTGAGGGTTGGGGTTGGGGTTAGGGTAAGGGTTGGGGTTAGGGTTAGGGTTGGGTTGGAGTTAGGGTTGAAGAGACCTACTGCTGCAGCTTCCAGTGGGCTGGCTCCATGTACCATCAGGGAGACAGTTGATGTACTGGAAGCCTTTCAGCTCAAAGCCTGTGATGCACTGGAACTCCTCGTCCTCACCAAACTCATAGTACAGCTTGGCCTTCTGCCTCCATGCAGCAAAAAGACAAACGGTTGAAAAATACAATAGAGTTTTACTACACCCTCGGTGCATGTGTAGGACAGACATGTTATTACAGGTTCAAATACATTTACTGAAACTTTCTGGGATTGACTAGTCTGGTCTGAAACAATGGAACTTCTGAGAATGGTCCACAATAAAAACCTTCTTCAACTTCATCCCTAAGGCACTCTAGTAAACACTGTTTTGATTCAAAGCTTTGAGACAGTTCTCTGGAGCTCCATGCAAACTAACAAGGGAGACATGTAGACACACAGCCCCACTCTGGGTGACTGTGCTCACTCTCCACGGTAGTAGAGTTAGGGTCAGGGTTAGGATCAGGGTCAGGGTCAGGGTCAGGGTTAGGGTTGGGGTTAGGGTCGTACCTCCTTAGTGGAGGGGGTTGGGGTCAGGGTTAGCGTGCATACCCTGAGGTGGCTGTTGGGGGGGCTTTGGGGTCTCAGGCAGCCCTCCACACCGGGGGGCAGCTCTTTTGGCATCCCCTCTCTGTAATCATCATCATTCTCACACACATCCCGCCTGCAAACACACACACAGGCACAAGGTTAGAAAAGGCCCATTGCACCAGCACAGACGCTGCGTTAGAAGGTGGAGGAGTGTGTGTTACTGTTTGAAGGTGGAGGAGTGTGTGTTACTGTGTGTGTGTTCCTGTTAGAAGATGGAGGAGTGTGTGTTACTGTTGGAAGATGGAGATGTGTGTGTTACTGTTGGAAGATGGAGGAGTGTGTGTTCCTGTGTGTGTGTGTGTTACTGTTGGAAGATGGAGATGTGGCAGGGCTCCTCCTGAGAGTCTTCTCCCTGGCAGGCCATGCCTCCTCTGAGGGGGGCGGGGTTGTCACACTTCCTGCTTCGCTGCCTCTTCATAGCCGCGCCACACGAACTCCAACTGGTCCAACAGCTCCAATAGCCATCCACTGCTTCTGAACAAACAAATAAACAAAAACAAATAAACAAACAAACAAACAAACAAATAAAACACAGTAAACAATAACCTGTTTAACCCACTGCATCTGAACAAACAAATAAACAAACAAACAAACAAACATAATCCCGTAAATAAATACCTGTTTCACCCAAAACCTCTGAACAAACAAATACAAAAATAAACAAATAAACAAACAAACAAATAAAACACAGTAAACAATAACCTGTTTCACCCACTGCATCTGAACAAACAAATAAACAAACAAACACAACGCCATAAACCAAAACCTGATGTAAACAAACTAACTACCTGATGTAAACAAACTAACTACCTGATGTAAACAAACTAACTACCTGATGTGTAGTCTGGGGCCCGGGTCTCACAGGTGGAGCCGTAGGTGCCCGTCTGGCAGATGCACTGGCACTCGGTGCCCGACAGGTACGAGCGGGCGTTATTGGGGCAGGGGGCACACTTACAGGAGTCAAATTCAGCCAAGTATTCCTGCAGAGCTGTGGTCAGGTGCCTCCTCTTGGTGACAGCACAGGGGATATTCCTGACCAGACGGAGCAGGGGCACAAGCTGGGGGTACAGAGAGACACAATGGGACCATGGTAATCATGCCACATAGAGAGACACAATGGGACCATGGTAATCATGCCACATAGAGAGACACAATGGGACCATGGTAATCATGCCACATAGAGAGACACAATGGGACCATGGTAATCATGCCACATAGAGAGACACAATGGGACCATGGTAATCATGCCACACAGAGAGACACAATGGGACAATGGTAATCATGCCACATAGAGAGACACAATGGGACCATGGTAATCATGCCACATAGAGAGACACAATGGGACCATGGTAATCATGCCACATAGAGAGACACAATGGGACCATGGTAATCATGCCACATAGAGAGACACAATGGGACCATGGTAATCATGCCACATAGAGAGACACAATGGGACCATGGTAATCATGCCACATAGAGAGACACAATGGGACCATGGTAATCATGCCACATAGAGAAATATCTATGTCATCATGTTACGTAGAGAAATATCTATGTCATCATGTTACGTAGAGAAATATCTATGTCATCATGTTACATAGAGAAATATCTATCTGTCATCATCAATCATCATTCCATGTGTGACTCATGGTTGACCTCCCTTGATGGGAGCCAAGGCAGCCTCGGTACTGCGCTCTCTAGTACTTTTTATGTTTTTGTTTATTTGTTTAGTTTTATGCTCTCCCTCTCTGGTCACTTTCACCAGAGAGGAACTGTTAAACATCGGGCCATCAGCTGGTCAAACTCTTTCTCCAGTTTTCATTGAACCGGAAAGTTTTTCCGAGCTTTTAGTCGGCGCTGCAGTGGCTCTCTATTGGATTTGCTGGAGACACCGTCGGGGGAAACCAGCAGGAGTGCTCGTTAAGCTGAGACAGCGGGGATTACGGACCGTACTCCCGCCAATCCACCTGGCCAATGTCCGCTCTCTGGCCAACAAGATGGACAAACTGCTGCTGCTCAACAGAACAAACTCGGACGTTTACAGATTTGCCGTCCTGTGCTTTGCTGAGACTTGGCTTCGTGAGCACACCCCGGATAGCTCACTCCATCTACCGGGCTTCCAACTCCATCGTGGGGACCGCATGGAGCTATCTGTTTCTACGTGAACGAAGGTTGGTGTACAGATGTCAGTGTTGAAGAAGTCATGCAGGCCTCACCTAGAGACTATTTTCATGAACTGTAAACCATTTTATTCACCGCAAGAGTTTTCCTCGTTCATTATGGTCAGTGTTTACATTCATCCTCAGGCCTGTGTTAGTGATGCCTTACAACACCTGGCTGACCAGATAACGAACGTGGAGCAAAAGAATCATCGGTGCTGACCTGCCCTCCATTCAGGACTTATACAGGCCCAGAGTCAGGAAATGGGCAGGAAACATCACTGCTGATCCATCACACCCTGGACACAACCTGTTCAAACGTAGGCGCTACAGAGCTCTGTACATCAAACTACCAGACACATGAACAGTTTGGCTGTCACTCTGATGAACAGTTAACACCAGTCACAGAGTGTCAGGAACGATCCCTGTGCAATAACCCAATTAACACAAACAGGGGTCCACTGGACCTCTAAAATGTATGTAAATCATACTGTTTATTTTCATTGTTTAAATACACACTGTTTTTATCATGTAAATATTATCATACAATCAAAATCTATGGACGCTGTGTATACTGTGTATACTGTCATATCCACCTACCTCATGCATACAAAGCAACCTATTACAGTAATCATATTTATTTCAGCAGCCTTTGCACTATTATTGTTTACATATATATACAGTATATATGTGCACTTCTTATATATTATTTTTATTAGTAGTTTTATGTGTGTCTATTTTATGTGTCTATTTCAGTGCATGTACATTGAGAACAAGGAAAAAAATCCCTTGTATACAAATTCCTTGTATGTACACACATGCCTGGCCAAAAAAGCTGAACCTGATTCTGATTCTGATTCAGATAGGATTAGTGTTGAATGGAGGTGTGACTCATGGCTGACCTCATAGAGTTAGTGTTGAATGGAGGTGTGACCTCTGGAGACCTCATAGGGTTAGTGTTGAATGGAGGTGTGACCTCTGGAGACCTCATAGGGTTAGTGTTGAATGGAGGTGTGACCTCTGGAGACCTCATAGGGTTAGTGTTGTATGGAGGTATGACCTCTGGAGACCTTATAGGGTTAGTGTTGAATGGAGTGTGATCTCTGGAGACCTCATAGAGTTAGTGTTGAATAGAGGTGTGACTCATGGCTGACCTCATAGGGTTAGTGTTGAATAGAGGTGTGACCTCTGGAGACCTCATAGGGTTAGTGTTGAATAGAGGTATGACCTCTGGAGACCTTATAGGGTTAGTGTTGAATGGAGGTATGACCTCTGGAGACCTTATAGGGTTAGTGTTGAATGGAGTGTGATCTCTGGAGACCTCATAGGGTTAGTGTTGAATGGAGGTGTGACTCATGGCTGACCTCATAGTTAGTGTTGAATAGAGGTGTGGCCTCTGGTGACCTCATAGAGTTAGTGTTGAATGGAGTTGTGACTCATGGCTGACCTCATAGAGTTAATGTTGAATGGAGGTGTGACCTCTGGAGATCTCATAGGGTTAGTGTTGAATGGAGGTGTGACTCATGGCTGACCTCATAGATTTAGTGTTGAATGGAGGTGTGACCTCTGGAGACCTCATAGAGTTAGTGTTGAATGGAGGTATGACCTCTGGAGACCTCATAGAGTTAGTTTTGAATGGAGGTATGACCTCTGGAGACCTCATAGGGTTAGTGTTGAATGGAGGTATGACCTCTGGAGACCTCATAGAGTTAGTGTTGAATGGAGGTATGACCTCTGGAGACCTCATAGAGTTAGTGTTGAATGGAGGTGTGACTCATGGCTGACCTCATAGTCCACCACAGCTGGGTTGTCGATAAGAGACTTGGCCCAGTTCATGTAGGCGTTAGTGTTGGGGACGGGCCCCTTCCTCTCCCAAGCCAGCCCCGCAGCCTCACCCGACCGGCCTCCTCGCACCAAAGAGATGGACCTCTCAGACGCCTGCACGTAGGAACCTGCACACACACAGTCAGGGCTAGGGTTAGGGCTTGAGAGACAGCCCTAGTCCTCTCCACCATAAAGGAACATTGGCCATTTGCAAACACGACTTATGATTAGGTAGTGGAAATGTGTGTCCATTAAAATGTGTGTAATATTTTGTTAGATTCCAACAGAAATACCACTGTATTTTTCTGTCATCTTGTTGTTGGAACATCTGTGAGCACTGGAGGTCTGAGCGTAGAGAACGAGGAACAGGGTGGACTCTGAGTTAAGACATCCTGTGGTGTGCTCCTCTGTTTCACCTGTAGGGGGCAGAGCAGAGCAAACTACAGGCTACAACCACTCATACCAAAACACACTCTGTAAACTTCAAATACCAAAACACACCCTGTAAACTACAACTACCAACACACACCCTGTAAACCACAGGCTACCAACACACACCCTGTAAACTACAGGCTACAACCACACATGCCTTGTAAACTACAGGCTACCAACACACACCCTGTAAACTACAGGCTACAACCAAAAAACCTGTCTCTTCTAGAAAACCTTCCCGACCTATTACCACTATGGTGTGCTGTGGTACCTGCGTTCAGAAGCTCCTGCCGGCTGTACTGGTAGAGCAGGTCGTAGTGTCCTCCTAGAGTGCCAGAGCCAAAGTAATGTGTTCCAAAGCGCTGGAAGATCTCCCTGTAGAGGGCGTAGTTGTAGTCTAGAGGCAGCGCATGCAGAAAGTGGAGCAGAGGCCCAGACAGGAAGAGATCGGATTCTTTCACCTTGAACTTTGACACAGGAAGGACTTGCTGCACCCGCAGGAACTGGGAGTCCTAGACAGAAGAAGAAGAGAGTCTGGGCCTCGTTCTTTACCCTCCCTCCTCCTGCTCCCGCTTCTCCTCCTTCCTCCCTCCTCCTCCCCCCTCCTGCCTCTTCCCTCCTCCTCCTCCCTCCCTTCCTTCACACCCCCCTCCCTCCTGCCTCCACCTTTCTCCTCCCTCCTCCATCACCTTCCTTGTTCTCCCTCCACCTCCTTCTCCTCCTTCCTCCCTCCTCCTCCCCCCTCCTGCCTCTTCCCTCCTCCTCCTCCCTCCCTTCCTTCACACCCCCCTCCCTCCTGCCTCCACCTTTCTCCTCCATCACCTTCCTTGTTCTCCCTCCACCTCCTTCTCCTCCTTCCCCCTCCTCCCTCTTTCTCCCTCCTCCCTCCTTCAGTGTTTAAAAGTCCATCAGACTGGAAGGAACTGGAACTATGAATGAGTGTCCTTAGCTGGGTGGATTGTGATGTGTCTTTTTGCAGATAGGGGGTCTTGCCTACCGTCCGCTGTGAGGTTTGGACAGTTTGATGCAGGGAGTGACTGGAGGTCCTGCTGCTGCTGCTGCTGTAGAAGATGGGGATGAAGAACCAGTCTGGGCTGGAGAAGCCCTGCCTGGAGCTCTCAAAGACCCGCGGAGGGTGGACCACCTCTGTGCTGACAGTCTGGGGACTCCTCTGGAAGTCTTCAGGGAGCCCCACCTGGGGAGACACACACAGCAGCATTACTCTGGATCCTACAGTGGTGCCTGCCTACAGAACCTGTTCACTGAACCCAGTGTGCGTGGCTGTGTGTGTGTGTGTGTGTGTGTGTGTGTGTGTCTACTGTGTGTGAGGCTGTGTGCACTGTGGCAGTGCCTTGAGGTCCAGGCTTTCTATGTTGGCAGGGATACGGTAGTAGAGTCGGTAGCCACTGCCTCTGGTCTTGTTGACGATGCAGGAGTCTCCCATAAACATGTTGTCCAGCACAGCGCCCCTCATCTCCTCCCCGACAGCATCGAACCTCAGAATGGGAAAAGGATTACAAACTCTCAGTTACACAACCAGCTCATACTACTAACAGGCTAGGAGAGCAAAGCATACTAAACAGAATGGGACTGTCTGGTAATGTCTACCAAATGATCCTGTTAAATTACATGTCTACCATTACATAACCCCATCCTCCCTGACCTCCCCTTATATAACCCCATCCTCTCTGACCTCCCCCTACATAACCCCATCCTCCCTGACCTCCCCCTACATAACCCCGTCCTCCCTGACCTCCCCCTACATAACCCCATCCTCCCTGACCTCCCCCTACATAACCCCATCCTCCCTGACCTCCCCCTACATAACCCCATCCTCCCTGACCTCCCCTTATATAACCCCATCCTCTCTGACCTCCCCCTCCATAACCCCATCCTCCCTGACCTCCCCTTATATAACCCTGTGCTCCCTGACCTCCCCCTATATAACCACATCCTCCCTGACTTCCCCCTATATAACCCCATCCTCCCTGACCTCCCCCTCCATAACCCCATCCTCCCTGACCTCCCCCTACATAACCCTGTGCTCCCTGACCTCCCCCTACATAACCCTGTGCTCCCTGACCTTCCCCTACATAACCCTGTGCTCCCTGACCTTCCCCTACATAACCCCATCCTCCCTGACCTCCCCCTACATAACCCTGTGCTCCCTGACCTTCCTCTACATAACCCCATGCTCCCTGACCTCCCCTTATATAACCCCATCCTCCCTGACCTCCCCTTATATAACCCTGTGCTCCCTGACCTCCCCTTATATAACCCCATCCTCCCTGACCTCCCCTTATATAACCCCATGCTCCCTGCCCTCCCCTTATATAACCCCATCCTCCCTGACCTCCCCCTACATAACCCCATCCTCCCTGACCTCCCCTTATATAACCCTGTGCTCCCTGACCTCCCCTTACATAACCCCGTGCTCCCTGACCTCCCCCTATATAACCCCATGCTCCCTGACCTCCCTTTACATAACCCCATCCTCCCTGACCTCCCCCTACATAACCCCATCCTCCCTGACCTCCCCTTATATAACCCTGTGCTCCCTGACCTCCCCCTACATAACCCCATGCTCCCTGACCTCCCTTTCCATAACCCTGTGCTCCCTGACCTCCCCCTATATAACCCCAGGTTCCTTGACCTACCCGTTGCCTATAAGGTCAGCTCCAGGGGCCACTGTAAAGGTGGATGGACAGACGGGTGTGATGTCGGCCTGGGCACAGCCCCTCTCATCAGAGCGGTCCCCACAGTCATCTTGGCTGTTACACTTCAGAGTGGAGCTGACACAGCGACCTGCAGCACACAGAGCCCACCAGTGGGGAGGTTACACCTGGATACACCTAGTTACATCTGGATACACCTGGTTACACCTGGACACATCTGGATACACCTGGATTCACCTGGTTACACCTAGTTACACCTGGATACATATGGATACACCTGGATATCCCTGGCTACACCTGGATACATCTGGATACACCTGGCTACACCTAGATACACATGGATACATCTGGGTACATCTGGATACACCTGGATACACCTAAATACACCTGGTTACATCTGGATACACCTAGATACATCTGGATACACCTGGATACACCTGGTTACACCTGGATACACCTGGATACACCTGGTTACACCTAGTTACATTGAATACCTTTAAATTCACTGAATGCCTTTAAATACCATTGAATACCTTTAAATACCATTGAATACCATTAAATACCATTGAATACCTTTAAATACCAATAAATACCATTTAATAAATTTAAATACCCTTAAATACCACTGAATACTTTTAAATGCCATTAAATACCATTGAATCCCATTAAATACCACTGAATGCCATTGAATACCATTAAATACCCTTAAATACCATTAAATGCCATTAAATACCCTTAAATACCACTGAATGCCATTAAATACCACTGAATGCCATTAAATACCCTTAAATACCACTGAATGCCATTAAATACCATTAAATACCATTAAATGCCATTAAATACCATTAAATACCACTGAATACCATTGAATACCATTAAATACCATTAAATACAATTAAATACCACTGAATGCCGTTAAATACCACTGAATACAATTAAATACCATTGAATGCCATTAAATCCCATTAAATACCATTGAATCTCAGTAAATACCACTGAATGCCATTAAATCCCATTAAATCCCATTAAATACCACTGAATGCCATTAAATCCCATTAAATCCCATTGAATCCCATTAAATCCCATTAAATCCCATTAAATACCACCGAATGCCATTAAATACCACTGAATGCCATTGAATACCATTAAATACCATTGAATCTCAGTAAATACCACTAAATATCACTTCCTATCTTCAAAAGCCATCTTAAAACCTACCTTTTCACCCTAGCCTACTCAAATTAACTCAAACGCCCCTTACCTCTACAACATTTCTGTCAAATTTTACTGTAGTTTGTATTGCTGTCTTGTCTCGACCTGTTCTCCTGTTATCCGTTTGTCTTGTATTTCTGTTTTATTTGCCTGTTCTCTTGTTGTGAAGCGTCTTTGGGTGTAAGAAAAGCGCTATATAAATAAAATGAATTATTATTATTAATTAAATACCATTAAATACCACTGAATGCCATTAATTACCATTGTCACACTGAATGCCATTAAATGCCATTAAATAACATTAAATACCATTAAATACCTTTAAATACCATTGTCACTCTGAATGCCATTAAATATCATTAAATACCATTGAATACCACTGAATGCCATTAAATACCATTGTCACACTGAATGCCATTAAATACCATTGTCACACTGAAACTTGTCCCTGCAGCTGATTGGTTCCATCTTGCACTCTGTGGAGGGGTGGCAGGGACGGCCTTCAGACAGTACCTCACTGCAAGCTTCACCTCCAAACTGAGACGGGCTCCGCAGGGATCGAGTCCGGTACTACGACGACAACAACCCACAGTGAACCGGCCAGGAACAGCAAACACAACATGTGAAGTGTGTAGAAAGTAGGAGAGCTGTCTGTCATCTGTTGGTGTGTTGCAGTGTGGTTGCTGAGTAGGTTGAATGAAATGCGAGCCTGTGTGCATGTTTCTTACCTGCATCTTGGCGCAGGGCGAGCACTGGGACCAGGGCCCAAACTCATCCAGTCTGCAGTGCAGGGGGCAGGCCAGCAGGTTACAGGCTCGGAGCTCATGGTGCTTACACAGCTGTTGGCAGCTGTTCTTCCAGTAATAGTCGTCATAGGTGATGTGCCTGCACGAAGAACAGCCAAACACCCAGAGTGAATACGATCAGCTTTATTTATATAACTCATTATATAATCTAAATCACTTACATAGTACTAAATCAACAAAATGGAAACTTCTCAGGAGCTTGTAAGTGTTAGGACTGAAAACAGCTTGCACTTCCAAACGGTTGAAAAGCTGCTGGAAGAATCAGAGGAAGTACCTGCGTCTCTCCTGAGTGCCATAGTTGCAGGTCCTGGTGCAGACGGTCCAGGAGCTCCAGGGGTAGTGGTCGCAGAAGCAGGCCTGGCTGACCCAGAGAGAGCCTAGGGCGGCCAGCAGCACAAGGAGGAGCCGGGCCATGGAGGGCACGGTCTGGAAGCACAGTGGGCTGAGAGGAAGGAGCCCGTGTCAATGCTAATGGGCTAAGAAACCTCTGGAAAAGTACCAGATAGTATGTGACTGAACAAAAGCTTGGAACTGACTCTAACCATGGCATGCATGCTGTTAAGAAACTAAAACAGTAACCATAAAAGAGACTCACCAGAAAGAATGCTCGGCTTTGCTTTAGGAATGTGTTTATTTGTGTGTGTGTGTAAGGAGGGTTCTTTTCTGCTTCTGGAGAATGTATGTGTGTGTGCACGTGTGTGTGTGTGTGTGCTCTGCTCTGCCTCTGGAGTGTGTGTGTGTGTGTGTGTGTGTGTGTGTGTGTGTGTGTGTGTGTGTGTGTGTGTCTGTGTGGAGTGAAAGCAAAATTTCATATGGTAGCCACACCCATCTATCCGTGGTTCAGCCCCAAACTCAAGCAGAGACTTCCATTTTATTGGACCCAAGTTTCGAAAGATGATTTCCCAACCCTCTTACTGGAAGAGCTGCCTATCTGGAGTTCCAAGCTGCTCTGACACTCTCCAGAGGTGATTTGTTAAAAGCCCTGACAGCTAGGACAGACCCATCCTCCCTGACCTCCCCTTACACAACAGCTAGGAGACCTAGAGGGGTGGGGAGCAGGACAGCTCCGTCCACCCTGACCTACCCCTACACAACAGCTAGGAGCCCTAGAGGGATGGGGAGCAGGACAGCCCCGTCCACCCTGACCTACCCCTACACAACAGCTAGGAGCCCTAGAGGGGTGGGGAGCAGGACAGACCCGTCCACCCTGACCTACCCCTACACAACAGCTAGGAGCCCTAGAGGGGTGGGGAGCAGGACAGCCCCGTCCACCCTGACCTACCCCTACACAACAGCTAGGAGCCCTAGAGGGGTGGGGAGCAGGACAATCTTCCTGCTGAGTAGAGCTCAGAGCTCTCTTCATATACAGTCCCCTCCAAAAGTATTGGAACAGTAATGCCAATTCCTTTATTTTTGCTGTAGACTGAAAGCGTTTGGGTTTGACACCAAAAGATGAATATGAGACAAAAGATCAATATGTCAGCTTGTATTTCCAGGTATTTTCATCTGGATCTGATAAACAACTTAGAAGATATCATTATTTGTAAAGGAACACCACATTTTTTGTTGAGCAAAAGTACTGGAACATGTGACTAACAGGTGTGTTTTGTTGCCCAGGTGTGTCTTATTACATTTATTATTCAAACAATAAATAACACTGAATGTCTAGGCTCAGTTTCAGATTCTGGTTTTGCCTGTGCAGACTGCAGTTATAGTAATCAACATGAAAAGCAGAGAACTGTCTATGGGTGAAAAGAAAGCAATTGTGAAGCTAAGAGAAGATGGGAAATCAATCAGAGCCATTGCACAGACACTAGCCATAGCCAGTACAACAATTTGGAATATCCTCAGGAAGAAACAAACTACTGGTGTACTAAGTAACAGACATCGAACGGGACGACCAAGGAAAACAACAGCAGTTGACGACAGAAACATTGTCAGAGCTGTGAAAAAAGACCCTAAAACTACTGTTGGTGAGATCAACAACAACCTCCAGAGGGCAGGAGTGAAGGTTTCAGAATCCACTGTTCGCAGAAGACTTCATGGACAACAGTACAGAGGCTACACCAGAAGATGCAAGCCATTCATTAGCATAAAGAATAGGAAGGCCAGGCTGGATTTTGCCAAAAAGTACAGAGACGAGCCTCAAAAATTCTGGGAAAAAGTTTTATGGACTGATGAGATGAAGATTAACTTCTACCAGAGTGATGGAAAGGCTAAGGTTTGGAGAAAAAAAGGATCTGCTCATGACCCCCAAAACACAAGCTCATCTGTGAAACACGGTGGAGGTGATGTGATGGCTTGGGCTTCAATGGCTTCTTCTGGGACGGGCTCATTAATCTTCATTGATGATGTAACACATGATGGCGGCAGCAAAATGAATTCGGAAGTCTACAGAAACATTTTGTCTGCCAATTTAAAGAAGGATGCAACCAAACTGATTGGGAGATCCTTTGTCATGCAGCAAGATAATGACCCTAAACACACTGCAAAAGCAACAAAGGAGTTCATCAGGGGCAAGAAGTGGAAGGTCCTAGACTGGCCAAGTCAATCTCCAGACTTAAACCCTATAGAGCATTCTTTTTACCTTCTTAAAAGGAGACTGAAGGGAGAAACCCCCCAAAACAAGCAACAACTGAAAGAGGCTGCAGTGAAAGCCTGGAACGGCATAACAAAAGAAGAATGCAAAAGTTTGGTGATGTCCATGGGTCGCAGGCTTGATGCAGTTATTGAAAGCAAAGGATTTGCAACAAAATATTGAGTCTTATTCACTTAAATCCATTTCAAGTCTATCTGTTCCAATACTTTTGCTCATCTAAAAATGTGGTCTTTCTTTTCAAATAATGATATCTTCTAAGTTGTGTATCAGATCTAGATGAAAATACCTGGAAATAAAAGCTGACATATTGATCTTTTGTCTCATATTCATCTTTTGGTGTCAAACCCAAACGCTTTCAGTCTACAGCAAAAATAAAGGAATTGGCATTACTGTTCCAATACTTTTGGAGGGGACTGTATATATCATAGAACACAAGCAAAAATATGTGTGTATATATATATATATATATATATATATTGTTAAAAATAGGCCATTAGGGCAACAGCTCTAAAACCTTCAGAACTTTTCTACATCAGTGAGATGAAACTTTCATACTCTGGTACCCATGAGACATTATGAATTCCATCACTCTCTATATATAAATATGTTCTTTGCATACAAAAGTGTATTAACATTCTACAGTGTCTTTTGCCTCTTCTTATAATAAAATGATATATCATAAATACATTATGAATTCCATCACTCTCTATATATAAATATGTTCTCTGCATACAAAAGTGTATTAACATTCTACAGTGTCTTCTGCCTCTTCTTATAATAAAATGATATATCATAAATACATTATGAATTCCATCACTCTCTATATATAAATATGTTCTTTGCATACAAAAGTGTATTAACATTCTACAGTGTCTTCTGCCTCTTCTTATAATAAAATGATATATCATAAATACATTATGAATTCCATCACTCTCTATATATAAATATGTTCTTTGCATACAAAAGTGTATTAAAATTCTACAGTGTCTTTTGCCTCTTCTTATAATAAAATGATATATCATAAATACATTATGAATTCCATCACTCTCTATATATAAATATGTTCTTTGCATACAAAAGTGTATTAACATTCTACAGTGTCTTCTGCCTCTTCTTATAATAAAATGATATATCATAAATACATTATGAATTCCATCACTCTCTATATATAAATATGTTCTTTGCATACAAAAGTGTATTAACATTCTACAGTGTCTTCTGCCTCTTCTTATAATAAAATGATATATCATAAATACATTATGAATTCCATCACTCTCTATATATAAATATGTTCTTTGCATACAAAAGTGTATTAACATTCTACAGTGTCTTTTGCCTCTTCTTATAATAAAATGATATATCATAAATACATTATGAATTCCATCACTCTCTATATATAAATATGTTCTTTGCATACAAAAGTGTATTAACATTCTACAGTGTCTTCTGCCTCTTCTTAGCAGCACTCAACTCAACAGTGTCCTAGGCCTATTCAAAAAAATCTGTTTTCATGATAGAGGTCTGAACATCTGGTTTCATGATAGAGGTCTGAACATCTGTTTTCATGATAGAGGTCTGAAAATCTGGTTTCATGATAGAGGTCTGAACATCTGGTTTCATGATAGAGGTCTGAACATCTGTTTTCATGATAGAGGTCTGAAAATCTGTTTTCATGATAGAGGTCTGAAAATCTGGTTTCATGATAGAGGTCTGAACATCTGTTTTCATGATAGAGTTTTGAAAATATAAGATTTTGCAAGCTTCATATTGTTTAATGAGCCTGTGAGACATGACACATTGAAAGTATAGAAGTTATTTACAGTATTACATCTTGATGTGCTGTGGGCTCATTTTTGAAGACATCAACAAGATATTTTATGTTGAGAGGCTGAAGATGCTATCCTGTAATTTTGATGTGACTTGTTTATATAGTTTATGACTTCATCTGGGTAAACCAGCAGTGTTTGAAAGCAAAACAGAGTGATGGAATTCATAATGTATTTATGATATATCATTTTATTATAAGAAGAGGCAAAAGACACTGTAGAATGTTAATACACTTTTGTATGCAAAGAACATATTTAAATATAGAGAGTGATGGAATTCATAATGTCTCATGGGTACCAGAGTATGAAAGTTTCATCTCACTGATGTAGAAAAGTTCTGAAGGTTTTAGAGCTGTTGCCCTAATGGCCTATTTTTAACAATTTGTTGAATACTCTGAACACTGAAATGCTGTTATGCACCACCAACAGATATAATGAAGTGGCATTGCATGGGGTATGTTTTGAAGTGGACCTAGATATGTGTGCCAACATTTTGTACATTTTTGCCCAGGGGAAAGCAGAGTTTGACCAAGAACATAATAATACTTCAAATTACAATAGGCGACTGACTGCTTAAGCAGGTCGGCCACCTAATAATATTATAAATAAAGTTAGATGCATATGCTTACTCTTATATTCCTGCTATAATAACTGATGTATCGCCATTAGACCCTAACGGTGACTGACAGAACAGCACTGCCATCTGGTGGTTTTGATGTGTATCGTACCTTGCCTGTGGATCTGCAGCACCCCCATGAAGCACACAGAGCATCTCTGTCACAAACATCTCCAGGCAGTATTGGAACTGAATGCAGATCCCAGGGTGGATCTCTCTGTTGTCAGGGTTACAGGAACCAAACAACATGAACACTCCCACATCCATACACACAGGGATTAAGGCTGAATTATTGCCTGGATAATGTCTTTAATAACTATTTCCATTTAGATTCACTACCTGTCAATACTGACCTATGATGGGCCTAGTGCGGGCAGCCCCCACAACATGGGGGCTTTTTGAGGGCTCACAGTGGGCAGCAGTCTACACACAGTGAGGGGTGAGTGACAGCTGTCAGCACTGAGGGCCCAACCCTTTGACAATGAGTACATTCCCATGGGCCTACAGTAGAGCTCCAAATGGCTCTAACTGGGCCAGTGTAGGCTTGCTTACTAGGAGTAGTTTGTTGTATTATTTTTACTGTTTCAAAAGCAGCTTAACTATCATTGTGCACCAGAAAGTTCTCAGTACTATTCAAGAAGTGTGTTCAATTCTTAGACTGTGAAAAAAATAGACATACATCTAAAGAACGTATACTATTGAAAGATCGTTCGCTACGCAGAATTATGCTCCTCTGAATGATGCTCCTCTGAATGGTGCTCCTCTGAATGGTGCTCCTCTGAATGGTGCTCCTCTGAATGGTGCTCCTCTGAATGGTGCTCCTCTGAATGGTGCTCCTCTGAATGATTCTCCTCTGAATGATGCTCCTCTGAATGATGCTCCTCTGAATGATGCTCCTCTGAATGATGCTCCTCTGAATGATGCTCCTCTGACTGGTGCTCCTCTGAATGGTGCTCCTCTGAATGATGCTCCTCTGAATGGTGCTCCTCTGAATGATGCTCCTCTGAATGGTGCTCCTCTGAATGGTGCTCCTCTGAATGATGCTCCTCTGAATGGTGCTCCTCTGAATGATGCTCCTCTGAATGATGCTCCTCTGAATAATGCTCCTCTGAATGATGCTCCTCTGAATGATGCTCCTCTGAATGATGCTCCTCTGAATGGTGCTCCTCTGAATGATGCTCCTCTGAATGATTCTCCTCTGAATGATTCTCCTCTGAATAATGCTCCTCTGAATGATGCTCCTCTGAATGATGCTCCTCTGAATGATGCTCCTCTGAATGGTGCTCCTCTGAATGATTCTCCTCTGAATGGTGCTCCTCTGAATGATGCTCCTCTGAATGGTGCTCCTCTGAATGATGCTACTCTGTGCCTTGGCACAGAAACAGTCATCACTGCTGGCACCCCATTAACTGCTGAAGAGTATGAACTCTCCAAAGCAGAACCTTCAACCAGGTCAATATCAGACCATCACGTCAATGTCATACAGTGGTGCTTGGTGCCTAAAAGGAGGCAATAGACATATATGGATCATATGCATATATGGATCATATGCATATATGGATACATATGCATATACGGACACATATACATATATGGATCATTTCACAAGTCCATTATACATATACATACATGGATCATATCACAAGTCCTACTTTATATTCAATAAATATCCATAATTATTTATTAATGTCAACTTATGCATTGGATTGGACAAGCATTTAACACCATTAGACAGCAGCTCATATGAAGTCCTAATTAAACAAATGTTCAGGAAACATTCCAGACATTATCGAGAATTGAAGGTCTTTGTTCATTCCAGCCATTGACAAGAGGGAAAATTCTTTACATTCCAGTCATTAACGAGAGGGAAAAGTATTTACATCCCAGTCATTAACGAGACATTAACTGTTGCTAAAGCTTCTCCTCCTCCCATATCAATTGCAGAAGAAGTACCATAGGAAGCAGAGGATGAGGAGAGCCAGGATCCAATCGACTGAGTGGATGTAGATGAGGACCAGGTCGGTGTCAAACAGCCGGCCTTGTAGGTCTCCCAGGCCCAGCACCTCAAGGGGGAAGCCGGCTAGTGATGGTCTCTGCTGTCCTGCTCGACAACACACAACCACACAACCAGTCAGCCACACAACCAGGCAGCCACACAACCACACAACCACACAACCAGACAACCACAGAGCCGGTCAGTCACACAACCAGACAACCACACAACCACAGAGCCGGTCAGTCACACAACCAGACAACCACACAACTAGTCAGTCACACAACCACATAACCAGACACTCAGAGACAGACAGTCAACACACCTTCATAAACACTCAACACACCTTCATTAACACTCAAAACACCTTCATAGACATCAACACACTTTCAGAGAAAGAAAGTCAACACACCTTCATAAACACTCAACACACCTTCATAGACAGACACTCAACACACCTTCAGAGAAAGAGCTTCACTCGACACTAATGTATCCTCTTAGGAGCGACCCCAAATAGCAGAGTATTTGACGATTCGATCTAAGCAGCCTTATTCAACTGTCAATCTCACAGTCGAATAGTCACATAATGTGGTTATGAAACAAGGATAATTTTATTGCGGCAATATGGGGGTGCTGAATGTTGGGTTTTGCATAGAATTGCTCGGTTTCTCCCAAAACATCATGACATATAGCCTATGTTGGTATAAATAGCAGCCTATTAATAATACTGTACGTAAAAATTGGAAAATAACTCATGCTTTTAATTGATCTATTTAGTGTGCGTGAATAAATCATGATTTGACGATTAGTTGACGATTGGCAAGACTTATCCAATCGTCAACTATTTGATCGAAGGAGTCTGATTCGACTGCCGATCTCACAGTCAAATCGTCACATAATGTGGTTATAAAACAAGGATCATTCCATTCTGGCTATATGGGGGTGCTGAATGTCTGATTTTACATAGAATTGCTTGGTTTCTCCCAATAAATCATGTTAAATAGCATATTGTGGTATAAATATCCTCTTTTTTGCTCAAAATTCACGCCTATGTGACTTTATTTATGTCAGGCAGTTACAGGGGTGCCCTCACAGTTCAGAAAGGTCTAGCTTATGCTGGACGTGAGCTCCGTTAAAAAAGTAATTCAAACGAATTTGCTTTAACGAGTCATTAACGCGGTAACTTTGACAGCCCTAATATACATATATATATATACAGTATTTCCTTGGATCTGGTAAATGAACAAAAGAAGCAGCACCTTACCCCAAAGGACGTGGAAGCGTCTCTTTCCTTTGGGCAGAGGCCATCTGGCACAGGCAGCGTTTTGGAAGCTCTGTTTACGGGTGAGGTAGACTTTAGGAAAACATGTCCTAGCTGTCTGGTTCAGATCTGGAAGACAAAATCAAACTGCCAACTCCGGAGGAAGCGATCTGATGACACATTGACATGCATCAAATCTGCATGTGTGTGAAGGTGTGTGTTTGTGTGTGTGAGTTGGTATTCATTACATTTTGGGGACAAAGATCTGTTTACACAGTCACCTCATGGCCGTTTGGGGAAGGAAAATCAGGTGCCCCTGAGGGAAAACTATTTTAAAGCAATACAGGAGTGACTCTGAAGGTGCCTGTGCTGTTTTTTAGCATTGATCTGTAGGACATGGATACCGGTCAATGTGTAAGTGTGTGGGGTGTTCAATTGCTCCCCTACAGTTTACGACTGGTAATGCACTCACTGCTCATCACACACACATATTCCAAATATGGTTGGGTACCGCCCACTTCCATGTCCTCATTATTGATTATTCATGAGGAAAAAAAAACATCACTCAGCATTTCACCAATCAAATAAATATTCGCAAACATTTGCATAAACATTTTATCGAACAACTATATGGCATTAACTATATACAATATTTCATACTTTTTAGAATGTAACGTTACACATGATGGACGCCTAAATAAAGGCTAAATATAAAAACTATCGATACACGTGGGCGCAGTGGCTAAAGAAGTAAGCCAGCAAGCGAGCTACCTAGCTAGCCATTATTCATTTGTGCTAACATTACAAGTGTGCTTCGATAGCTTATAACATGAGATTGCTCGACGAGCTTAAGATGAATTAGCCATGGGTAGCCAGCAAGTGTTGGCTATGTAAAATGTATTTTTGGCAACAATTTACATGGTACACATTAGCGTTAAAATATATCAAGCTAGCAATGCTAACTATAGCAACGCTAGTAGAATGTACAGGCTGGTGCATAGCTAGTGCCTGTGGTTGGCAAGTTAGCTTTTCAGTTGGGTAGGGGGAGGGAGATCGGGAGTTTGTACAAGTTTATTTTGTCAATGCAGGGTGACCGCAGGTCCTTTACCACTTTTTAATAAAAGTCCCTTAAAAGTATTAAATTGTCTAGGTATGGGTATCGAAACGAAACTGGTATCAACGGGCCCTCGGGCTAAATTAATAAAGATAGTATCGGTTGTGCATACTCGTGCAGTGACACGTGCTCTGACAGTGGGGTGGAAATGCGGAGAGACCTAAACTATCAAAAGCGTGGTTATGTTTCACTAGCAACTGCTGCTAATAATGCTCGTTGCCACATGTGCAACAAGTGTTTTGCATGTGTGGTGGAAACATGAGTAATCTGTCGAAACTTTCAGGGGGAGAAGTGCATAGTTTTGACTGCCTAGCTCGGAGTTCGTCCCTAGTCATTGATCCATCTAAGTCAGGGGTACACAAATCCAAATCTTAAAGGTTCACAAAGAAAATGTTCAGTAAGACAAAGCTCCGTTTATTAAGGTCAGTCAAGCATAAACAATTATAATGTATATACTTTACTTTGCTGTTACATTTTCCTAAGCATACCATAGAGTTATTATTATTATTTTTTTTCAATTTGGTGAAAATAAACTGGCAAAGACGTGAAATGCTCTTTGGTGCATTCAAGGACACTCCAACAACTCTGACAAATACAATCATGATCTGAGAAGCACCTAATGCAAAACTTAAGGGTACATCAAATAGTCACTAGATTGCAGCTTATCTCGAATCCAGCCATCTATTGGTTCGTTTTTGTGTTATTGTCATCCATTATCTACAAGCTGTGTATTTGTTAAACACATAACCACAGACACATTGATAATGGCAGAATGGATATGCTTTAATGTTATTTTGAAAATGTTTTTTGTTGTTTTTGTGCAGGGTGTGGTGTATTTGCAAAGGATTCAATTTGCAAAGAGGATTCATAACAGAATATAGGGGAGAGTTTATCAATGCTGAAGAATACCACCGCAGAAGAGAAAACGACCACCCATCACACGCTGCATTTTGGTTTACATTTAGGTGGAGAGGGAAAACATGGTGGTAAGACTTAACTTAACCTAACTTTTGTACGTCTTCACAGCACAGCTACGAACAACAGTAACAGATTTTACCAGGTAAACTGAAGAGCAATTATCAGCGTGTCTGTCAATGCAGGTAGGTAAATAATTCATCTTTGGATTCTTTAAAACGTGTATTTTGTCACTATTGTCTGACGGAGCCATGCTACTTTTAGCCTACAACATCTTACCCAATATTGGACGTACATACATAAAATTTATGTCAATCATCTCGTCTGACTAGGGGTAAGTTGGGTCATTTCTTATTTCCAAAATGTAAACTACCCCTTAAAGTGGGCCTTGGATAGTTGATACCTGTAATTTAACAATGTGATCCTGCAATGTAAATACGTTGAGTTGCATCAGAGGGCGACGCACAGTACTGTGCAAAGGTTTTAGGCAGTTGTGGAAAAAATACTGCAAAGTAAGAATGCTTTCAAAAATAGAAGTGTTAGTTTTTTTTTATCAATTAACTAAATGCAAAGTGAATGAACAGAAGAGAAAGCGAAATCAATATTTGGTATGACCACGATCAATCATTTTTCCAAGAACTGGAGGACATTAATGTAATACTTGTTTTTACTCTTTTCTCATGTTTCCATCTTTTGAAGCATTGATGCCTCATGAGATGATGGGAGGCTCATCAATGACAAACATAGAACGCCAAATAGCAAAATGAAAAGGATTGACATAAACGGCAATCAACATCCGTGTTTGTTTGCCCTCAACGACATTGACACCGGAGAAGAAATGACATATGACTATGGAGATGATGAATCCCCTTGGAGAACACAAGAGTCTGGCCCAACTACACAGTGTGGACAATAGAACATAATAATGTGTTTCAGAATGTATACAATAACTTTCTTTGAATTGATTCGAATTTGAATCAATTAGAAATATGTGAATCTAACTCATGTCTTTTTTTTATTAAAGTAAACTTGCAATTGGCAAAATAAGAATGAAAATGTAAATGCTTGAGCAAACAAAATATCAATCAAGTGGTATCAGAATAATATTAGCATCACTTACAGCTGCAGTCTACGATTGACCTCTAAGTTAAATGACAATCTGATAACACACGAACAGATTCTGGACAAGAAAAATTGTCACTTACGTTTTCAGAAGCTATTGGAGGCTTGTTTATATCAGTCATATTTGAGAAAAGCAGTAAAATGACCTAGTTTTAATTCTGATGGAGACTTAATCTAATTGATTATGGAGTGTTTACATCATATTGGCCATTTGTTTTTAAGGTTTTCTTTATTCTAAAATATTGCCATTGTGAAATGTGTGTTTACAGATGACAAGAGAAACGGCGATGGACAAAACGGTGGAGGACACAGCATCCAGCTCAGACTCAGATGGAGGACACAGCATCCAGCTCAGACTATGACTCAGATGGAGGACACAGCATCCAGCTCAGACTCAGACTCAGATGGAGGACACAGCATCCAGCTCAGACTCAGATGGAGGACACAGCATCCAGCTCAGACTCAGATGGAGGACACAGCATCCAGCTCAGACTCAGATGGAGGACACAGCATCCAGCTCAGACTCAGACTCAGATGGAGGACACAGCATCCAGCTCAGACTCAGATGGAGGACACAGCATCTCAACTCAGACTCAGATGGAGGACACAGCATCCAGCTCAGACTCAGACTCAGATGGAGGACACAGCATCCAGCTCAGACTCAGATGGAGGACACAGCATCTCAACTCAGACTCAGATGGAGGACACAGCATCCAGCTCAGACTCAGACTCAGATGGAGGACACAGCATCCAGCTCAGACTCAGATGGAGGACACAGCATCTCAACTCAGACTCAGATGGAGGACACAGCATCCAGCTCTCAACTCAGACTCAGATGGAGGACACAGCATCCAGCTCAGACTCAGACTCAGATGGAGGACACAGCATCCAGCTCAGACTCAGATGGAGGACACAGCATCCAGCTCAGACTCAGACTCAGATGGAGGACACAGCATCCAGCTCAGACTCAGACTCAGATGGAGGACACAGCATCCAGCTCAGACTCAGATGGAGGACACAGCATCCAGCTCAGACTCAGACTCAGATGGAGGACACAGCATCCAGCTCAGACTCAGATGGAGGACACAGCATCTCAACTCAGACTCAGATGGAGGACACAGCATCCAGCTCAGACTCAGATGGAGGACACAGCATCCAGCTCAGACTCAGATGGAGGACACAGCATCCAGCTCAGACTCAGACTCAGACTCAGACTCAGACTCAGATGGAGGACACAGCATCCAACTCAGACTCAGATGGAGGACACAGCATCCAGCTCAGACTCAGATGGAGGACACAGCATCCAGCTCAGACTCAGATGGAGGACACAGCATCCAGCTCAGACTCAGATGGAGGACACAGCATCCAGCTCAGACTCAGACTCAGATGGAGGACACAGCATCCAACTCAGACTCAGATGGAGGACAAAGCATCCAGCTCAGACTCAGACTCAGATGGAGGACACAGCATCCAACTAAGACTCAGATGGAGGACACAGCATCCAGCTCAGACTCAGATGGAGGACACAGCATCCAACTCAGACTCAGATGGAGGACACAGCATCCAGCTCAGACTCAGACTCAGACTCAGATGGAGGACACAGCATCCAACTCAGACTCAGATGGAGGACACAGCATCCAACTCAGACTCAGATGGAGGACACAGCATCCAGCTCAGACTCAGACTCAGACTCAGATGGAGGACACAGCATCCAGCTCAGACTCAGACTCAGATGGAGGACACAGCATCCAGCTAAGACTCAGACTCAGATGGAGGACACAGCATCCAGCTCAGACTCAGACTCAGACTCAGATGGAGGACACAGCATCTCAACTCAGACTCAGACTCAGATGGAGGACCCAGCATCTCAACTCAGACTAAGACTCAGATGGAGGACACAGCATCTCAACTCAGACTCAGACTCAGATGGAGGACACAGCATCCAACTCAGACTCAGACTCAGATGGAGGACACAGCATCTCAACTCAGACTCAGACTCAGATGGAGGACACAGCATCTCAACTCAGACTCAGATGGAGGACACAGCATCCAGCTCAGACTCAGATGGAGGACACAGCATCCAGCTCAGACTCAGATGGAGGACACAGCATCCAGCTCAGACTCAGATGGAGGACACAGCATCCAGCTCAGACTCAGATGGAGGACACAGCATCCAGCTCAGACTCAGATGGAGGACACAGCATCCAGCTCAGACTCAGATGGAGGACACAGCATCTCAACTCAGACTCAGATGGAGGACACAGCATCCAGCTCAGACTCAGATGGAGGACACAGCATCCAGCTCAGACTCAGATGGAGGACACAGCATCCAGCTCAGACTCAGATGGAGGACACAGCATCCAGCTCAGACTCAGATGGAGGACACAGCATCCAGCTCAGACTCAGATGGAGGACACAGCATCCAGCTCAGACTCAGATGGAGGACACAGCATCCAGCTCAGACTCAGACTCAGATGGAGGACACAGCATCCAGCTCAGACTCAGATGGAGGACACAGCATCCAGCTCAGACTCAGATGGAGGACACAGCATCCAGCTCAGACTCAGATGGAGGACACAGCATCCAGCTCAGACTCAGATGGAGGACACAGCATCCAGCTCAGACTCAGACTCAGATGGAGGACACAGCATCCAACTCAGACTCAGATGGAGGACACAGCATCCAGCTCAGACTCAGACTCAGATGGAGGACACAGCATCCAGCTCAGACTCAGATGGAGGACACAGCATCCAGCTCAGACTCAGATGGAGGACACAGCATCCAGCTCAGACTCAGATGGAGGACACAGCATCCAGCTCAGACTCAGATGGAGGACACAGCATCCAGCTCAGACTCAGACTCAGATGGAGGACACAGCATCCAACTCAGACTCAGATGGAGGACACAGCATCCAGCTCAGACTCAGACTCAGATGGAGGACACAGCATCCAGCTCAGACTCAGATGGAGGACACAGCATCCAACTCAGACTCAGATGGAGGACACAGCATCCAGCTCAGACTCAGATGGAGGACACAGCATCCAGCTCAGACTCAGATGGAGGACACAGCATCCAGCTCAGACTCAGATGGAGGACACAGCATCCAGCTCAGACTCAGATGGAGGACACAGCATCCAGCTCAGACTCAGATGGAGGACACAGCATCCAGCTCAGACTCAGATGGAGGACACAGCATCCAGCTCAGACTCAGACTCAGATGGAGGACACAGCATCCAACTCAGACTCAGATGGAGGACACAGCATCCAGCTCAGACTCAGATGGAGGACACAGCATCCAGCTCAGACTCAGATGGAGGACACAGCATCCAGCTCAGACTCAGATGGAGGACACAGCATCCAGCTCAGACTCAGATGGAGGACACAGCATCCAGCTCAGACTCAGACTCAGATGGAGGACACAGCATCCAACTCAGACTCAGATGGAGGACACAGCATCCAGCTCAGACTCAGACTCAGATGGAGGACACAGCATCCAGCTCAGACTCAGATGGAGGACACAGCATCCAGCTCAGACTCAGATGGAGGACACAGCATCCAGCTCAGACTCAGATGGAGGACACAGCATCCAGCTCAGACTCAGATGGAGGACACAGCATCCAGCTCAGACTCAGATGGAGGACACAGCATCCAGCTCAGACTCAGATGGAGGACACAGCATCCAGCTCAGACTCAGATGGAGGACACAGCATCCAGCTCAGACTCAGATGGAGGACACAGCATCCAGCTCAGACTCAGATGGAGGACACAGCATCCAGCTCAGACTCAGATGGAGGACACAGCATCCAGCTCAGACTCAGATGGAGGACACAGCATCCAGCTCAGACTCAGATGGAGGACACAGCATCCAGCTCAGACTCAGATGGAGGACACAGCATCCAGCTCAGACTCAGATGGAGGACACAGCATCCAGCTCAGACTCAGATGGAGGACACAGCATCCAGCTCAGACTCAGACTCAGATGGAGGACACAGCATCCAGCTCAGACTCAGATGGAGGACACAGCATCCAGCTCAGACTCAGATGGAGGACACAGCATCCAGCTCAGACTCAGATGGAGGACACAGCATCCAGCTCAGACTCAGATGGAGGACACAGCATCCAGCTCAGACTCAGATGGAGGACACAGCATCCAGCTCAGACTCAGATGGAGGACACAGCATCCAGCTCAGACTCAGATGGAGGACACAGCATCCAGCTCAGACTCAGACTCAGATGGAGGACACAGCATCCAGCTCAGACTCAGATGGAGGACACAGCATCCAGCTCAGACTCAGATGGAGGACACAGCATCCAGCTCAGACTCAGATGGAGGACACAGCATCCAACTCAGACTCAGACTCAGATGGAGGACACAGCATCTCAACTCAGACTCAGACTCAGATGGAGGACACAGCATCTCAACTCAGACTCAGATGGAGGACACAGCATCCAGCTCAGACTCAGATGGAGGACACAGCATCCAGCTCAGACTCAGATGGAGGACACAGCATCCAGCTCAGACTCAGATGGAGGACACAGCATCCAGCTCAGACTCAGATGGAGGACACAGCATCCAGCTCAGACTCAGATGGAGGACACAGCATCCAGCTCAGACTCAGATGGAGGACACAGCATCTCAACTCAGACTCAGATGGAGGACACAGCATCCAGCTCAGACTCAGATGGAGGACACAGCATCCAGCTCAGACTCAGATGGAGGACACAGCATCCAGCTCAGACTCAGATGGAGGACACAGCATCCAGCTCAGACTCAGATGGAGGACACAGCATCCAGCTCAGACTCAGATGGAGGACACAGCATCCAGCTCAGACTCAGATGGAGGACACAGCATCTCAACTCAGACTCAGACTCAGATGGAGGACACAGCATCTCAACTCAGACTCAGATGGAGGACACAGCATCCAGCTCAGACTCAGATGGAGGACACAGCATCCAGCTCAGACTCAGATGGAGGACACAGCATCCAGCTCAGACTCAGATGGAGGACACAGCATCCAGCTCAGACTCAGATGGAGGACACAGCATCCAGCTCAGACTCAGATGGAGGACACAGCATCCAGCTCAGACTCAGACTCAGATGGAGGACACAGCATCCAGCTCAGACTCAGATGGAGGACACAGCATCCAGCTCAGACTCAGATGGAGGACACAGCATCCAGCTCAGACTCAGATGGAGGACACAGCATCCAGCTCAGACTCAGATGGAGGACACAGCATCCAGCTCAGACTCAGATGGAGGACACAGCATCCAGCTCAGACTCAGATGGAGGACACAGCATCCAGCTCAGACTCAGATGGAGGACACAGCATCCAGCTCAGACTCAGATGGAGGACACAGCATCCAGCTCAGACTCAGATGGAGGACACAGCATCCAGCTCAGACTCAGATGGAGGACACAGCATCCAGCTCAGACTCAGATGGAGGACACAGCATCCAGCTCAGACTCAGATGGAGGACACAGCATCCAGCTCAGACTCAGATGGAGGACACAGCATCCAGCTCAGACTCAGACTCAGATGGAGGACACAGCATCCAGCTCAGACTCAGACTCAGATGGAGGACACAGCATCCAGCTCAGACTCAGATGGAGGACACAGCATCCAGCTCAGACTCAGATGGAGGACACAGCATCCAGCTCAGACTCAGATGGAGGACACAGCATCTCAACTCAGACTCAGATGGAGGACACAGCATCCAGCTCAGACTCAGATGGAGGACACAGCATCCAGCTCAGACTCAGATGGAGGACACAGCATCCAGCTCAGACTCAGATGGAGGACACAGCATCCAGCTCAGACTCAGATGGAGGACACAGCATCCAGCTCAGACTCAGATGGAGGACACAGCATCCAGCTCAGACTCAGACTCAGATGGAGGACACAGCATCCAGCTCAGACTCAGACTCAGATGGAGGACACAGCATCCAGCTCAGACTCAGACTCAGATGGAGGACACAGCATCCAGCTCAGACTCAGACTCAGATGGAGGACACAGCATCTCAACTCAGACTCAGATGGAGGACACAGCATCCAGCTCAGACTCAGATGGAGGACACAGCATCCAGCTCAGACTCAGATGGAGGACACAGCATCCAACTCAGACTCAGATGGAGGACACAGCATCCAGCTCAGACTCAGATGGAGGACACAGCATCCAGCTCAGACTCAGATGGAGGACACAGCATCCAGCTCAGACTCAGATGGAGGACACAGCATCCAGCTCAGACTCAGATGGAGGACACAGCATCCAGCTCAGACTCAGATGGAGGACACAGCATCCAGCTCAGACTCAGATGGAGGACACAGCATCCAGCTCAGACTCAGATGGAGGACACAGCATCCAGCTCAGACTCAGATGGAGGACACAGCATCCAGCTCAGACTCAGATGGAGGACACAGCATCCAGCTCAGACTCAGATGGAGGACACAGCATCCAGCTCAGACTCAGATGGAGGACACAGCATCCAGCTCAGACTCAGATGGAGGACACAGCATCCAGCTCAGACTCAGATGGAGGACACAGCATCCAGCTCAGACTCAGATGGAGGACACAGCATCCAGCTCAGACTCAGATGGAGGACACAGCATCCAGCTCAGACTCAGATGGAGGACACAGCATCCAGCTCAGACTCAGATGGAGGACAGCATCCAGCTCAGACTCAGATGGAGGACACAGCATCCAGCTCAGACTCAGATGGAGGACACAGCATCCAGCTCAGACTCAGATGGAGGACACAGCATCCAGCTCAGACTCAGACTCAGATGGAGGACACAGCATCCAGCTCAGACTCAGATGGAGGACACAGCATCCAGCTCAGACTCAGATGGAGGACACAGCATCTCAACTCAGACTCAGATGGAGGACACAGCATCCAGCTCAGAATCAGACTCAGATGGAGGACACAGCATCCAGCTCAGACTCAGATGGAGGACACAGCATCCAGCTCAGACTCAGATGGAGGACACAGCATCCAGCTCAGACTCAGATGGAGGACACAGCATCCAGCTCAGACTCAGATGGAGGACACAGCATCCAGCTCAGACTCAGATGGAGGACACAGCATCCAGCTCAGACTCAGATGGAGGACACAGCATCCAGCTCAGACTCAGATGGAGGACACAGCATCCAGCTCTCAACTCAGACTCAGATGGAGGACACAGCATCCAACTCAGACTCAGATGGAGGACACAGCATCCAGCTCTCAACTCAGACTCAGATGGAGGACACTGCATCCAGCTCTCAACTCAGACTCAGATGGAGGACACAGCATCCAGCTCTCAACTCAGACTCAGATGGAGGACACAGCATCCAGCTCTCAACTCAGACTCAGATGGAGGACACAGCATCCAGCTCTCAACTCAGACTCAGATGGAGGCACAGCATCCAGCTCAGACTCAGATGGAGGACACAGCATCTCAACTCAGACTCAGATGGAGGACACAGCATCCAGCTCAGACTCAGATGGAGGACACAGCATCCAGCTCTCAACTCAGACTCAGATGGAGGACACAGCATCCAGCTCAGACTCAGATGGAGGACACAGCATCCAGCTCTCAACTCAGACTCAGATGGAGGACACAGCATCCAGCTCAGACTCAGATGGAGGACACAGCATCCAGCTCTCAACTCAGACTCAGATGGAGGACACAGCATCTCAACTCAGACTCAGATGGAGGACACAGCATCCAGCTCTCAACTCAGACTCAGATGGAGGACACAGCATCCAGCTCAGACTCAGATGGAGGACACAGCATCCAGCTCAGACTCAGATGGAGGACACAGCATCCAGCTCAGACTCAGATGGAGGACACAGCATCCAGCTCTCAACTCAGACTCAGATGGAGGACACAGCATCCAGCTCTCAACTCAGACTCAGATGGAGGACACAGCATCCAGCTCTCAACTCAGACTCAGATGGAGGACACAGCATCCAGCTCTCAACTCAGACTCAGATGGAGGACACAGCATCCAGCTCTCAACTCAGACTCAGATGGAGGACACAGCATCCAGCTCTCAACTCAGACTCAGATGGAGGACACAGCATCCAACTCAGACTCAGACTGAGGACACAGCATCCAGCTCAGACTCAGATGGAGGACACAGCATCCAGCTCTCAACTCAGACTCAGATGGAGGACACAGCATCTCAACTCAGACTCAGATGGAGGACACAGCATCCAGCTCTCAACTCAGACTCAGATGGAGGACACAGCATCCAGCTCAGACTCAGACTCAGATGGAGGACACAGCATCCAACTCAGACTCAGATGGAGGACACAGCATCCAGCTCAGACTCAGACTCAGATGGAGGACACAGCATCCAGCTCAGACTCAGATGGAGGACACAGCATCCAACTCAGACTCAGATGGAGGACACAGCATCCAGCTCAGACTCAGATGGAGGACACAGCATCCAGCTCAGACTCAGATGGAGGACACAGCATCCAGCTCAGACTCAGATGGAGGACACAGCATCCAGCTCAGACTCAGATGGAGGACACAGCATCCAGCTCAGACTCAGATGGAGGACACAGCATCCAACTCAGACTCAGATGGAGGACACAGCATCCAGCTCAGACTCAGACTCAGATGGAGGACACAGCATCCAACTCAGACTCAGATGGAGGACACAGCATCCAGCTCAGACTCAGATGGAGGACACAGCATCCAGCTCAGACTCAGATGGAGGACACAGCATCCAGCTCAGACTCAGATGGAGGACACAGCATCCAGCTCAGACTCAGATGGAGGACACAGCATCCAGCTCAGACTCAGACTCAGATGGAGGACACAGCATCCAACTCAGACTCAGATGGAGGACACAGCATCCAGCTCAGACTCAGACTCAGATGGAGGACACAGCATCCAGCTCAGACTCAGATGGAGGACACAGCATCCAGCTCAGACTCAGATGGAGGACACAGCATCCAGCTCAGACTCAGATGGAGGACACAGCATCCAGCTCAGACTCAGATGGAGGACACAGCATCCAGCTCAGACTCAGATGGAGGACACAGCATCCAGCTCAGACTCAGATGGAGGACACAGCATCCAGCTCAGACTCAGATGGAGGACACAGCATCCAGCTCAGACTCAGATGGAGGACACAGCATCCAGCTCAGACTCAGATGGAGGACACAGCATCCAGCTCAGACTCAGATGGAGGACACAGCATCCAGCTCAGACTCAGATGGAGGACACAGCATCCAGCTCAGACTCAGATGGAGGACACAGCATCCAGCTCAGACTCAGATGGAGGACACAGCATCCAGCTCAGACTCAGATGGAGGACACAGCATCCAGCTCAGACTCAGATGGAGGACACAGCATCCAGCTCAGACTCAGACTCAGATGGAGGACACAGCATCCAGCTCAGACTCAGACTCAGATGGAGGACACAGCATCCAGCTCAGACTCAGATGGAGGACACAGCATCCAGCTCAGACTCAGATGGAGGACACAGCATCCAGCTCAGACTCAGATGGAGGACACAGCATCCAGCTCAGACTCAGATGGAGGACACAGCATCCAGCTCAGACTCAGATGGAGGACACAGCATCCAGCTCAGACTCAGATGGAGGACACAGCATCCAGCTCAGACTCAGATGGAGGACACAGCATCCAGCTCAGACTCAGACTCAGATGGAGGACACAGCATCCAGCTCAGACTCAGATGGAGGACACAGCATCCAGCTCAGACTCAGATGGAGGACACAGCATCCAGCTCAGACTCAGATGGAGGACACAGCATCCAACTCAGACTCAGACTCAGATGGAGGACACAGCATCTCAACTCAGACTCAGACTCAGATGGAGGACACAGCATCTCAACTCAGACTCAGATGGAGGACACAGCATCCAGCTCAGACTCAGATGGAGGACACAGCATCCAGCTCAGACTCAGATGGAGGACACAGCATCCAGCTCAGACTCAGATGGAGGACACAGCATCCAGCTCAGACTCAGATGGAGGACACATCATCCAGCTCAGACTCAGATGGAGGACACAGCATCCAGCTCAGACTCAGATGGAGGACACAGCATCTCAACTCAGACTCAGATGGAGGACACAGCATCCAGCTCAGACTCAGATGGAGGACACAGCATCCAGCTCAGACTCAGATGGAGGACACAGCATCCAGCTCAGACTCAGATGGAGGACACAGCATCCAGCTCAGACTCAGATGGAGGACACAGCATCCAGCTCAGACTCAGATGGAGGACACAGCATCCAGCTCAGACTCAGATGGAGGACACAGCATCTCAACTCAGACTCAGACTCAGATGGAGGACACAGCATCTCAACTCAGACTCAGATGGAGGACACAGCATCCAGCTCAGACTCAGATGGAGGACACAGCATCCAGCTCAGACTCAGATGGAGGACACAGCATCCAGCTCAGACTCAGATGGAGGACACAGCATCCAGCTCAGACTCAGATGGAGGACACAGCATCCAGCTCAGACTCAGATGGAGGACACAGCATCCAGCTCAGACTCAGACTCAGATGGAGGACACAGCATCCAGCTCAGACTCAGATGGAGGACACAGCATCCAGCTCAGACTCAGATGGAGGACACAGCATCCAGCTCAGACTCAGATGGAGGACACAGCATCCAGCTCAGACTCAGATGGAGGACACAGCATCCAGCTCAGACTCAGATGGAGGACACAGCATCCAGCTCAGACTCAGATGGAGGACACAGCATCCAGCTCAGACTCAGATGGAGGACACAGCATCCAGCTCAGACTCAGATGGAGGACACAGCATCCAGCTCAGACTCAGATGGAGGACACAGCATCCAGCTCAGACTCAGATGGAGGACACAGCATCCAGCTCAGACTCAGATGGAGGACACAGCATCCAGCTCAGACTCAGATGGAGGACACAGCATCCAGCTCAGACTCAGATGGAGGACACAGCATCCAGCTCAGACTCAGACTCAGATGGAGGACACAGCATCCAGCTCAGACTCAGACTCAGATGGAGGACACAGCATCCAGCTCAGACTCAGATGGAGGACACAGCATCCAGCTCAGACTCAGATGGAGGACACAGCATCCAGCTCAGACTCAGATGGAGGACACAGCATCTCAACTCAGACTCAGATGGAGGACACAGCATCCAGCTCAGACTCAGATGGAGGACACAGCATCCAGCTCAGACTCAGATGGAGGACACAGCATCCAGCTCAGACTCAGATGGAGGACACAGCATCCAGCTCAGACTCAGATGGAGGACACAGCATCCAGCTCAGACTCAGATGGAGGACACAGCATCCAGCTCAGACTCAGACTCAGATGGAGGACACAGCATCCAGCTCAGACTCAGACTCAGATGGAGGACACAGCATCCAGCTCAGACTCAGACTCAGATGGAGGACACAGCATCCAGCTCAGACTCAGACTCAGATGGAGGACACAGCATCTCAACTCAGACTCAGATGGAGGACACAGCATCCAGCTCAGACTCAGATGGAGGACACAGCATCCAGCTCAGACTCAGATGGAGGACACAGCATCCAACTCAGACTCAGATGGAGGACACAGCATCCAGCTCAGACTCAGATGGAGGACACAGCATCCAGCTCAGACTCAGATGGAGGACACAGCATCCAGCTCAGACTCAGATGGAGGACACAGCATCCAGCTCAGACTCAGATGGAGGACACAGCATCCAGCTCAGACTCAGATGGAGGACACAGCATCCAGCTCAGACTCAGATGGAGGACACAGCATCCAGCTCAGACTCAGATGGAGGACACAGCATCCAGCTCAGACTCAGATGGAGGACACAGCATCCAGCTCAGACTCAGATGGAGGACACAGCATCCAGCTCAGACTCAGATGGAGGACACAGCATCCAGCTCAGACTCAGATGGAGGACACAGCATCCAGCTCAGACTCAGATGGAGGACACAGCATCCAGCTCAGACTCAGATGGAGGACACAGCATCCAGCTCAGACTCAGATGGAGGACACAGCATCCAGCTCAGACTCAGATGGAGGACACAGCATCCAGCTCAGACTCAGATGGAGGACAGCATCCAGCTCAGACTCAGATGGAGGACACAGCATCCAGCTCAGACTCAGATGGAGGACACAGCATCCAGCTCAGACTCAGATGGAGGACACAGCATCCAGCTCAGACTCAGACTCAGATGGAGGACACAGCATCCAGCTCAGACTCAGATGGAGGACACAGCATCCAGCTCAGACTCAGATGGAGGACACAGCATCTCAACTCAGACTCAGATGGAGGACACAGCATCCAGCTCAGAATCAGACTCAGATGGAGGACACAGCATCCAGCTCAGACTCAGATGGAGGACACAGCATCCAGCTCAGACTCAGATGGAGGACACAGCATCCAGCTCAGACTCAGATGGAGGACACAGCATCCAGCTCAGACTCAGATGGAGGACACAGCATCCAGCTCAGACTCAGATGGAGGACACAGCATCCAGCTCAGACTCAGATGGAGGACACAGCATCCAGCTCAGACTCAGATGGAGGACACAGCATCCAGCTCTCAACTCAGACTCAGATGGAGGACACAGCATCCAGCTCAGACTCAGATGGAGGACACAGCATCCAGCTCTCAACTCAGACTCAGATGGAGGACACAGCATCCAGCTCTCAACTCAGACTCAGATGGAGGACACAGCATCCAGCTCTCAACTCAGACTCAGATGGAGGACACAGCATCCAGCTCTCAACTCAGACTCAGATGGAGGACACAGCATCCAGCTCTCAACTCAGACTCAGATGGAGGCACAGCATCCAGCTCAGACTCAGATGGAGGACACAGCATCTCAACTCAGACTCAGATGGAGGACACAGCATCCAGCTCAGACTCAGATGGAGGACACAGCATCCAGCTCTCAACTCAGACTCAGATGGAGGACACAGCATCCAGCTCAGACTCAGATGGAGGACACAGCATCCAGCTCTCAACTCAGACTCAGATGGAGGACACAGCATCCAGCTCAGACTCAGATGGAGGACACAGCATCCAGCTCTCAACTCAGACTCAGATGGAGGACACAGCATCTCAACTCAGACTCAGATGGAGGACACAGCATCCAGCTCTCAACTCAGACTCAGATGGAGGACACAGCATCCAGCTCAGACTCAGATGGAGGACACAGCATCCAGCTCAGACTCAGATGGAGGACACAGCATCCAGCTCAGACTCAGATGGAGGACACAGCATCCAGCTCTCAACTCAGACTCAGATGGAGGACACAGCATCCAGCTCTCAACTCAGACTCAGATGGAGGACACAGCATCCAGCTCTCAACTCAGACTCAGATGGAGGACACAGCATCCAGCTCTCAACTCAGACTCAGATGGAGGACACAGCATCCAGCTCTCAACTCAGACTCAGATGGAGGACACAGCATCCAGCTCTCAACTCAGACTCAGATGGAGGACACAGCATCCAACTCAGACTCAGACTGAGGACACAGCATCCAGCTCAGACTCAGATGGAGGACACAGCATCCAGCTCTCAACTCAGACTCAGATGGAGGACACAGCATCTCAACTCAGACTCAGATGGAGGACACAGCATCCAGCTCTCAACTCAGACTCAGATGGAGGACACAGCATCCAGCTCAGACTCAGATGGAGGACACAGCATCCAGCTCTCAACTCAGACTCAGATGGAGGACACAGCATCCAGCTCTCAACTCAGACTCAGATGGAGGACACAGCATCCAGCTCTCAACTCAGACTCAGATGGAGGACACAGCATCCAGCTCTCAACTCAGACTCAGATGGAGGACACAGCATCCAGCTCTCAACTCAGACTCAGATGGAGGACACAGCATCCAACTCAGACTCAGATGGAGGACACAGCATCCAGCTCAGACTCAGATGGAGGACACAGCATCCAGCTCTCAACTCAGACTCAGATGGAGGACACAGCATCCAACTCAGACTCAGATGGAGGACACAGCATCCAGCTCTCAACTCAGACTCAGATGGAGGACACTGCATCCAGCTCTCAACTCAGACTCAGATGGAGGACACTGCATCCAGCTCTCAACTCAGACTCAGATGGAGGACACAGCATCCAGCTCTCAACTCAGACTCAGATGGAGGACACTGCATCCAGCTCTCAACTCAGACTCAGATGGAGGACACTGCATCCAGCTCTCAACTCAGACTCAGATGGAGGACACAGCATCTCAACTCAGACTCAGATGGAGGATACAGCATCCAGCTCTCAACTCAGACTCAGATGGAGGACACAGCATCTCAACTCAGACTCAGATGGAGGACACAGCATCCAGCTCTCAACTCAGACTCAGATGGAGGACACAGCATCCAGCTCTCAACTCAGACTCAGATGGAGGACACAGCATCCAGCTCTCAACTCAGACTCAGATGGAGGACACAGCATCCAGCTCTCAACTCAGACTCAGATGGAGGACACAGCATCCAGCTCTCAACTCAGACTCAGATGGAGGACACTGCATCCAACTCAGACTCAGATGGAGGACACTGCATCCAGCTCTCAACTCAGACTCAGATGGAGGACACAGCATCCAACTCAGACTCAGATGGAGGACACAGCATCCAGCTCAGACTCAGATGGAGGACACAGCATCCAGCTCTCAACTCAGACTCAGATGGAGGACACAGCATCCAGCTCTCAACTCAGACTCAGATGGAGGACACAGCATCCAGCTCTCAACTCAGACTCAGATGGAGGACACAGCATCCAGCTCTCAACTCAGACTCAGATGGAGGACACTGCATCCAGCTCTCAACTCAGACTCAGATGGAGGACACTGCATCCAGCTCTCAACTCAGACTCAGATGGAGGACACAGCATCCAGCTCTCAACTCAGACTCAGATGGAGGACACAGCATCCAACTCAGACTCAGATGGAGGACACAGCATCCAGCTCTCAACTCAGACTCAGATGGAGGACACAGCATCCAGCTCTCAACTCAGACTCAGATGGAGGACACTGCATCCAGCTCTCAACTCAGACTCAGATTGAGGACACAGCATCCAGCTCTCAACTCAGACTCAGATGGAGGACACTGCATCCAGCTCTCAACTCAGACTCAGATGGAGGACACAGCATCCAGCTCTCAACTCAGACTTAGATGGAGGACACAGCATCCAGCTCTCAACTCAGACTCAGATGGAGGACACAGCATCCAGCTCTCAACTCAGACTCAGATGGAGGACACTGCATCCAGCTCTCAACTCAGACTCAGATGGAGGACACTGCATCCAGCTCTCAACTCAGACTCAGATGGAGGACACTGCATCCAGCTCTCAACTCAGACTCAGATGGAGGACTTGCATCCAGCTCTCAACTCAGACTCAGATGGAGGACACTGCAGGCCCGAGCAACACTCATGAACCCGTACATTCGTGTTTATCACTTCAGATTTCACTCAATATGAGTCAATCGTTTCCACGTTCTTTTAGGGTGTGTGTTTTTAAGCAGCTTCACAGAAGGAAGGAGGTGCACTGTGATGGTAATCTAGTGTGAATCAGTACAGCCAAACCGTTTAATGCAATGCACCTAGAAGCCCAATGGTAGTGGGATGTTTAGGACAGATTTTAACCTTCAAAGAATTGTATTCTGTGTTAATTATCCCTCTGTTCTGTGCACTCACAAAGCCCAATGGTAGTGGGATGACCCTAACCCTAACCCTAACCCTAACCTTCACAGTATTGTTCATATAGTTCACCTCTGTTCTGTGCACTCACAAAGTTCCCGCAGTACATCTTCAGTTCGTATTTACCTTCGGACCCGACTGAGCCAACCCGTCCCCATCAGGAACTGCTGTAACATTGCGCATTAAATGTTTGACATTATTGCGTGAAATATTACTTAAACAAGCAATCAATTAAACATCTGAATAACTAATAACAATGAACTAATTGTTGCTGCTCTACATATTCCTAATAACTTTTTTTTTTTTTCAGATAAAAGACACGTTTCTAAGATTCTGATGAACATTTTGATTCTACGTTGGAGAGTGAAGATGAGTGTGTTCCGGATACGACCTGCGAAGGTGACGACAGTGATGAGAGCCTTAAACAAATCTCAAGGACATAATGGCATTCTCTTGATGACATACTGAATGCCTCTGGCTCGCTGAGTCCCCCTGTCTGTGACACCACAACATCAGACAACGTGCCCTTTGACCCGCTTATCCTTGCATCTGAACCCATTGGAGCAACAGAAGAATCCTGCTCAAGTCAGAACATTAATGACAGCATAGTTGTTGGTGCATTCCAAAAAAGGGGTGGGAGTAGAGTGTTTGACAAGAGACATTACTGCTTTTTCTGCTCTAAGCCCTATGGGAAGATGGCTAGGCATCTAGAAAGTAAACATGGAAGTGAGTCTGACGTGGCTAAAGCTCTAAGCTATACAAAGTGTTAAAAGGTTCACAATGCTGCTGTTATGGAGTTAGGAAAGGGGGAACTTGTGCCATCAAAACGACCATCCAAAGAAGCACAGGGAGATGACTTCATGCACTGTACATTCTGCCAGGGACTGTTTCCAAGAAAGGCTCTGTGGAGGCATTTGTGTCGTTGCAGACTTAGACCTGGAGTGAACCCCAAACCAGGGAAACACTGGGTCCAGTCCATGTGTACATACACAGGGCCTGTGCCTTCACACGAGTCAACATCAGTGCGAAATAATCAGTGTCATGACTCCTGACCCAATCACAGATATAATCAAAAATGACCAAGTCATTATTGAAGTTGGGCAGCACTTGTTAAACAAAGGTGGGACATCAGCCAAGAATCAACAGTCTGTAGGAGAGAAGATGCGAGAAATGGGAAGGCTACTTCACAATGCTAGGAGAGTCACCAGCTTAAAAAACATGGAAGACCTCATAAATCCAAACAAGTACATGGAGACAGTTGTTTGACCCCTCTGGTCCTGTGGAGTGGGGTGTGTTAATGGACCCCTCTGGTCCTGTAGAGTGGGGTGTGTTGTTTGACCCCTCTGGTCCTGTGGAGTGGGGTGTGTTGTTTGACCCCTCTGGTCCTGTGGAGTGGGGTGTGTTGTTTGACCCCTCTGGTCCTGTGGAGTCGGGTGTGTTGTTTGACCCCTCTGGTCCTGTGGAGTGGGGTGTGTTGATGGACCCCTCTGGTCCTGTAGAGTGGGGTGTGTTGTTTGACCCCTCTGGTCCTGTGGAGTGGGGTGTGTTGTTTGACCCCTCTGGTCCTGTGGAGTCGGGTGTGTTGTTTGACCCCTCTGGTCCTGTGGAGTGGGGTGTGTTGATGGACCCCTCTGGTCCTGTAGAGTGGGGTGTGTTGTTTGACCCCTCTGGTCCTGTGGAGTGGGGTGTGTTGTTTGACCCCTCTGGTCCTGTGGAGTAGGGTGTGTTGTTTGACCCCTCTGGTCCTGTGGAGTGGGGTGTGTTGATGGACCCTTCTGGTCCTGTGGAGTGGGGTGTGTTGTTTGACCCCTCTGGTCCTGTGGAGTGGGGTGTGTTGTTTGACCCCTCTGGTCCTGTGGAGTGGGGTGTGTTGTTTGACCCCTCTGGTCCTGTGGAGTGGGGTGTTTTGTTTGACCCCTCTGGTCCTGTGGAGTGAGGTGTGTTGATGGACCCCTCTGGTCCTGCTGGTTTGAGTTCTGCTCTCCTACGCTGGGTCTCCAATTCTCCTGCATTTCATTTGTCTTTACTGTACTTCAGTTTGTGTGCGTCCCACAACTTCATGTGTATTTCATTTCATGCTTAGTTATGTAAAAGTACATTTCTTTCATAATTTAAAAGAAGTGCATCTTTGTGCATGGTGGTTGTGGTTCTGCATATTTAATTTTTCCACCCAGTGTTTTCTGAGATTTATTTTGCTCTTTTGGAAATTGCCATGGGGTGGATTTTCAGAATTTATATTTCCATATTCACTGTTTTATGTGTTTTTAGTTTCCTTGTGTATTCTGTGCTACACGGTGTGTTCTTACTTCTACCGTGTTCATGCCCTCATATTGTCTACTCTTATTGTTTTGATCGGAAGTGCCAAGTGAATTATTTTAAAGGAAACGTGAAAGTAATGTTACATTTTTATTTTCATATTTGTATTCCCATTTTAAAACTACGGCAACAGAAATGTGCTTGTTTTTAGGTTGATTTGTCTTCATTTGTGAATTTCAACTTATTAAAAGTTGAATTGTGCAATTATGTCTTGGAGGTCAATTACTACTTAGTTTTATTCAAATCTAATTAATTTCAGATACAGGCAATTCAATATGATTTACACAAGGCAAGCCAAACAATACAAGGAACAAATAAAGGACCAGGAATAAAAAATTAAAAAGATAAATAAAATTGGTAAGATGTAATTGAGAACATTCACGTTTTTTATCTGTTCCACCAGCAGGGATTTTTAAGCTAAATTTCACGCATTTACAGTGTTGTTACTATAGCCCACAATATCAAGACAGAGGTCCAGGCGATGGAAAGGCACATGATTCAATTCATCACATCTTGTGTTGTACCAACTAAGAGGAACTGTCAGAAGTGTTTAAGGGCTGAACCAGAAGCTCTTAAGAACCGTGACTGGCAGAACCTGAAATATAACCACATTATGGCCTACGAAAAGAAATAGCAATGCAAATAGTTTTTATATAATCCACTCTGGTATGGCAGTTCTTGTTTACCTACATTTGTATGTAAACAAAAACTGCTTTGGTGTATTATTGTGTCATTGTCAGTGCCAAGTGAGTTATTTACAAGTAAGCATGTGAAAGACCTGGTCCTGTCTAGTTGGGTGTGATGTCACTGTATTGACCCCTCTGGTTCTGTCTAGTTGGGTGTGATGTCACTGTATTGACCCCTCTGGTTCTGTCTAGTTGGGTGTGATGTCACTGTATTGACCCCTCTGGTTCTGTCTAGTTGGGTGTGATGTCACTGTATTGACCCCTATGGTTCTGTCTAGTTGGGTGTGATGTCACTGTATTGACCCCTCTGGTTCTGTCTAGTTGGGTGTGATGTCACTGTATTGACCCCTCTGGTTCTGTCTAGTTGGGTGTGATGTCACTGTATTGACCCCTATGGTTCTGTCTAGTTGGGTGTGATGTCACTGTATTGACCCCTCTGGTTCTGTCTAGTTGGGTGTGATGTCACTGTATTGACCCCTCTGGTTCTTTCTAGTTGGGTGTGATGTCACTGTTTGACCCCTCTGGTCCTGTTTCTCTATTACAGTAGGTGCCTTCTGAGATTTATTTTGGTCTTTGACGTATTGCCAATGTCTGTAATTTTGTAGTTCCAAATTCACATATTTGCTGTTTTCTGCGTGTTTTATATTATCTGCTACATGCATACGCGCTCTTAATTCTACCATGTTCCTGCCACTTTACAGTCTAGGGTTGATGTCTCCTACCCTCTCCACCTAGAGTTAGTGTCTCTTAGTCTCACACAGCCTAGGGTTAATGTCTCCTACCCTCATACAGCCCTGGGGTTAATGTATCCTACCCTCATACAGCCTAGGGTTAATGTATCCTACCCTCATACAGCCTAGGGTTAATGTCTCCTACCCTCACACAGCCTAGGGTTAATGTATCCTACCCTCATACAGCCCTAGGGTTAATGTATCCTACCCTCATACACCCTAGGGTTAATGTATCCTACCCTCATACAGCCTAGGGTTGATGTATCCTACCCTCATACACCCTAGGCTTAATGTATCCTACCCTCATACAGCCTAGGGTTAATGTCTCCTACCCTCATACAGCCTAGGGTTAATGTATGCTACCCTCATACATCCCTAGGGTTAATGTCTCCTACCCTCATACAGCCTAGGGTTAATGTTTCCTACCCTCATACAGCCTAGGGTTAATGTCTCCTACCCTCATACAGCCTAGGGTTAATGTATCCTACCCTCATACAGCCTAGGGTTAATGTATGCTACCCTCATACAGCCTAGGGTTAATGTTTCCTACCCTCATACAGCCTAGGGTTAATGTCTCCTACCCTCATACAGCCTAGGGTTATTGTATGCTACCCTCATACAGCCCTAGGGTTAATGTCTCCTACCCTCATACAGCCTAGGGTGAATGTATCCTACCCTCATACAGCCTAGGGTTAATGTCTCCTACCCTCATACAGCCTAGGGTTAATGTCTCCTACCCTCATAGTATGCTACCCTCATACAGCCCTAGGGTTAATGTCTCCTACCCTCATACAGCCTAGGGTGAATGTATCCCACCCTCATACAGCCTAGGGTTAATGTATCCTACCCTCATACAGCCCTAGGGTTAATGTATCCTACCCTCATACAGCCCTAGGGTTAATGTATCCTACCCTCATACAGCACTACGGTAAATGTGTCCTACCCTCATACAGCCTAGGGTTAATGTATCCTACCCTCATACAGCCTAGGGTTAATTTATGCTACCCTCATACAGCCTAGGGTTAATGTCTCCTACCCTCATACAGCCTAGGGTTAATGTATGCTACCCTCATACAGCCCTAGGGTTAATGTCTCCTACCCTCATACAGCCTAGGGGGAATGTATCCTACCCTCATACAGCCTAGGGTAAATGTCTCCCACCCTCATACAGCCTAGGGTTAATGTCTTCTACCCTCATACAGCCTAGGGTTAATGTCTCCTACCCTCATACAGCCTAGGCTCAATGTCTCCTACCCTCATACAGCCTAGGGTAAATGTCTCCTACCCTCATACAGTCTAGGGTGAATGTGTCCTACCCTCATACAGCCTAGGGTTGATGTATCCTACCCTCATACAGCCTAGGGTTAATGTCTCCTACCCTCATACAGCCTAGAATGAATGTGTCCTACCCTCATACAGCCTAAGCTCAATGTCTCCTACCCTCGTACAGCCTAGGGTTAATGTCTCCTACCCTCATACAGCCTAGGGTTAATGTCTCTTACCCTCATACAGCCTAGGGTTAATGTCTCTTACCCTCATACAGCCTAGGGTTAATGTATCCTACCCTCATACACCCTAGGGTTAATGTATCCTACCCTCATACAGCCTAGGGTTGATGTATCCTACCCTCATACACCCTAGGGTTAATGTCTCCTACCCTCATACAGCCTAGGCTTAATATCTCCTACCCTCATACAGCCTAGGGTTAATGTCTCCTACCCTCATACAACCTAGGGTTTTTGTCTCCCACCCTCATACAGCCTAGGCTCAATGTCTCCTACCCTCATACAGCCTAGGGTTAATGTATTTTACCCTCTCAACCTGGTAAAGACCTCATGTCCTGTGTTCCTCCGACTCTACATGTACTAATCTAACTAATCTAAACCCTAACCCTAATCCTCATACAGCCCAGGGTTAATGTCTACATGTTAACTCTACATGTACTGGTGGCTGTGGGTGTGTGTGTGTTCATTTGCTCTCTCTCTTTCTGTCTTATTCTCACCCTCACTTTCTCATTATTGTTTCATAAGTGCCAAGTGAGTCATTTTAGAGGAAGCATGTGAAATTAAAAGTTGAATTGGTCAATTAGTACTTAGTTAGTAGTAGTTATATTCAGATAAAAATCCAATCAAATGTATTTGTATTGCACTTTTCATACACATGGGCACTTCAATGTGATTTACACAAGGCAAGCTCGAACATCAACGAATAAATAAAGAACCAATAAATGAATAAAAAGAAGTGTAACAAAATAAATAAAATGACTCATAAGGAATTCAGGAAATTGCAACATTCACGATTTTTATCTGAATTTAAAAGTACTCAGGTTTGGAGTGATTCTCAAATCTTTTAGAAGTTGGTTCCAGCTATTTGTTGCGTAGCAGATAAACACTGCTTCACCTTTTTTAGTTTTAACCCAGAGCGGTTAAGAGACCTGTTCCAGATGAACTGAGGGGGTTAGAAGGTAAATATACTATATGCAAGGTCCCCACTAATAAAATAGGAATGTGTGTAAATTGTGCTAAATAAATGTAAATTAGGTCCCCCTCAGCCATGTTCACTTGTTTTTTTATAAGTCCCCATTTAGCATGGGCCAGACATCACTTCATCAATTCAGAGATTTTAAGTTGTGTATAAGCTAACACAGCTATAGTTAATATAGTTTTTCATGCCTCTAGAACCAGTAGAAAGGGTGGTCCCCTAACATATAAACCAGTATGTGTGTGAAGGTGTGTGTTGGTGAGAAAGTGAGGGGACAAGAGAGAGAGAGAGAAACGGAGTATGCTTGTGTTCATTCAATAAGGGGAGGCAGGAAGTTACTTAGTCCTGGGGACAGGCCTCATCTTTCTGGAAGAGTGTGTGAGAGATGGGGTGTTAGGGTAAGGGCTAGGGTTACTCTACCTTTCTGGAAGAGTGTGTGTGAGATGGGGGTTCTGCAGAGCGGGCAGGGGGTGTGTCTGGGCCGGTTGTGGGCCAGGGTGCGCAGGCAGGGCTCGCAGAACACGTGCCCACAGGGCTGGCAGCTGTAGGGGGCATAGTAGACCTCCAGACACACAGCGCACCTACAGCTCTCCTGCCTCTCCTCCTCCTCCTCCTCCTCACTGTCCGACAGCACGCCACGGTCACTCTGAACAGCACACACAGGAGAAACACATTATCCGGGTACCGTACAGGACACACACACACAGGAGAAAAACATTATCAGGGTACCATACAGGACACACACACAGACATACATGAGAAACCCATTATCAGGGTACCATACGTGACACACACACACACACACACACACGAGAAACACATTGTCAGGGTACCATACATCACACACACACACACACACACACACACACACACACACACACACACACACACACACACACACACACACACACACACACACACACACACGAGAAACACATTATCAGGGTACCATACACAAAACACACACACACACACACACACACAGGAGAAACACATTTTCAGGGTACCATACATGACACACACACACACGAGAAAGACATTATCAGGGTACCATACAGGACACACACACACACACACACACACACACACACACACACACACACACACACACACAAGAAACACATTATCAGGGTACCATACATGACACACACACACACAGGAGAAACACATTATCAGGGTACCATACATGACACACACACACACACACACACACACACACACACACACACACACACGAGAAAAACATTATCAGGGTACCATACATGACACACACACACACACACACACACACGAGAAACACATTATCAGGGTACCATACATGACACACACACACACACACACACACACACACACACAGGAGAAACACATTATCAGGGTACCATACAGGACACACACACCCACACACACGAGAAACACATTATTAGGTTACCATACATGAAACACGCACACACACACACACACACACACACACAAACACACACACACACACACAGAGGAGAAACACATTATCAGGGTACCATACATCTTTATCTTTAAGTGATGATCAGATGTATTTACTTTCAAAGTGATTGCTCAACATTTTGGGAAATAAGATATGCCCCAACATACCCCTAGTCAGACGAGATGACTGATCTCAATTTTATGTCCATATGTCCAGTACTGAGTTAGTCGCAAAAGTAACCGCGTGGTGATCAGATGTATGTATGCATGTATCTTTAAGTGGTGATCATATGTTAGTTAATTCATCTTATATATATAGAGATGTATTTGTTTATCTTTAAGTGGTGATCATATGTTAGTTTGTTCATCTTATATATATACATATAGAGATGTATTTGTTTATCTTTAAGTGGTGATCATATGTTAGTTAGTTCATCTTATATATAGAGAGATGTATTTGTTTATCTTTAAGTGAATAAACCTGAGTCTTACCTTGAGCTGTTCCTGCTGCAGCCATCGCTCTCTCCTCCTCTGTTTCCTCCTCGCACTCTTTGCTCTGTTCCTCTCCCACCTGCTTAGCCTGTTTGGGGGAGGAGAGACTCTGGGGGGAGGAGAGACACTGGGGGGAGGAGAGACGCTGAGGGGAGGAGAGACGCTGAGGGGAGGAGAGACTCTGAGGGGAGGAGAGACTCTGAGGGGAGGAGAGACGCTGAGGGGAGGAGAGACGCTGAGGGGAGGAGAGACTCTGAGGGGAGGAGAGACTCTGGGGGGAGGAGAGACTCTGGGGGGAGGAGAGACGCTGAGGGGAGGAGAGACTCTGGGGGGAGGAGAGACTCTGGGGGGAGGAGAGACGCTGAGGGGGGGAGTCAGGGCTTCGACTGGGGGCTCCTCTTCCTCCTCACCTCCAGGGGGGGCAGATGTTCTCCTACTCGGGGAATCAGAGCACACCTCCCCCGGCAGAACTGAGGCTCCCGAGAGAGTGCAGCCATGGTAACTAGCTGGTGGCCATAGCCCTGTAGAGTGGACTGTCAGCTCGGGGCCAGCGCCCCCTCTCTGCAGCAGAGGGAAGGGCAGGTCTGGTCCTGGCCTCCCTCTGCCTTCAGACCTGCCCTCGTGACTAGCACTGCAGAAGGCTGCTCTCCTACGAGGACAGGGGGAGGGGCTAGCTGGGGACTGGACGGCTCTGCTGTCAGTCAGCGGAGAAAGGGATTCTTGGTGAGATGTGATTGGGCGGCTCACTAATTTAGGGTGGTGTCTGTCCCGTTCCCTCTGGATGCCCTGTGGGTCCGGCTGAGCCCAGCTCCTCCTCTGCACCACCCCACAGTCCTGGCCTGGCTGAGTCCAGCTCCTCCTCTGCACCACCCCACAGTCCTGGCCTGGCTGAGTCCAGCTCCTCCTCTGCACCACCCCACAGTCCTGGCCTGGCTGAGCCCAGCTCCTCCTCTGCACCACCCCACAGTCCCGGTCCACTCGGCTCTTACTGAGGTGGACCCTGCTCTCCAGACCACAGGGACACCTGCTGTGGCTGAGGAAGTTGAAGCCTCCCAGCCGAGCCCCACAGCTCTGACAGTTCAACTTCCCAACAGTCCACTGGGCCTGCAGACGAAACAAGATGTGAGGGCTGAGGGAACACAACAACACACACACACACACACACACACACACACACACACACACACACTAACCTGGTGTACGGAGGACAGAATCCATCCTGGGAGTGCATCAACGTCTACGTGCCAGACGCTGCAGGAAGCCACAGAGACATCATCAGCTGTCATCTGTTTAGATAAAGACAAATCATTTTATATCTGTAGAAAAACACCAGGCAGACTGTCCCAGTTAAGTATTAGGGTTAGCCTATAACTAGCAGTGCAGGGGTTGACTATTAGGGTTAGTCTATGAAGTATGATCATTACAGTGCTGAAGTATGATCATTACAGTGCTGAAGTATGATCATTACAGTGCTGAAGGATGATCATTACAGTGCATGGAGTATGATCATTACAGTGCATGAAGTAAGATCATTACAGTGCTGAAGTATGATCATTACAGTGCATGAAGTATGATCATTACAGTGCTGAAGTATGATCATTACAGTGCATGGAGTATGATCATTACAGTGCATGAATTATGATCATTACAGTGCTGAAGTATGATCATTACAGTGCTGAAGTATGATCATTACAGTGCATGAAACGTTTGGACGTTCATTTTTTCCTTCTGAGCTCTTTGGTCTTCGTAGGCCTATAGCCTACAAACCCTAACACTAGGGTTGCCTGTTAGGGTTAGCTTATAACTAGCAGTGAAGGGGTTGACTATTAGGGTTAGCCTATGACTAGCAGTGAAGGGGTTGCCTATTAGGGTTAGCCTATAACTAGCAGTGAAGGGGTTGTCTATTAGGCTTAGCCTATAACTAGCAGTGAAGGGGTTGTTTACCAGGGTTAGCCTATAACTAGCAGTGAAGGGGTTGCCTATTAGGGTTAGCCTATAACTAGCAGTGAAGGGGTTGCCTATTAGGGTTAGCCTATAATGAGCAGTCAAGGGGTTGACTATTAGGGTTGGGGTTAGCCTATCCCTAGCAGTGAAGGGGTTCCCTTTTAGAGTTATCCTATAACTAGCAGTGAAGGGGTTGCCTGTTAGGGTTTGGGTTAGCCTATAACTTGCAGTGTAGGGGTTGTCTATTAGGGTTAGCCTATAACTTGCAGTGAAGGGGTTGCCTATTAGAGTTATTCTATAACTAGCAGTGAAGGGGTTGTCTATTAGGGTTAGCCTATAACTAGCAGTGAAGGGGTTGCCTATTAGGGTTAGCCTATAACTAGCAGTGAAGGGGATGTTTGTAGACACTAGGGGCACACCTCAAACAGCCATTATATGTTACACCGGTAGAGGGCGTGGGGAGGTAACTCTAGCAGGACACGTGGTTTTCACCAGACAATCGGACAAACCAGCAGTCAAACAATAGGCCAACAGTCAGTCAGGATTAGCCTATAACTAGCAGTGAAGGGGTTGTCTATTAGGGTTAGGGTTAGCCTTTTAGGATTAGGGTTAGCATATCACTAGCAGTGAAGGGGTTGTCTATTGGGGTTAGCCTATAACTTGCAGTGAAGGGGTTGCCTATTAGGGTTAGCCTATAACTAGCAGTGAAGGGGTTGTCTATTAGGGTTAGCCTATAACTGGTAGTGAGAGGGGTTGCCTATTAGGGTTAGCCTATAACTTGCAGTGTAGGGGTTGCCCATTAGGGTTAGCCTATAACTAGCAGTGTAGGGGTTGCCTATTAGGGTTAGCCAATAACTATCAGTGTAGGGGTTGTCTATTAGGGTTAGCCTATAACTAGCAGTGAATAGGTTGTCTATTAGGGTTAGCCTATAACTAGCAGTGAAGGGGTTGTCTATTAGGGTACGCCTATAACTAGCAGTAAAGGGGATGCCAATTAGAATATGTGATGTAAAAAAAGGGCAGATTATAAGCTAAAGCTTGAGCCACCATCTTTTTCGTTCAATATTCATATATATATATATATATATATATATATATATATATATATATATATATATATATAATCAATATATCATTATTGTCATTTATCTATATGAGCATTCATTTTGGAACTGTTAATATTGACCATAGGCCCTCTCTGACCTGGGAATCCCACCAGGGAACCATAGATTTCCAATCAGTATGATGGTCACACAGTCACACATTTAAAGTTGCCCACATAGGCCTTCTCTATAGCTTCAGAGAGTTCTGTTAGCTAGTTAATAACAGGTTTGACAAATAATACGTCTCACAGCCTTAAGTTGCCTGCTGCCAGGGTCTTAGTCCTTTTCTCTCATTTTAATTCAGTAAGTTCAATTTAAAGTTGCAAAGTAGATACCAGGCCCCAGTTGCATGGTCTTCTGTGGCAAATAATCTTACCGAATACAAACACGTTGACTTAATGAAGCTCTTGCGGCATTTCCTACAGCGCAGCACGGAATCCTCTCCTGGGTTTTCCATGAACACCTGTCTGCTCAAAAAGAGTCAAGAGAACACGATGTTTTCAAAATACAAACCTTGCCCCTTGTTTTTGATTCATTGTTACTTTTCCTAAACCCCTCATTGGATGTTGCTGGGGGATAAAAAAAAAATAGAAAGCCTTATGAAACGCATGCTATCCGACATTAGACAAATGTATTGACAGATCTGCCAAGGAGTCATAACATAATGGGAAATCGGAGTCTGTCTACTGAAACACGTCAAGGGAGGCAAGGATCATATAATCATAAACATTACCAACAGTTCATCGTGATCAGCATTTCAAGCCTAGATCGTTAGTCTTTGGTCTCCCGACAAATAATCATATTGGCAATTACAAAGTGCCTTTAGCTTGTTCAAATGGCACATCAGTTCATTATATCAATAGTGTATTCTGCCGTGTAACCTTTCAACAATACTCGTGACAGTGGCGAAGAAAAAGAATACCGATATCTGGGCCAAACGAAAAGCCTAAAAACAAGTAAACATAGTGAAGCTAAGATATTTAATACCATCCCTGACATTCCCCAAACAGTATATTTCATATTTTTCTAGAATTATTGCTTAAAAATAGAAACTAGCTGACGTTACCAAGAAAGTGAAGTTTGAGAGCAGTGACGTCACTAACACTAACTTACTACGGAAAGCCAAATGTTTCAATTCAATTTTACATTTCGCTTTGTTATATGTCTCTACGTTATTTTATTTATTTTCGTGTGTTGCAATAATAGCAATTATAGGATTCAGTAGATATTTAGTTTAAAATACATATATTTCCTGCATCTCTGACAAGAGCACAAAAATCACCTATATGCAGTACAGATATTTGGTAATAGTTTATTCAGCCCCTTGTTAGCCAGGTTATCAGGGCCCTGCGATTCGATTCACAAATGCAGGTTCAACTGTTTTAATATAAATATGGATTTAATTTATAAGACTCAGCCCTAACCTTGTATTATGAAGTGTACTTTTGAAATGAGGCTACTGCTTGCATTACCTTCCTGCAACTTCCATTTACTGTATATATCAGTGGTGGCCAAAACGTGGATCAAAGAGTTCCTGTGGATCACGGGACAAATCAGACAGACATTATCATACGCATCAGCGAGAAAATAAAAACATTCGATAAGAATCAATTAATCCACACATTAAAAACAAAACGTCTTACAACAGGTTAGATGGCCAAACTGTATGTGCTTATAGTCACTAGATACAATTCTGAAGCCTGCGAACGCTTTCTAGACTACGCGTGTGTTGAATTTGTGTCGAAGTTAAAATGGATTGGTTTGTGGTGTTTCTAAAGATGCTGGCGGGGGTGTATGGAGATAAATCCATGTAAAAATTCGAGACATTGTAAGAAGATTTGCAGAGTTGTGCATGGTGTTGCAAACTTGACAGGTAATGTGTAGAGTTGAATTACAGTTTGTAGTGTTGTCCAACTTTCTGTAGAGATGTGTACAATTTTTATCAGAGGCCTATGTATTTTTCTTTTTCGGATCCCCAAAACATTTGCAAACCTCAAATCTTCACGCACGGAAGTATGACAGCGATTTAGCTCAGGGCAGTGTGAAGGCGATCTGTAACGTTAGTTGTAACACTACAGCATTTTGCGCATGCAATAACCTTCTAAGGCGGATCCTTTAATATGGGCCGATCTGGTGTAGATGTTGACATGGCAAGCCTTAAACTTACTGTGCAACACCAATGTTGGAGCTATGCAAGTCTCCTGTGTTTTACAATATTTCACTGTACTGTCACTTTAGGTGTTGGGCGTTTTCACCGGGGCTTGTAGCGGTCATCGGTGATTGCATGCACCTGTTTTGACTGTGAAGGGAAGAGAGGGTAAGCTGGTGGGTGTTTTTTTCCCTGTTGACCACACTCATGCACGCTAGGAGGTAATTGGTGCCATTCATGTATTGTTGAAGAGATGTGAAATAATAATCTGATCAAAAGCAAGATCTCGAATCGAAACAATTACTTAAAAAACGGGCGTCGCTGGAAATCTGGAAATCTAAAGTGTCATATCTCCACAATCCATGCTGATTCCAATGATACATCTCCACTGGTTTCTGCTGAAAGGGCTGTAACTCAACGCTGACTAGAAGCATATAGGCTAAAGGCACAATCAGTGTGCGAATGAGAATTTTCACAAATGCCAATTAACGCTTACGCTTCCTAGCTGGGCAAGCCCTCGTAATCAACAACTCGTTCGTTCGGTGGTCAAAGTTTTTCCTACAAATAACAAAACAGCAGAAAAGGCGAATAAGATAAAGGATGGAGTTTTATGTCACTTGGGAGATCATTTCTGATAGCTCATTGGACAGGATGTTGTTAAATGTTGGTAGCCCGACCTGAAAACTTGCCTATAACATTGGTGGATTGAGGAGACTGTGGACATCCACCAAAATGGATCACAGTGCACTGCAAAAAAAAATCAACCTGGTTCAACTTAAAAGCTTAAGTTTAATTGCTGCCTCAAAGTTTTAAGGCAAATTAACTTAGGTATACTAGTTAGTTCAGCTAATTTTAAGTCCAGTTTAGCTTTTGATTGCTCTCTGTAATTTAACTGGCCTAAAGAGCACTAGTTGTTTCAACTCAGCATTGCAAGTTCAAAATATGGACAACTTATTAATATACATTCCATTCACTTGCCCTGATAGGTTGTTTCAACATAGTTATTTTAATTACAGACAATCTGAACATAATTTCCCCACCAGATTGGGGATTCGCTTCATGGCTTATAACCAGCGAGTTGTCACGGGGCAAGTTAAGTTCAGAAATAGGAACACAATATGGGAGGAAGTAGCCTGAAAGTAGCCGTCCTCACAATGCGTAGCAATCGACATGTCCTGAGCGGGCCCAACTTAACCCACCAGCCCCTAACCTCGCTTACGGTCCAAACCGAATTAGTGCAAGTAACCTGCAGGATACGTTTTTTTTCATAGCCAGTTAGTCATTTTAGACCAGAAATACTACAAAAAAATAATTGGAAAATTATCTCAATTATTCTGTGTGGATACATTTTTGTAGCAATTTTTCCTTAAATACTTACATTATTTGACTTGTTTGATTATTTTAATTATTTACAGTGAAGCGTCTCTTTCAGAACGCCGCCCTAAAATGTGTCCAGCCAAACGCTTTTGTTTTCAGCGTTGGGAATCCATCATGCAGTAGACGTCAGTGTCCACCAGGAGGCAGTAGAAAACCTGCTGATAGCTTTGCGCTGACCATGGTGCTGAATAACTGAGGGGATTCATGCACTCTGCGGAGCATGCGCACCTTTTTATCGATTGATTTATGGATTACAATTTGCGATCTACAACTGTAATATAAAAACATTGATTCCCATTTTGCAAATCGGCTGCAACCTGTGTTCTGTTTGCTCACACTGTGTGTGTAGGTGATGCGCGTGGCATAGGTCCTTAACATCCTTGCTGTCAATTGACGTGCTTTCCATCAGCGGTATAAATGTACTCCCTCATTCTCCATCATCGACCCACACAGGTTACATGCTACGCGATACTCTAACTCATATTTTGCCATGCGCTGTCCGGTTGATGCAGGGTTCACAGGTTACTTTAACTCTCAATTTGCCACGCGCTATCCGGTTGTAGGATTCTTGTTTACACAAACTTAATGAGGAGTTGCCCCCCAAAAATGTCTAACATGGAAGTGACAAACAACACAACAACTATGTGGTTTCCTGTCGGAAATCTTTCAAACAAAACCACGGCTGGAAACGCGGAGGAAGAGGAGGTCAAACTAAGTTACCAAATCGTCGCATCTTTTCTACTCACGGCACTCATTCTATGTGCCATATTTGGGAACGCGTGTGTGGTCGCCGCTATAGCTCTGGAGCGATCCCTCCAGAACGTCGCAAACTACCTGATCGGGTCTCTGGCTGTCACGGACCTGATGGTGACGGTGTTAGTGCTGCCAATGGCGGCACTCTACCAAGTTTTAAATAGGTGGACTCTTGGACAGATACCGTGTGATATTTTTATATCTTTGGATGTCTTATGCTGCACGTCATCCATTCTACATCTGTGCGCCATCGCTTTGGACCGGTACTGGGCGATAACCGAGCCAATAGAATACATGAAGAAGAGAACTCCGCGAAGAGCTGCAGTTCTTATCAGCGTCACTTGGCTGGTTGGTTTCTCCATCTCCGTTCCACCTATGCTGATCATGCGCTCTCAGCCTGGTAGTGTGGCGGAGGACAGAGCAAATCCCAAACAATGCAAGATCAGACAAGACCCCTGGTACACAATATACTCAACATTTGGAGCGTTTTACATCCCATTGATTTTAATGTTGGTTTTATATGGAAGAATATTTAAAGCCGCCAGGTTTCGAATCAGGAGAACAGTGCGTAAAACTGATAAAAAGAAAGTGTCTGACTCGTGCCTTGCGCCGTCTCCTTCATTATTTCACAAAAACAATGAAACGGGTAAAAACTGGAAAAGAAGCGTCGAGCCCCAGCCCATGCCGGGCATAAACGGTGCGGTGAAACATGCGGAGGACGGGGAGTCACTTGAAATAATTGAGGTTCACAGCAACTCGAGAAACAATGAACCGCTTCCTAACAGCCCAAACTCCGCTCCTCTGTTTGAAAGCAGACACGATAAGAACACCGAGGCAAAGAGAAAGATAGCCATGGCACGGGAGCGCAAAACTGTCAAGACGCTGGGTATAATAATGGGAACCTTTATTTTCTGCTGGCTACCTTTCTTTATTGTAGCCCTGGTGATGCCATTTTGCCAGGAGTCCTGTTACATGCCTCGGTGGCTCGAGGATGTGATAAACTGGCTGGGCTATTCCAACTCCCTTCTGAATCCTATCATTTACGCTTACTTCAACAAAGACTTCCAAAGCGCGTTCAAGAAAATAATCAAGTGTCATTTCTGTAGACCATGAGCATTGTGGTCTGTGGTAAGACTGTGTTTGCTCATCTGCATATACCATTTAGGAATGGTTTGTACATTTTGTTTAAAAAACGGAATGTTTTTCAAACAGTCATTGTGCTAAAACTGTAGAATGACGCTTTTAAAGTCGCTGCCACGGCTTACCAAATTGTAATTGTTTGAGTTTAACGCTTAAGTCCTTGTCAAACATTTTGCTTTTAAATACAATAAACCATGGCATAATTCCGATGACTTTGCATCTTTTTGTATCTATCATCCATCATGACATTAGCTATATTGGAACACATATCAATTTATCTTCAGGCAAGAAAAATACTGTACTTTTTTTTTTTTTTACCCAATCCAGAAAATGCCTGTGCGCCCTATAGAGGAGAGATGTGAGGGAAGAAGAAGGGAAAGTACAGTTTATTAGTTCATTAGCAATGATTGAGCCCTGGTATTGTTTGCAGCTTAGGACTATGGGGTAGACACATGTAGCTCCAATCATCAGTGAGTTACATCATGATCTGGAGGGCACACAGTTTATTTTTTATTCAAAAGCTTATTTTTTCGTGATAGCGAGGTGCCCTTTATAAAAATGATAAAAAATAATTATAATAATACACTTTTTTTATATACGTTTCGTACAGACGAGATCTCATTCAGCTAAATGCACACATTATAAGTCAGAACATAACACACACACCGTACCGATACACACAGTTCAACATTCAAACAGTAGCCGGGGCTGAGACTGGGAGAGGGCAGAGAGGGACGTCTCCATAGCGACTGCCTGGGCCCATGGGGCAATTATCTGATCAAAGGCTCTGTACAATGCAAGCATATGGAGGTGGACTGGACTGGACTTTAACCATACTCCCCCTTACTCCCTCACTCCTCCTCATTCCCCCTTACTCCCCCTTACTCCCTCACTCCTCCTTACTCCCCTCACTCCTCCTTACTCCCCTCACTCCTCCTTACTCCCCTCACTCCTCACTGCTCCTCACTGCTCCTTACTCCCCTCACTGCTCCTCACTCCTCCTCACTCCCCCTTACTCCTCCTTACTCCCCCTTACTCCTCCTCATTCCCTCACTCCTCCTTACTCCCCTCACTGCTCCTCACTGCTCCCCACTCCTCCTTACTCCCCTCACCCCTCTTTACTCTCCTCACTCCTCACTGCTCCTCACTTCTCCTCACTGCTCCTCACTTCTCCTCACTGCTCCTCACTTTTCCTTACTCCCCTCACTGCTCCATACCCTCCTAACTTCCCTTCATCCTCATATTGGGTTGAGGCGGTCTGGAGAGGGTGCATGGGGGACGTAGGTTCAGCTGCTCCCTCCTGTCCTCCTCCTGTCCTCCTGTCCCTCTGTTCTCCTGTCCCTCTGTTCTCCTGTCCCTCTGTCCTCCTGTCTCTCTGTTCTCCTGTCCCCCTGTTGTCCTCCTGTCCCTCTGTTCTCTTGTCCCTCTGTTCTCCTGTCCTTCTGTCCCTCTGGCCTCCTGTCCCTTTGTCCTCCTGTCCCCCTGTTGTCCTCCTGTCCCTCTGTTGTCCTCCTGTCCCTCTGTTGTTCTCCTGTCCTCCTGTCCCTCTGTTCTCCTGTCCTCCTGTCCCCCTGTTGTCCGCCTGTCCCTCTGTCCTCCTGTCCCTCTGTCCTCCTGTCCCCCTGTTGTCCTCCTGTCCCTCTGTCCTCCTGTCCCTCTGTTCTCTTGTCCCTCTGTTGTTCTCCTGTTCTCCTGTCCCTCTGTCCTCCTGTCCCTCTGTTCTCCTGTCCCCCTGTTGTCCTCCTGTCCCTCTGTTCTCTTGTCCCTCTGTTGTTCTCCTGTTCTCCTGTCCCTCTGTCCTCCTGTCCCTCTGTTCTCCTGTTCTCCTGTCCCTCTGTTCTCCTGTCCCCCTCTTGTCCTCCTGTCCCTCTGTCCTCCTGTCTCTCTGTTGTTCTCCTGTCCTCCTGTCCCTCTGTCCTCCTGTCCCTCTGTTGTCCTCCTGTCCTCCTGTCCCTCTGTGCTCCTGTTCCTCGGTTCTCCTATCCTCCTGTCCCTCTGTTCTCCTCCTGTCCTCCTGTCCCCCTGTCCTCCTATTGTTTTCCTGTCCTCCTATCCCCCTGTCCTCCTACTGCACTCCTGTCCTCCTGTCCTCCTCCTGTTCTCCTATCCCCCTGTCCTCCTACTGTACTCCTGTCCTCCTTCTGTTCTCCTGTCCCCCTGTCCTCCTCCTTTTCTCCTGTTCTCCTGTCCCCTTGTCCTCCTCCTGTCCTCCTTTTCTCCTGTCCTCCTCCTGTCCTCCTGTCCTACTGTCCTTCAGTGCTCCAGTGTTCCAGTCAGTCAAATCTGTTGCAGGTTTCCAGACCATCGTGGGATCAACAGATTATTTGTTTAACGTCATACTTTCTGGAATCAAGGCATAAAACACCAACTAAATGATTTCTTTACTTTTTACTTGTGGACAAGCTCAGTGAATCTTAAGGCCCATCGTTTCTTTATCTAATATTCTTAACCCTTCCCATTTTGAACTGAAGGAAAATAGTTCCATCAAATGTGTTTCCATAGCATCACAATCCTTCATCACACTGCCTGTCTTCTCCCAGTTCTTCCTGACCCTGCTCCCCCCCACAGCACTGGAGCTGGTGCTCTAATGTGCTTCTGCAGGAAGCAGGTGTGTGTGTGTGTGTGTGTGTGTGTGTGTGTGTGTGTGTGTGTGTGTGTGTGTGTGACATCAAACACAAGGCTACTGTTTTGGGTGGTGGTGTGTACCTGGTGCAGGTGCTCCCCTCTCACCCAGCAGAGCAAGATGAAACACCACCAGCGGGAACACAAAGGAGAAAGAGATGGAAACCATTAAAATATATAAAACTTTTGAAAGGATAAAAGCATAGTCATTCATTTTGTATCTGAATAATTGTTTAACATGTTACATTTTTCTATTTAAATAAATTGGCATTATTTTGTCTGGCCCATGTCAACGCAAAAGCAAACCGTTTGAAATTTGAAAAAGTAAAATTCTGGTTTGTTTATCTTGTTTCTTAAGGTGAGATAAGGCTACTGTATTTCAGCCTCTATCTCTCTGCTTGCGTTTCTCCCTCTTCCTCTCTTCTCGTGTTCTCTCTCTCTCTCTCTCTCTGCCACTTTCTCATCTATCTTTCTACCTCTCTTTATTTTTCCATCTCTCTCCATTGTTCTCTGTCCATCTCTCTCTCCTCAGCAGGGCGGGTAAGGAGTTGGGGTAGAGGGCAGCAGTCTTCATGCTGCAGAGACATAATAGATCTGCTCTCAACCAGAACCCGCTCAACTCAAGGACTAGTGAAGTGGACCTGTGAGATGGCTCCATCTGTAATTGGAATTTGATGTACCACTATATCTACAGACATCTAGATCCTGGTGTGTACCTTTAGGTGGCCCCTACAGGGCCCTTCCTTTAAGGTCCTGGTGTGTACCTTTAGGTGGCCTCTTCTCTAAGGTGTTCTCCGGCCGTGTACCTTTAGGTGGCCCCTGCAGGCCCCTTTCTTTAAGGTGCTGTCCTGGTGTGTACCTTCAAGTGGCCTCTTCTCTAAGGTGCTGTCCTGGTGTGTACCTTCAAGTGGCTTCTTCTCTAAGGTGTTCTCTGGGCGTGTACCTTTAGGTGGCCCCTGCAGGCCACTTTCTTTAAGGTGCTGTTCTGCTGTGTACCTTTAGGTGCCCCCTGCAGGCCCTTTCCTTTAAGGTGCTGTTCTGGTGTGTACCTTCAGGTGGCCTCTTCTCTAAGGTGCTGTCCTGGTGTGTACCTTCAAGTGGCTTCTTCTCTAAGGTGTTGTCCTGGTGTGTACCTTTAGGTGGCCTCTTCTCTAAGGTGTTCTCCGGGCGTGTACCTTTAGGTGGCCCCTGCAGGCCCCTTTCTTTAAGGTGCTGTCCTGCTGTGTACCTTTAGGTGGCCCCTGCAGGCCCCTTCCTTTAAGGTGCTGTCCTGGTGTGTACCTTCAGGTGGCCTCTTCTCTAAGGTGCTGTCCTGGTGTGTACCTTCAAGTGGCTTCTTCTCTAAGGTGTTGTCCTGCTGTGTACCTTTAGGTGGCCCCTGCAGGCCCCTTTCTTTAAGGGGCTGTCCTGCTGTGTACCTTCAGGTGGCCTCTTCTCTAAGGTGCTGTCCTGGTGTGTACCTTTAGGTGGCCTCATGCTGCCTCCCAGTCAGATTAGAATTCCTCTAGATCAGCTGAGAACCCTTTGGAAGAAATTAACAATTCAATGTGGAAGTGGAGTCACATTGTTCTGAGTTTCTCCCCCAAATAGTTGTTCTAACGTTTCTGTGTCTTGCAAAGGCTTGTCACCATGGGAACGCAAGCTGTTAGACATTGCCCGAGAGAGCGAGAGAGCGAGAGAGCGAGAGCGGACGGGATTGGGTCTGTAAAAATGAAAGGATTCTGAGGCCACTCTAGGCAGTGATGTCACTCTTTAGAGCAGCCATTGAAACCAAACAAATGGAGCTGAAATTAACTTTAATTCAATAAACATGTTTGTTAAGTATTCTGTGAAAAGCCTCCCCTACAGAAGAACAGCCCACACAGTTCATTCTAAATCACTGCCTTCATGTAGCAGGAAGAGAAATAAAGTTAAAGGGATAGTTTAACATTTTGGGAAATAAGATATGCCCCAACTTACCCCTAGTCAGACGAGATGATTGATTTAATTTTATGTCCATATGTCCAGTTCTGAGTTACCCGGTAGTCGTAAAAGTAGCAGTAACCTAGAGGTAACTGCTAGCATGGCTCCCAAAAGTGACTAAGTACTCCTTAAATTCTTTACCAAAGCTATGTTATTTACATGTTATCTTCTGTCTTTTGCACATGTGGAAATAAAAATGTAAAAGCAAGACCTTGTTATTGAAACAGATAGAGTTGGAGCTATTGCAATGAGGAGCCTTTGTTTCATCGCATATGGTAAGTTGATACTTCAAGATGACCATAGGTCAGGGTATATTTACAATATATGAAATTACAACATCTTGCTTTTACATTTTCATTCCAATACATGCGAAATACAGAAGATATAACATGTAAATAACACAGCTTTGAATTTTTTTTTTGATTGTTAGGTCAATTTTGGGAGCCCCCACCCTAACCCCACCTAAACCTGGCCTTAACCCTAACCCCACCTTAAGCCTCAGATACTGTGGCCCCGACCCTAACCTTACCTTAACCCTAACCCTCAGACACTGTAGCCCCCACCCTAACCCCACCTTAACCCTACCCTCAGACACTGTAGCCCCCACCCTAACCCCACCTTAACCTTAACCTAACCCTAACCCTCAGACACTGTAGCCCCCACCCTAACCCCACCTTAACCTTAACCTAACCCTAACCCTCAGACACTGTAGCCCCCACCCTAACCCTCAGACACTGTAGCCCCCACCCTAACCCTAACCTCACCCTAACCCTCAGACACTGTAGCCCCCACCCTAACCCTAACCCCACCCTAACCCTCACACTGTAGCCCCCACCCTAACCCCACCCTAACCCTCAGACACTGTAGCCCCCACCCTAACCCTAACCCCACCCTAACCCTCAGACACTGTAGCCCCCACCCTAACCCTAACCCCACCCTAACCCTCAGACACTGTAGCCCCCACTCTAACCCTAACCCCACCCTAACCCTCAGACACTGTAGCCCTCACCCTAACCCTCAGACACTGTAGCCCCCACCCCAACCCTCACGCCCTGTAGCCCCCACTCTAACCCTAACCCCACCCTAACCCTCAGACACTGTAGCCCCCACTCTAACCTTAACCTCACTCTAACCCTCAGACACTGTAGCCCCCACTCTAACCCTCAGACACTGTAGCCCCCACCCTAACCCTCAGACACTGTAGCCCCCACTCTAACCCTAACCTCACTCTAACCCTCAGACACTGTAGCCCCCACCTTAACCCTAACCCCACCCTAACCCTCAGACACTGTAGCCCCCACCCTAACCCTCAGACACTGTAGCCCCCACTCTAACCCTAACCCCACCCTAACCCTCAGACACTGTAGCCCCCACTCTAACCCTAACCCCACCCTAACCCTCAGACACTGTAGCCCCCACTCTAACCCTAACCCCACCCTAACCCTCAGACACTGTAGCCCCCACTCTAACCCTAACCCCACCCTAACCCTCAGACACTGTAGCCCCCACCCTAACCCTAACCTCACCCTAACCCTCAGACACTGTGCCCTCACCCTAACCCTCAGACACTGTAGCCCCCACCCTAACCCTCAAACACTGTAGCCCCCACTCTAACCCTAACCCCACCCTAACCCTCAGACACTGTAGCCCCCACCCTAACCCTCAGACACTGTAGCCCCCACCCTAACCCTCATGCACTGTAGCCCCCACTCTAACCCTAACCCCACCCTAACCCTCAGACACTGTAGCCCCCACCCTAACCTTAACCCCACCCTAACCCTCAGACACTGTAGCCCCCACTCTAACCCTAACCTCACTCTAACCCTCACGCACTGTAGCCCCCACTCTAACCCTAACCTCACTCTAACCCTCACGCACTGTAGCCCCCACTCTAACCCTAACCTCACCCTAACCCTCAGATACTGTTTATTCTAAACATTTCATCAGGGTCATTTGTCAAAAAAAACAATACACCTAGAAAAATAAATCCCACACTGTGTCTGTATAGCGTTGTGCTGCTGTTATCCAGTTCAATAGGACTCACTTCTTCAGGGAGAGCTGAAAGAGAACAGTGTTTCTCAAGGCCAGAGCAGAGACAGCAAACCTTAATGATCTATGTACTTTCTGAGTTCTGCCTGACTGCGTCTAATGGCTAATGCTTCTCAGAATGTGTGGATTACAGTGGGCAGCCCTCAGCATGATGGAAACACTAGTGGCTCCAACGGAAATCTCAGGTTTCAACCTCACCCTAATGTCACATCCCAACAGCACCACTCATCAATTATCCATCTAAAACCCTTCATTACATTTGAAATATGGAGTGTATCATAAAATATGATATTAATTACAAAGGTTAAAGAAATGATCCCAAATGGACAACAGAGAAGAAAGTTGGCAGGCCGAGACATGACAGGATAGAACACACCTGTCAGTCAAATCTGGACAAGGTGGCCTATATGGGGACAGCAAGGGAGCCATGGTAACCACTAACCATGAGACCAGGAGGAGAACATTCACAGGCAAAAGTGTTCTTATCATTAAAAACAACATATTTATACACCGTGTGCAGATCAGAAAGTTCTCGGAAGTGACTTAAGATTATTAGAATATAAATCGTTATTCATAACAGTGTAAATGATGCAACATAAAATATGGTCATTTGTAAAATCTTGGAAGAGTTTTTTTAATTTACAAGTTAATATACAGTGGCATGCTGAAGTCTCAACACCATACATTTAGCTAACGTTCACCCAAGTGAAATAAGTGTACAATTATAGGCAAGTATAGGCAATTTATCAGAGGAGTCTAATGGAGGCTGGGGATCTGGTCAGAGGCAGGAGTGTTCAAACAGGATGACCTGTATGTGTCTGAGGCTGGAGGCTTAGAGGGAGGAGTGTTCAAACAGGATGACCTGTATGTGTCTGAGGCTGGAGGCTTAGAGGGAGGAGTGTTCAAACAGGATGACCTGTATGTGTCTGAGGCTGGAGGCTCTGCTTGGCTGGAAGGCTCCGATCCGGGAATACACCTCCAAATCGGAGGAAGCTCCCCAGGACAGCGGGGGGCTAGGCGGGGTGGTGTGGATGATGGGTATTTGGGGAGTTAGGGCGAGAGGGGGGTTAAAGTGGGGAGGTAGTGTCAGAGGGAGAGGGGGAAGGGGTAGAAAAGGAGGGTGAGGGGGGGGAGAAGGTAGTTTGGGCGGTGGAGGTACTTCATGCGAAACCTCAGGGACAGATCTGCTAGCAGGCAGTGTGAGGGGCAGTCCGTGGTCCTCAAGCCTCAATTCAGGCAGTGTGAGGGGCAGTCCGTGGTCCTCAAGCCTCAATTCAGGCAGTGTGAGGGGCAGTCCGTGGTCCTCAAGCCTCAATTCAGGCAGTGTGAGGGGCAGTCCGTGGTCCTCAAGCCTCAATTCAGGCAGTGTGAGGGGCAGTCCGGGGTCTTTTGTGGTGTAGCTGGTATCAGGCGGTGTGTGGGGCAGCACAGGGTGCTTTGTGGTGAAGCTGGTATCAGGCGGAGTGAGGGGCAGTCCGGGGTCCTTTGTAGTGTAGCTGGTATCAGGCGGAGTGAGGGGCAGTCCGGGGTCCTTTGTGGTGTAGCTGGTATCAGGCAGTGTGAGGGGCAGTCCGGGGTCCTTTGTGGTGTAGCTGGTATCAGGCAGTGTGAGGGGCAGTCCGGGGTCCTTTGTGGTGAAGCTGGTATCAGGCGGTGTGAGGGGCAGTCCGGGGTCCTTTGTGGTGAAGCTGGTATCAGGCAGTGTGTGGGGCAGCCCAGGGTCCTTCAGCGTATAGCGGGCCGTGTGGTAGAAACTATGGTACTGCAGAGTGGGTCTGGAGCGGGCCAGTCGGAGATGCAGCACCAGCAGCCTGTAGAGGAGCAGCAGGATCAGAGCTCCACCCAGTGTCACCAGCACCACAGCCACCCGGATATCCTGGCCCCAGCAGACCTGTCCTGGGCCAGTGGAGGCAGTTGGCTGGGGGAGGACCATGCCCTGTGAAGGGAGAGGCTGAAGGTGTCTGCTCCTGGGCTTAGCAGGTTGTCCTGGGATCTGGAGAGGAGTGTGGAGGGAAGCTGGGTTTGCCTGCATCACAACAGTCAGTCACCGAGAGTCTTCTTTGAAGGAAACCTCCATGGAGTGTGGCGTCTCACAGTGTAAACCCTGGGGAGACTTCAGCTGTCTCAAAGACACAACGTTACACCGTCCAATCAAGCTTTGTCGCCTACTTCAAAATACAAAGTGTAAATCATATATACAGATGAGCTATGTGTCAACAACATGTTGGTGCAGTAATTATGAGTCGTTGAAATGCTTTATAATGAGTAACCTACTGTCCACGCCGTCTTCTCTGTCGGAACACAACAGGCTGTGTGTTTTTCCAGAACTAGCCTGGTCGGGCGGCAGGAAGCCACAGAACACAACAGGAAGCCGGCACTTCCCAAACATACGCGGCTGCTCACTGATTGGGCAACACTTCCCATCACCATGGATACAGGAAACTGGTCAAGGAAGCCTTTACTGGGAGGATGCCTTTCTAAGCACTCGGTGTTGGAGTAGGTCAGAACACACACACACACACACACACACACACACACACACACACACACACACACAACGTTTCACACGTGCCCACACACACACACACACACACACACACACACACTAACACACTCTTAATAGCTGTCTACGGAGGCTAACCAGTGGAACAAAGGACTAGCTATTTATTTAAGACTCTTCAGTTAAACACCGTTCCCACTTAGAAACATGCATTAATCCAAAGGCTTATACCCTGTCACCATTAGTGGGAAGGACAGATGTGATGATGAAGATGGATCCTGGAGAGATATGATGAAGACGATGGATCCTAAGCCTGGCCGGCTGTTTGTGCTGCTACAGATGAACATCAGGATGTTACAGCTTACAGCCTCCATTGATCTTCAGCTAACATAGAAGGAAAACAGCTGCAGGCTCAGGGCATATTGGCAACACTGGCTGCACTGTTAGTGGATGGATGTAGAGTATTAGATTGTGCATATGCTAATTTGTGATACTTTTGTTTGGCTGGTGTATTTAATTAATTTTGATTTATTATAGGATGACCCCATGCAGAGTGCAGTAGTTGTGTGTTCCACCAGGCAGATTCACAGACAGGGAGTGGTGTTTAGCCAGATCTCTACAATTGTTTCAATCAAGTATGTACACTACCACTCATTAATTCTGCACCTTTCAGATGGGTATACTCAGTAGGACCTCACCTTGCACCTTTCAGCCTCCCAGCCTCCACATTTCAGATGAGTCTGCTCAGTAGGACCGCACCCTCCACCTTTCAGATGGGTCTGCTCAGTAGGACACCACCCTCCAACAATCAGATGGGTCTGCTCAGTAGGACCCAAGCCTCCACCTTTCAGATGGGTCTGCTCAGTAGGACCACAGCCTCCACCTTTCCGATGGGTCTGCTCAGTAGGACCCCAGCCTCCACCTCTCAGATGGGTCTGCTCAGTAGGACCGCACCTTGCACCTTTCAGATGGGTCTGCTCAGCAGGACCTGCACTTTTCAGATGGGTCTGCTCAGTAGGACCCCAGCCTCCACCTTTCAGATGGGTCTGCTCAGTAGGACCCCAGCCTCCACCTCTCAGATGGGTCTGCTCAGTAGGACCCCATCCTCCACCTTTCAGATGGATCTGCTCAGTAGGACCCCAGCCTCCACATCTCAGATGGGTCTGCTCAGTAGGACCCCAGCCTCCACTTTTCAGATGAGTCTGCTCAGTAGGACCGCACCCTCCACCTTTCCGATGGGTCTGCTCAGTAGGACACCACCCTGCAACAATCAGATGGGGCTGCTCAGTAGGACCCCAGCCTCCACCTTTCAGATGGGTCTGCTCATTAGGACCCCAGCCTCCACCTTTCCGATGGGTCTGCTCAGTAGGACCCCAGCCTCCACCTTTCCGATGGGTCTGCTCAGTAGGACCCCAGCCTGCACCTTTCAGATGGGTCTGCTCAGTAGGACCCCAGCCTCCACCTTTCAGATGGGTCTGCTCAGTAGGACCCCAGCCTCCACCTCTCAGATGGGTCTACTCAGTAGGACCCCAGCCTCCACCTCTCAGATGGGTCTGCTCAGTAGGACCGCACCTTGCACCTTTCAGATGGGTCTGCTCAGCAGGACTTGCACCTTTCAGATGGGTCTGCTCAGTAGGACCCCAGCCTCCACCTTTCCGATGAGTCTGCTCAGTAGGACCACACCCTCCACCTCTCAGATGGGTCTGCTCAGTAGGACCCCAGCCTCCACCTTTCAGATGGGATTGCTCAGTAGGACCCCAGCCTCCACCTTTCAGATGAGTCTGCTCAGTAGGACCCCAGCCTCCACCTTTCAGATGGGTCAGCTCAGTAGGACCCCAGCCTCCACATCTCAGATGGGTCTGCTCAGTAGGATCCCAGCCTCCACCTTTCAGATGGGATTGCTCAGTAGGAACCCAGCCTCCACCTTTCAGGTGAGTCTGCTCAGTAGGACCCCAGCCTCCACTTCTCAGATGGGTCTGCTCAGTAGGACCCCAGCCTCCACCTTTCAGATGGGTCTGCTCAGTAGGACCCCAGCCTCCACCTTTCAGTTGGGTCTGCTCAGTAGGACCCCAGCCTCCACCTTTCAGTTGGGTCTGCTCAGTAGTTTGTCGGGGGTGTTCATGTAGCTGCGATCCCTGCTTTGTGGGAATGTGAATGTAATTCTGTTGCTATAAGTCAATCAGTGAGCGTCCTAAGAGCCAAGCCAAAACTCCAAACAAAACTGAATCCCTATTTCATAGCAACAATAGGATATATCTAAGATATAATATCCTCTGAGTCAATAGGGTTGTGACGGGGTTAGTCCAGGTGATGAACCATTATGTCACTATTTAAGAGTGAAGCCAGAGGAAGGGATGATTCACTCCTTTCATTCCCCAGTAATAACTGAGAGGGATGTTTGGTCCATTAAAGAGCGATTGAGGCTGCGGCAGATAGACAGGTAGACAGACAGACAGACAAGTAGGCAGACAGGTAGGAAGACAGACAAGTAGGCAGGCAGGTAGACAGAGAGACAGACAGGTAGGCAGGCAGACAGGCAGAGTGGTCAGTAGGCAGGGAGACAGGCAGGCAGGCAGGTAGATAGGCAGTGTCCACTATAAGTACAGTATGTAGTGTGTCCATTATAAGTACAGTATGTAGTGTGTCCATTATAAGTACAGTATGTAGTGTGTCCATTATAAGTACAGTATATAGTGTGTCCATTATAAGTACAGTATGTAGTGTCCATTATAAGTACAGTATGTAGTGTGTCCATTATAAGTACAGTATGTAGTGTGTCCATTATAAGTACAGTATGTAGTGTCCATTATAAGTACAGTATGTAGTGTCTCCATTATAAGTACAGTATGTAGTGTGTCCATTATAAGTACAGTATGTAGTGTGTCCATTATAAGTACAGTATGTAGTGTGTCCATTATAAGTACAGTATGTAGTGTCCATTATAAGTACAGTATGTAGTGTGTCCATTATAAGTACAGTATGTAGTGTGTCCATTATAAGTACAGTATGTAGTGTGTCCATTATAAGTACAGTATGTAGTGTCTCCATTATAAGTACAGTATGTAGTGTGTCCATTATAAGTACAGTATATAGTGTGTCCATTATAAGTACAGTATGTAGTGTGTCCATTATAAGTACAGTATGTAGTGTCCATTATAAGTACAGTATGTAGTGTCCATTATAAGTACAGTATGTAGTGTGTCCATTATAAGTACAGTATGTAGTGTGTCCATTATAAGTACAGTATGTAGTGTGTCCATTATAAGTACAGTATGTAGTGTCCATTATAAGTACAGTATGTAGTGTCCATTATAAGTACAGTATGTAGTGTCCATTATAAGTACAGTATGTAGTGTGTCCATTATAAGTACAGTATGTAGTGTGTCCATTATAAGTACAGTATGTAGTGTCTCCATTATAAGTACAGTATGTAGTGTGTCCATTATAAGTACAGTATGTAGTGTGTCCATTATAAGTACAGTATGTAGTGTGTCCATTATAAGTACAATATGTAGTGTCCATTATAAGTACAGTATGTAGTGTCCATTATAAGTACAGTATGTAGTGTGTCCATTATAAGTACAGTATGTAGTGTGTCCATTATAAGTACAGTATGTAGTGTGTCCATTATAAGTACAGTATGTAGTGTCCATTATAAGTACAGTATATAGTGTCCATTATAAGTACAGTATGTAGTGTGTCCATTATAAGTACAGTATGTAGTGTGTCCATTATAAGTACAGTATGTAGTGTGTCCATTATAAGTACAGTATGTAGTGTGTCCATTATAAGTACAGTATATAGTGTCCATTATAAGTACAGTATGTAGTGTGTCCATTATAAGTACAGTATATAGTGTCCATTATAAGTACAGTATGTAGTGTGTCCATTATAAGTACAGTATGTAGTGTGTCCATTATAAGTACAGTATGTAGTGTGTCCATTATAAGTACAGTATGTAGTGTGTCCATTATAAGTACAGTATGTAGTGTCTCCATTATAAGTACAGTATGTAGTGTCTCCATTATAAGTACAGTATGTAGTGTGTCCATTATAAGTACAGTATGTAGTGTCTCCATTATAAGTACAGTATGTAGTGTCTCCATTATAAGTACAGTATGTAGTGTCCATTATAAGTACAGTATGTAGTGTGTCCATTATAAGTACAGTATATAGTGTGTCCATTATAAGTACAGTATGTAGTGTGTCCATTATAAGTACAGTATGTAGTGTGTCCATTATAAGTACAGTATGTAGTGTCCATTATAAGTACAGTATATAGTGTCCATTATAAGTACAGTATGTAGTGTGTCCATTATAAGTACAGTATGTAGTGTGTCCATTATAAGTACAGTATGTAGTGTGTCCATTATAAGTACAGTATGTAGTGTGTCCATTATAAGTACAGTATATAGTGTCCATTATAAGTACAGTATGTAGTGTGTCCATTATAAGTACAGTATATAGTGTCCATTATAAGTACAGTATGTAGTGTGTCCATTATAAGTACAGTATGTAGTGTGTCCATTATAAGTACAGTATGTAGTGTGTCCATTATAAGTACAGTATGTAGTGTGTCCATTATAAGTACAGTATGTAGTGTCTCCATTATAAGTACAGTATGTAGTGTCTCCATTATAAGTACAGTATGTAGTGTGTCCATTATAAGTACAGTATGTAGTGTCTCCATTATAAGTACAGTATGTAGTGTCTCCATTATAAGTACAGTATGTAGTGTCCATTATAAGTACAGTATGTAGTGTGTCCATTATAAGTACAGTATATAGTGTGTCCATTATAAGTACAGTATGTAGTGTGTCCATTATAAGTACAGTATGTAGTGTCCATTATAAGTACAGTATGTAGTGTCCATTATAAGTACAGTATGTAGTGTGTCCATTATAAGTGCAGTATGTAGTGTGTCCATTATAAGTACAGTATGTAGTGTGTCCATTATAAGTACAGTATGTAGTGTCCATTATAAGTACAGTATATAGTGTCCATTATAAGTACAGTATGTAGTGTGTCCATTATAAGTACAGTATGTAGTGTCCATTATAAGTACAGTATGTAGTGTGTCCATTATAAGTACAGTATGTAGTGTGTCCATTATAAGTACAGTATGTAGTGTGTCCATTATAAGTACAGTATGTAGTGTCTCCATTATAAGTACAGTATGTAGTGTCCATTATAAGTACAGTATGTAGTGTGTCCATTATAAGTACAGTATGTAGTGTGTCCATTATAAGTACAGTATATAGTGTCCATTATAAGTACACTATGTAGTGTCTCCATTATAAGTACAGTATGTAGTGTCCATTATAAGTACAGTATGTAGTGTGTCCATTATAAGTACAGTATGTAGTGTGTCCATTATAAGTACAGTATGTAGTGTGTCCATTATAAGTACAGTATGTAGTGTCTCCATTATAAGTAAAGTATGTAGTGTCCATTATAAGTACAGTATGTAGTGTCCATTATAAGTACAGTATGTAGTGTCTCCATTATAAGTACAGTATGTAGTGTGTCCATTATAAGTACAGTATGTAGTGTGTCCATTATAAGTACAGTATGTAGTGTGTCCATTATAAGTACAGTATGTAGTGTGTCCATTATAAGTACAGTATGTAGTGTCCATTATAAGTACAGTATGTAGTGTCCATTATAAGTACAGTATGTAGTCTCCATTATAAGTACAGTATGTAGTGTGTCCATTATAAGTACAATATGTTGGATGTTAAAAGTACTTATATTATCGGCATGTTAAGAATGTTCCTGGCTTGGAAGGGGGTTAAGCATAGCATGTTCTTCCTATTTCTGTCTTATATGTCCAATGTTTTTCAGTTTACTTCTGGTCTACAAGCCTTTTAGTGTAACCATGGTGACTAAAAGCATGTCATTTTGTTTGTTTCCATGGCGAAAAAAAGTTTTGGAGATGACTGTGTATAGGTTTTAATAGAGGAGATGACTGTGTATAGGGATTCATAGAGGATATGACTGTGTATAGGTTTTAATAGAGGAGATGACTGTGTATAGGTTTTAATAGAGGAGATAGCTGTATATAGGGGTTAATAGAGGAAATGACTGTGTAGGGGTTAATAGAGGAGATTACGTTGTATAGGGGTTAATAGAGGAGATGACTGTGTATAAGTTTTAATAGAGGGGATGACTGTGTATAGGTTTTAATAGAGGAGATGACTGTGTACAGGTTTTAATAGAGGAGATGACTGTGTATAGGTTTTAATAGAGGGGATGACTGTGTATAGGTTTTAATAGAGGAGATGACTGTGTACAGGTTTTAATAGAGGAGATGACTGTGTATAGGTTTTAATAGAGGAGATGACTGTGTATAGGTTTAATAGAGGAGATGACTGTGTGCAGGTTTTAAAAGAGGAGATGACTGTGTATACGTTTTAATAGAGGAGATGACTGTGTATAGGTTTTAATAGAGGAGATAACTGTGTATAGGGGTTAATAGAGGAAATGACTGTGTATAGGGGTTAATAGAGGAGATTACTGTGTATAGGGGTTAATAGAGGAGATGACTGTGTATAGGTTTTAATAGAGGAGATTACTGTGTACAGGTTTTAATAGAGGAGATGACTGTGTATAGGTTTTAATAGAGGAGATAGCTGTGTATAGGGGGTAATAGAGGAAATGACTGTGTAGGGGTTAATAGAGGAGATGACTGTGTACAGGTTTTAATAGAGGAGATGGGTTAGGGTTAGGGTTAGGGTTGTAATAGAGAAGATGAATGTATAGGTTTTAATAGAAGATATGACTGTGTATAGGGGTTTCTAAATGGGATGACTGTGCATAGGTTTTAATGGAGGAGTTGACTGTGTATAGGTTTTAATAGAGGAGATGACTGTGTATAGGGTTTTATAGAGGGGATGACTGTGTATAAGTTGTAATAGAGAAGATGAATGTATAGGTTTTAATAGAAGATATGACTGTGTATAGGGGTTTATAAATGGGATGACTGTGCATAGGTTTTAATGGAGGAGATGACTGTGTATAGGGTTTAATAGAGGAGATGACTGTGTATAGGTTTTAATAGGGGAGATAACTGTGTCTAGGGTTTAATAGAGGGGAGGACTGTGTATAGGTTTATTAGAGGAGATGACTGTGTACAGGTTTTAATAGAGGAGATGACTGTGTATCGGTTTTAATAGAGGAGATTACTGTGTATAGGGTTTAATAGAGGAGATGACTGTGTATAGGTTTTAATAGAGGATATGACTGTGTATAGGGGTTAATAGAGGAGATGACTGTGTATAGGGATTAATAGAGGAGATGACTGTGTATAGGGTTTAATAGAGGGGAGGACTGTCTATAGGTTTAATAGAGGAGATGATTGTGTAAAGGTTTTTATAGAGGAGATGACTGTGTCTAGGGTTTAATAGAGGAGATGACTGTGTATAGGTTTTAATAGAGGACATGACTGTGTATAGGTTTAATAGAGGAGATTACTGTGTATAGGTTTAATAGAGGAGATGACTGTGTATAGGTTTTAATAGAGGATATGACTGTGTATAGGTTTTAATAGAGGAGGTTACTGTGTATAGGTTATACTAGAGGAGATGACTGTGTATAGGGGTTAATAGAGGGGAGGACTGTGTAGAGGTTTATTAGAGGAGATGACTGTGTACAGGTTTTAATAGAGGAGATGACTGTGTATAGGTTTTAATAGAGGAGATTACTGTGTATAGGGTTTAATAGAGGAGATGACTGTGTATAGGTTTTAATAGAGGATATGACTGTGTATAGGGGTTAATAGAGGAGATGACTGTGTATGGGGGTTAATAGAGGAGATGACTGTGTATAGGGGTTAATAGAGGAGATGACTGTGTATAGGGTTTAATAGTGGAGAGGACTGTGTATAGGTTTAATAGAGGAGATGACTGTGTATATGTTTTAATAGAGGAGATGACTGTGTATAGGTTTTAATAGAGGAGATGACTGTGTATAGGGGTTAATAAATGGGAAGACTGTGTATAGGTTTTAATGGAGGAGATGACTAGAGAAGATTACTGTGTCTAGGGTTTAATAGATGAGATGACTGTGTATAGGTTTTAATAGAGGAGATGACCGTGTATAGGGTTTAATAGAGGAGATGACTGTGTATAGGTTTTAATAGAGGATATGACTGTGTATAGGTTTTAATAGAGGAGATGACTGTGTATAGGGTTTTATAGAGGGGATCACTGTGTATAAGTTGTAATAGAGAAGATGAATGTATAGGTTTTAATAGAAGATATGACTGTGTATAGGGGTTTATAAATGGGATGACTGTGTATAGGTTTTAATGGAGGAGATGACTGTGTATAGGGTTTAATAGAGGAGATGACTGTGTATAGGTTTTAATAGAGGAGATAACTGTGTATAGGGGTTAATAGAGGAAATGACTGTGTAGGGGTTAATAGAGGAGATGACTGTGTATAGGGGTTAATAGAGGAGTTGACTGTGTAGAGGGGTTAATAGAGGAGATGACTGTGTATAGGGTTTAATAGAGGGGAGGACTGTCTATAGGTTTAATAGAGGAGATGACTGTATAGGTTTTAATAGAGGATATGACTGTGTATAGGGGTTAATAAATGGGATGGCTGTATATAGGTTTTAATGGAGGAGATTACTGTGTATAGGGTTTAATAGAGGAGATGACTGTGTATAGGGTTTAATAGAGGAGATTACTGTGTATAGGTTTTAATAGAGAAGATGAATGTATAGGTTTTAATAGAAGAGGTGACTGTGTATAGGTTTTAATAGAGGAGATGACTGTGTATAGGGGTTAATAAAGGAGATGACTGTGTATAGGGTTTAATAGAGGAGATGACTGTGTATAGGTTTTAATAGAGGAGATTACTGTTTATAGGTTTTAATAGAGGAGATGACTGTGTATAGGTTTTAACAGAGGAGATAACTGTGTATAGGGGTTAATAGAGGAAATGACTGTGTATAGGTTTAATAGAGGAGATGACTGTGTGCAGGTTGTAATAGAGGAGATTACTTTGTATAGGTTTTAATAGAGGAGATGACTGTCTATAGGGTTTAATAGAGATGACTGTGAATAGGTTTTAATAGAGGAGATGACTGTGTATAGGTTTTAATAGAGAAGATGACTGTCTATAGGGTTTAATAGAGATGACTGTGAATAGGGTTTAATAGAGGAGATGACTGTGTATAGGTTTTAATAGAGGAGATTACTGTTTATAGGTTTTAATAGAGGAGATGACTGTGTATAGGTTTTAACAGAGGAGATAACTGTGTATAGGGGTTAATAGAGGAAATGACTGTGTATAGGTTTAATAGAGGAGATGACTGTGTGCAGGTTGTAATAGAGGAGATTACTTTGTATAGGTTTTAATAGAGGAGATGACTGTCTATAGGGTTTAATAGAGATGACTGTGAATAGGTTTTAATAGAGGAGATGACTGTGTATAGGTTTTAATAGAGAAGATGACTGTCTATAGGGTTTAATAGAGATGACTGTGAATAGGGTTTAATAGAGGAGATGACTGTGTATAGGTTTTAATAGAGGAGATGACTGTGTATAGGGTATAATAGAGGAGATTACTTTGTATAGGTTTTAATAGAGGAGATGACTATGTATGGGTTTAATAGAGGAGATGACTGTGTATAGGTTTTAATAGAGAAGATGACTGTCTATAGGGTTTAATAGAGATGACTGTGAATAGGGTTTAATAGAGGAGATTACTGTGTATAGGTGTTAATAGAGGAGATTACTGTGTATAGGAGTTAATAGAGGAGATGACTGTGTATAGGTTTTAATAGAGGAGATGACTGTGTATAGGTTTAATAAAGTAGGTGACTGTTTATAGATTTTAATAGAGGAGATGACTGTGTACAGGTTTTAATAGAGGAGATGACTGTGTACAGGTTTTAATAGAGGAGATGACAGTGTATAGGTTTTAATAGAGGAGATGACTGTGTATAGGGGTTATTAGAGGAGATGACTGTTTATAGGTTTTAATAGATAAGATGACAGTGTATAGGTTTTAATAGAGGAGATGACTGTGTAAAGGGGTTAATAGAGAAGATGACTATGTATAGGGTTTAATAGAGGAGATGACTGTGTATAGGGGTTATTAGAGGAGATGACTGTGTATAGGGTTTAATAGAGGAGATGACTGTGTATAGGTTTTAATAGAGAAGATGACTGTGTAAAGGGGTTAATAGAGAAGATGACTGTGTATAGGGTTTAATAGAGGAGATGACTGTGTATAGGTTTTAATACAGGAGATGACTGTGTATAATCTTTAATAGAGGAGATGACTGTGTATATGGGTTAATAGAGGAGATAACTGTGTACAGTTTTTAATAGAGGAGATGACTGTGTATAGGTTTTAATAGAGGAGATGACTGTGTATAGGTTTAATAGAGGAGATTACTGTGTACAGGTTTTAATAGAGGAGATGACTGTGTATAGGTTTTATCAGAGGAGATAACTGTGTATAGGGGTTAATAGAGGAAATGACTGTGTAGGGGTTAATAGAGGAGATGACTGTGTATAGGGGTTAATAGAGGAGATGACTGTGTATAGGGGTTAATAGAGGAGATGACTGTGTATAGGTTTAATAAAGTAGGTGACTGTGTATAGATTTGAATAGAGGAGATGACTGTCTATAGGTTTTAATAGAGAAGATGACAGTCTATAGGTTTTAATAGAGGAGTTGACTGTGTAAAGGGGTTAATAGAGAAGATGACTGTGTATAGGGTTTAATAGAGGAGATGACTGTGTATAGGGGTTAATAGAGGAGATGGCTGTGTATAGGTTTTAATAGAGGAGATGACTTTGTACAGTTTTTAATAGAGGAAATGACTGTGTATAGGTTTTAATAGAGGAGATGACTGTGTGCAGGTTTTAAAGAGGAGATAACTGTGTATAGGGGTTAATAGAGGAAATGACTGTGTATAGGGGTTAATAGAGGAGATGACTGTGTATAGGGTTTAATAGAGGAGAGGACTGTGTATAGGTTTAATAGAGGAGATGACTGTGTACAGGTTTTAATAGAGGAGATGACTGTGTATAGGTTTTAATAGAGGAGATGACTGTGTATTGGGTTTAATAGAGATGACTGTGTATAGGTTTTAATAGAGGAGGTGACTGTGTATAGGTTGTACTAGAGGAGATTACTGTGTATAGGGTTTAATAGAGGAGATGACTGTGTATAGGTTTTAATAGAGGAGATAACTGTGTATAGGGGTTAATAGAGGAAATGACTGTGTAGGGGTTAATATAGGAGATGACTGTGTATAGGGGTTAATAGAGGAGATGACTGTGTATAGGGGTTAATAGAGGAGATTACTGTGTATAAGGTTTAATAGAGGAGAGGACTGTGTATAGGTTTAATAGAGGAGATGACTGTGTACAGGTTTTAATTGAGGAGATGACTTTGTCTAGGGTTTAATAGAGGAGATGACTGTGTATAGGTTTAATAGAGGAGATGACTGTGTATAGGTGTTAATAGAGGAGATGACTGTGCAAAGGTTTAATAGAGGAGATGACTGTGTGCAGGTTTTAATAGAGGAGATGACTGTGTATAAGTTTTAATAGAGGAGATGACTGTGTATAGGTGCCAGGACTCTGTGGTAGTATGCAGACATTGTTCACCACTGGTGGAGTTTATGGTCATAAGGTGCCGTCCCTTCTATCTGCCAAGGGAATTTACTGCAGTTTTGCTAGTCGCGCTGTATATCCCTCCAACCTCCAGCGGCAGTGAGAGGAATGCGGCACTTTGTGAACTGTATCAGGCCATCAGCGAACAACAGACAGCACACCCAGACGGATTTACCATCGTCGCTGGAGATTTTAATCATGCTGATCTCAAGACTTTCCTACCTAAACTTCATCAACATGTCAAATTCCCAACAAGGGAGAAAAACACCTTGGACTTGGTCTATACATCACACAAAGGAGCATACAAGGCCTCCCCCCTCCCCCACATCGGACTTTCTTACCACATCACTGTTATGCTAATACCAGCATATAGGCCCAGAGTGAAAGTGGAAAAAACAGTTCTGAAAGAGATTCTAGTGTGGCCGGAAGGATCAAGGTCTGCTCTCAAGGACTGTCTTGCGACAACAGACTGGGACATGTTCAAGCAAGCAGCTACACACAACAATCACACAGACAATGAAGAGCTTACAGACACTGTTCTCTCCTACATCCGGAAATGCACAGATGATGTGACCCACACAAAGAACATCATCACTTGGGCTAACAAGAAGCCATGGCTAACAGGGGCTGTCCATCGGCTGCTGAGGGCCAGAGACAAAGCCTTCAGAGCCGGGGATAGAATTGGCCTAAGAACAGCAAGAGCCAGTGTTGCAGCCATTTTGGTGAATAATTAGTTTTCATATGATTTTGATTCATTTTCGTTATGTCTTAAAGTATAACTTATCTTGGAATGTCTAGTTTAAAGTTATCTGGTATTTCAGTTGTTTATGCGCATTTCTTTCATTTCCTGTCTTGCACGTTTTGGTATTTAGGTAATTTGGGTGACAATTATGCAGATTGGCTGTACTTGGTTTGGATTGGATTGGTCACTTTTCATTTGTACATCATGGGTGTTACCTATTAGTATGTGGGATTGCCTTTTGTACGGGGTCTGGTCTAGTGGCGGTTAATATACACTTTTTCGACCACTTTCTTGACAATGTATTTTCGTGACTTATCATTTTGGAAAACAGTTAGATTTTGGATCATTGCAAACCTCATTCATCGACTTTGAAATAAACACCACTTTACTTTTAACTCGATTGTCGGAAGTGCGTCTGAATCCATACCAGCTCACTAGGCCGACGGCCTTCATAAGTAAATTGGACTTAGATAAAACAGAAAATCTTGGAAAGGCCGTGACAGCCAGCCTGTCCCGTGGTATCAGAAAAGCAAAACAGGACTACTCAAAAAAGATTATCAGCCACTTTAATGACAGCAGAGACACGCGCAGCCTGTGGCAGGGCATCCAGGCCATAACGGATTACAAGCCTGCATCACAGACCTGCGACGACAACATCTCTGCTCAATGACCTCAACAGCTTCTTTGCACGATTTGAAGCAACAAACACAAACCCACAGAAAATCCCCCCCCCCCCCCCCCCCCCCCCCCCACGACCAGGCTCTGTGCCTGTCTGCTGAAAGCGTGAAGAGGGCACTCTCCACCATCAACCCCCGCAAAGCAACAGGCCCAGACAACATCCCAGGACGTGTACTGAGGGACTGCGCAGAGGAGCTTACGGATATCTTCACGGATATCTTCAACACTTCTCTGAGTCAAGCTGCTGTTCCATCACACTTTAAGTCCTCCACCATCATACCTGTACCAAAGAAACCGGCTCCATCCTGCTTCAATGACTATCGCCCTGTGGCACTGACCCCCATTATTATGAAGTGCTTTGAAAGGCTAGTCATGTCCCACATCAAGTTCATCCTCCCCCCCACCCTGGACCCCTTTCAGTTTGCATACAGAGCAAAACGTTCCACAGAGGATGCAATCTGCTCTGCTCTCCACCCAGCCCTCACCCACCTGGAAAAAGTAGACTCATACGTGAGAATGCTTTTCATTGACTTTAGTTCAGCTTTTAATACCATAATCCCACAACAACTTATCTGTAAACTGGACCAGCTGGGGCTCAACACCTCCCTTTGCAACTGGGTACTGGACTTCCTCAGTGACAGATCACAAGCTGTACGAGTCGGCAACAACACCTCGAGCCTCATCAAACTTAGCACTGGGGCCCCACAAGGTTGTGTGCTCAGTCCCCTGCTCTTCACACTGCTGACTCACGACTGCACACCAACCTACAGCACCAATCACATGGTGAAGTTTGCAGACGACACAACTCTGGTGGGTCTCATCACCAAGAACGACGAGACCCACTACAGGAAGGAGGTCAACCTTCTGACCACGTGGTGCAGAGAGAACAATCTCCTGCTGAATGTCAGTAAAACAAAGGAGATTGTGGTTGACTTCAGGAAAAGCCACACTGAACACCCGCCACTGACCATCGATGGTGCTGCTGTGGAGCGAGTGAGCAGCACCAAATTCCTGGGGGTGCACATCAGTGAGGACCTCTCCTGGGCCACCAACTCTGCAGCACTGGCGAAGAAAGCCCAGCGGCGCCTCTACTTCCTCCGTAAGCTCAAGAGAGCGAAAGTCACCAGACCGATTCTGAACACTTTCTACCGGGGCACCATTGAAAGCATCCTGTCCAGCTGCATCACTGTGTGGGGAGGTAGCTGCACTGCACATAGCAGGAAAGCGCTGCAACGCATTGTGAACACAGCTGGAAGGCTCATTGGTGCCCCACAGAATCGGTCTGCCCCACTCCCCTCCCTGCAAGACACATATATCACCCGCCTCACCCGGAAAGCTACCTCAATTGCGAACGACACCAGCCACCCAGCACACAGTCTGTTCAGCCTCCTGCCCTCTGGAAGAAGATACAGAAGCCTCCGTTGCCGCACTGCCAGACTCAGAAACAGCTTCATACATCAAGCTGTCAGGGAACTGAATTCTCTCCCAAACACGACCAGGAGACGAGAGGACCAGACGACCACAAGACGAGAGGGGGGGGCCAGAGAATGGACACTGAAGACATGGACTAGCTAAATCAAGCTCAGTTTAACAGCAGCACTGGTAGTCTGCACTACCACAACCATAACTTATACATCAACTTATGCTGCTAACCTAACTTATATATACTACAAACAAACTTACAGTGACATATGCTGCTACCCCTAGCAATACATTGTAGACTATACACTTCTGCATATATATATATATATATATATATATATATATAATTTTATTGGACATCTTTTAGCTTTAGTATATATGTCTTATCTGTGTTTGAATGTGCACTTTATATGTTTACCGCAAGAGCATGGGAAACGTCTTTTCGATTCCTTTGTATGTCTCGACATGTGAAGTAATTGACAATAAAGCTACTTTGAATGGAAGGGTGGAGGGGATAGGGGGGGGAAAAAGTAGATGGAATTATATGTTTTAATAGAGGAGATCACTGTGTATAGGGTTTAATAGAGGAGATGACTGTGTATAGGTTTTAATAGAGGAGATAACTGTGTATAGGGGTTAATAGAGGAAATTACTGTGTATAGGGTTTGATAGAGGGGATGACTGTGTATAAGTTGTAATAGAGAAGATGAATGTATAGGTTTTAATAGAAGATATGACTGTGTATAGGGGTTATTAAATGGGATGACTGTGTATAGGTTTTAATGGAGGAGCTGACTGTGTATAGGTTTTAATAGAGGAGGTGACTGTGTATAGGTTGTACTAGAGGGGATTACTGTATCTAGGGTTTAATAGAGGAGATGTCTGTGTATAGGTTTTAATAGAGGAGATGACCGTGTATAGGGTTTAATAGAGGAGATGACTGTGTATAGGTTTTAATAGAGTATATGACTGTGTATAGGTTCTAATAGAGGAGATGACTGTGTATAGGGTTTGATAGAGGGGATGACTGTGTATAAGTTGTAATAGAGAAGATGAATGTATAGGTTTTAATAGAAGATATGACTTTGTATAGGGGTTAATAAATGGGATGACTGTGTATAGGTTTTAATGGAGGAGATGACTGTGTATAGGGTTTAATAGAGGAGATGACTGTGTATAGGTTATAATAGAGGAGATAACTGTGTATAGGGGTTAATAGAGGAAATGACTGTGTATAGGGGTTAATAGAGGAGACGACTGTGTATAGGGGTTAATAGAGGAGATGACTGTGTATAGGGTTTAATAGAGGAGAGGACTGTGTATAGGTTTAATAGAGGAGATGACTGTGTACAGGTTTTAATAGAGGAGATGACTGTCTAGGGTTTAATAGAGAAGATGACTGTGTAAAGGGTTTAATAGAGGAGATGACTGTGTATAGGTTTTAATAGAGGCGATGACTGTGTATAGGGTTTAATAGAGGAGGTGACTGTGTATAGGTTGTACTAGAGGAGATTACTGTGTCTAAGGTTTAATAGAGGGGATGACCGTGTATAGGGTTTAATAGAGGAGATGACTGTGTATAGGTTTTAATAGAGGATATGACTGTGTATAGGTTTTAATAGAGGAGATGACTGTGTATAGGGTTTGATAGAGGGGATTGCTGTGTATAAGTTGTAATAGAGAAGATGAATGTATAGGTTTTAATAGAAGATATGACTGTGTATAGGGGTTAATAAAGAGAGATTACTGTGTCTAGGGTTTAATAGAGGAGATGACTGTGTATAGGGTTTAATAGAGGAGATGACTGTGTATAGGTTTTAATAGAGGAGATAACTGTGTATAGGGGTTAATAGAGGAAATTACTGTGTATAGGGTTTGATAGAGGGGATGACTGTGTATAAGTTGTAATAGAGAAGATGAATGTATAGGTTTTAATAGAAGATATGACTGTGTATAGGGGTTATTAAATGGGATGACTGTGTATAGGTTTTAATGGAGGAGCTGACTGTGTATAGGTTTTAATAGAGGAGGTGACTGTGTATAGGTTGTACTAGAGGGGATTACTGTATCTAGGGTTTAATAGAGGAGATGTCTGTGTATAGGTTTTAATAGAGGAGATGACCGTGTATAGGGTTTAATAGAGGAGATGACTGTGTATAGGTTTTAATAGAGTATATGACTGTGTATAGGTTCTAATAGAGGAGATGACTGTGTATAGGGTTTGATAGAGGGGATGACTGTGTATAAGTTGTAATAGAGAAGATGAATGTATAGGTTTTAATAGAAGATATGACTTTGTATAGGGGTTAATAAATGGGATGACTGTGTATAGGTTTTAATGGAGGAGATGACTGTGTATAGGGTTTAATAGAGGAGATGACTGTGTATAGGTTATAATAGAGGAGATAACTGTGTATAGGGGTTAATAGAGGAAATGACTGTGTATAGGGGTTAATAGAGGAGACGACTGTGTATAGGGGTTAATAGAGGAGATGACTGTGTATAGGGTTTAATAGAGGAGAGGACTGTGTATAGGTTTAATAGAGGAGATGACTGTGTACAGGTTTTAATAGAGGAGATGACTGTCTAGGGTTTAATAGAGAAGATGACTGTGTAAAGGGTTTAATAGAGGAGATGACTGTGTATAGGTTTTAATAGAGGCGATGACTGTGTATAGGGTTTAATAGAGGAGGTGACTGTGTATAGGTTGTACTAGAGGAGATTACTGTGTCTAAGGTTTAATAGAGGGGATGACCGTGTATAGGGTTTAATAGAGGAGATGACTGTGTATAGGTTTTAATAGAGGATATGACTGTGTATAGGTTTTAATAGAGGAGATGACTGTGTATAGGGTTTGATAGAGGGGATTGCTGTGTATAAGTTGTAATAGAGAAGATGAATGTATAGGTTTTAATAGAAGATATGACTGTGTATAGGGGTTAATAAAGAGAGATTACTGTGTCTAGGGTTTAATAGAGGAGATGACTGTGTATAGGGTTTAATAGAGGAGATGACTGTGTATAGGGTTTAATAGAGAAGATGACTGCGTATAGGTTTTATAGAGAAGATGACTGCGTATAGGGTTTAATACAGGAGAACACTGTGTATAGGTTTTAATAGAGGAGATGACTGTGTATAGGTTTTAATAGAGGAGATTACTGTGTATAGGTTTTAATAGAGGAGATGACTGTGTATTGGTTTTAATAGAGGAGATGACTGTGTATAGGTTTTAATAGAGGAGATGACTGTGTATAGGTTTTAATAGAGGAGATGACTGTGTATAGGGGTTAATAGAGGAGATGACTGTGTATAGGTTTTAATAGTGAAGATGACTGTGTATGGGGTTTAATAGCGGAGATGACTGTGTATTTATTTATCTGCTGTGTTTCTATTGTAGTCTACTCTACTGTGTTTCTATTGTTATTTACTCTGCTGTGTTTCTATTGTTGTGTACTCTGCTTTGTTTCTATTGTTGCTTACTCCACGGTTTTTCTATTGTTGTTTATTCTCTGCTGTTTCTCTATAGTTGTTTACTCTGCTGTGTTTCTATTGTTGTTTATTCTGCTGTGTTTCAGTTCTTGTTCACTCTCTGCTGTGTTCTATTTTTGTTTACTCTTCTGTGTTTCTATTGTAATTATCTCCCTGATTTTTTTATATCGTTGTTTATTCTCTGCTGTGTTTGTATTGTTTTTTTCTCTGCTGTGTTTCTATTGTTGTTTACCCTCGGTTGTGTATCTATTGTTGTTTACTTTCTACTGTTTCTATTGTTGTTTTCTCCGCTGTATTTCTATTATTGTCTCTCTGCTGTATTTCCATTGTTTTTTTTCTCCCTGCTGTGTTTTTATTGTTGTTGACTCTGCTGTGTTTCCATTGCTATTGTCTCTCTGCTGTGTTTCTATTGTTGTTTACGCCCCACTGTATTTCTATATTTGTTTTCTCTTCTGTGTTTCTATTGTTGTTTACTTTGCTGTGTTTCTATTGTTATTTTCACTCTGCCGTTTCTATTGTTGTTTTTCTCTGCTTTGTTTTTATTGTTGTTTTCTCTGCTGTGTTTCTATTGTTGTTTACTCCACTGTGTTTCTATTGTTGTTTACTTTTCTGTGTGTCTATTGTAACTGTCTCTGCTGTTTCTATTGTGGTTTCCTCTGCTTTGTTTCTATTGACACTACATACTATACTTATAATGGACACTGCATACTTTACTTATAATGGACACTATATACTGTACTTATAATGGACACACTACATACTGTACTTATAATGGACACACTACATACTGTACTTATAATGGACACACTACATACTATACTTATAATGGACACTGCATACTTTACTTATAATGGACAGTACATACTGTACTTGTACAGGTGGGATTGTTATGATATACTGGGAACCTTTTTATTTTCTTCATTTGTTGGAACTACTTTGCAATATGTTTGATGGGGAAATGGAGCAGAGTGTTTATGTGGCAGATGGAGACCCTCCGGTCAGTGTTCTGATAGAAGATGAATCTTCCCCTTGTGGAGGAGAGGCCCATCATCAGGCGCGGTCGCCCACACACACCAGACAATGCAATCAGCTGAAGGAGCGAGCAGAGCGTGAAGAGGGGGGCGCGGCCCCCCCCACCACCCTCCCACCCCCTTACCCCACCCCACACAGCTCTGATTGGGCCAGGACACTTGGAAGGGACAGTAATGATAGTGATCAAGGATGTGTGTGTGTGCGTGTGTGTGTGTGTGTGTGTGTGTGTGTGCGCGTGCGCGAAGAATGTGTGTGTGTGTAACATTGTCTGTAAAACAGTATTCATCTTTTTCAAGAATCACCTCCCTGCCACACATGAATCAAATGTCTGAGACCCTCAGCTTCTCACTCGCACAACGCACACACAGTCCTCTCTCTCAACACAGACACACACACACACACACATTGCTCTCTCGCTCACACACACATACACTTACAAACATAATTTTCTCTCTCTTACACGCACACACACACAAATATTCCTCTCACATGCCTCTCACCCACCAAACACATTACTCACACACACACACACACACACACAATTCTCACTCAACACACACACATTCCTCACTCTCAACACAGACACACACACACACACACACACATTACTCACTCAATACACACACACATTCCTCACTCTCAACACACACACACACACACACACACACATTCCTCACTCTCAACACAGACACACACACACACACACACACACACACACATATTCCTCACTCTCAACACACACACACACACACACACACACTCTCTCTCAACACACACGCACAATACTCTCTCTCAACAGATACACACACACATATTCCTCACTCTCAACACAAACACACACACACACACACACATTCCTCTCCCTCAAACCCATTACCAAGGTAATCACCAAGCCCACATCCAGTCTGGTTGAAAATGACCAGGAGACAGCATTGGGATGAGATCTGGGAGCAACATTCAACATTGTATGTGTGTGTGTGTGTGTGTGTGTGTGTGTGTGTGTGTGTGTGTGTGTGTGTGTGTGTGTGCGTGAGTGTGTGTGGAGACTCGATTGGGATGAGATCAGGGTTCCTGCAGTGAGACACAGTGAGACAGAGTAAGGTGCAGCACAGAGAGACAGAGATAGGAGGTACAGCACAGAGAGAGGAGGTGCAGCACAGAGAGAGGAGGTGCAGCACAGAGACACAGAGAGGAGCTGCAGCACAGAGAGACATAGAGGAGGTGCAGCACAGAGAGACAGGGAGAGAAGGTGCAGCACAGAGACACAGAGAGGAGGTGCAGCACAGAGAGACAGAGAGAGGAGGTGGAGTACAGAGAGACAGAGAGAGGAGGTGCAGCACAGAGAGACAGAGAGGAGGTGCAACACAGAGAGACGGAGAGGAGGTGCAGCACAGAGAGAGGAGGTGCAGCACAGAGACAGAGAGGAGGTGCAGCACAGAGACAGAGAGAGGAGGTGCAGCACAGAGAGACAGAGAGAGGAGGTGCAGCACAGAGAGACAGAGATAGGAGGTGGAGTACAGAGAGACAGAGAGAGGAGGTGCCGCAGAGGAGGTGCAGCACAGAGAGGAGGTGCAGCAGAGGAGGTGCAGCACAGGGAGACAGAGATAGGAGGTGGAGCACAGAGAAAGGAGGTGCAGCACAGAGACAGAGAGGAGGTGCAGCACAGAGAGAGGAGGTGCAGCACAGAGAGAGGATGTGCAGCACAGAGAGAGGAGGTGCAGCACAGAGACAGACAGAGGAGGTGCAGCACAGAGACAGAGAGAGGAGGTGCAGCACAGAGACAAAGAGGAGGTGCAACACAGAGAGAGGAGCTACAGTGACTCAAGCCACAGCTAAGATAGATATTATTGACAATACGTCATCAACGTTGCTTCGTCTAGGTTGAGCCCTCTTTTGGGGTAAAACAAACAAACCTTACCATTGCTTTCAATGAGATCTTGGCAGTATTTTTACAAGTGTAAGGCCAGTAAAAAGGCCAGCACAATGCCAAACATTTGTTTAATTTTTGCTAATACATTTTTTACATATTCTAGCAATAGGGGTCTACATAAAGTATCATCAAAAAAGAAGAACCACACAAATCTTAATGCAAGGTTGACAAAGTCCAAAGATAAAGTTTTTTAAAAGGATTCATTTTTCTCCACAACAGAATTGTGTCTCTAACATTTGTCAATGTTGGAAGTTATCAAACTCTCTCCTCCTTCTCCATCTATGGTCTTTCCTGACTAGTGGTTATTCATGATATTGCAAAGTATACCTTTGCACCTTCTAATATTTTCTAATCATTTCCATCTGCAGTCTGAGCTCTGGACTGGTTACCGTAGAAACAGAAGGGCTAGAATGAAACACAGCAGTTCAAATGTAGAGTGAACACCAACTCAAACAAAGCAATTATTCATAATATCGATTAGCAGAAATCGATTAGCAGAAGCCAGTTTACATTTTTAACTTAATAATATAATGCATATCATCATGCCAGACCCAGAGACATGGAAAGAGAAGCAGGTTACCTAAGCTATTTGAAAAGCTTCCATAAAGCCCCCTCATTCAGCTTACTGTGCCTTTGAGGGTGTTCAATGTCCTGTCTGAAGTCATCAGCAGCTGTCTGAGGTGATCTGCAGGCCATAATGTGTGAAAGCAACGTGCATATAGAGCGTCTTTTAAAGAGGCGCCAGACAGCTCAAACATCATTTATTTGCTCGGGCTGCAATCTGAATATTTTTCCTGTCAATATAAATGTTAATAGTGTGGGCTGAGGAAAGTGGTGGCTAGTGGGCGGGGAATAGATGATGGGGTCAAAGGTCACAGGCACCTAGCAGGGTGACAGGAGGCCCGGACCCCATGGAGGGAGGCCCGGACCCCATGGAGGGATGACCGGACCCCATGGAGGGCGGCCCGGACCCCATGGAGGGATGGCCGGACCCCATGGAGGGATGGTCGGACCCCATGGAGGGAGGCCCGGATCCCATGGAGCTACAAGAGCGTCTTTTACACAAATAACACTCCGTGATAGATCTGTTGATCAGGTTAGATGTTAGATATTGCAATGTTCAGTGAGATCTGTTGATCAGGTTAGATGTTAGATATTGCAATGTTCAGTGAGATCTGTTGATCAGGTTAGATGTTAGATATTGCAATGTTCAGTGAGATCTGTTGATCAGGTTAGATGTTAGATATTGCAATGTTCAATGATAGATCTATTGATCCGGTTAGATGTTAGATATTGCAATGTTCAGTGATAGAACTGTTGATCTGGTTAGATGTCAGATTAGGTTATAACTGAGTTTAAAGATAATTTGAGGAACAAGCACTGAAAAGATCTTTTAAAAAATCTGTTCAAAACGAATTATTTTGATTAACTTTGTAAGTTGTAGCAAAAGATAAATAGTTTCTCCATGGTGTAACAAACAAATCATGTTACAGTTTTAACAACAAATCATTCAAATAAGAAAATATAATCTTAACATAAGCAACAATATAGGCCAGTGAGAAAATTATACTTTAGTCTTAACTTTTTAAGAACATTTTAATTCATAAAACTATAAAAACCTACATTGTGCACTTCCACGCTACATCCTCTCATTGACACGTTTTAAAATGAATAGTAAAATAAAAAACGTTTTAAATAAGGAGTGCTAAAATATTTGGGCCAAGACTGTTCCCTCAAGCTTCCTGCACCTCTCTCTCTCTGAAACGTGTGTAAACACACTGACACACGGCTCTGCCTGAATCTCCATCAAACAACACCACCTTGACTAGCTGCACGCTGCTATCAAAGGGCCTCCTCCGCTAGCAAGATAATTACCCCCATTATTCTATTGACGTGGCGCCCAACCGAAAGCCCTTTCATATTTTACAGCTGGCTGTGAGTGAAGCACAGATACTTCTCCTTTCTCCCACAGTGGCAATAGAGCCTGGGCTAGCCCGACCTCCATCCATCCACCCCTAACTCCATCCATCAATCCATCCATCCCTCCATCCCTCCATCCATCTCTCCATCCCTTCCTCCATGCCTCCCTCTCTCCCTCCGTCTATCCATCTCTCCATTCCTCCCTCCATGCCTCCCTCTCATCTTCCCTCCATCCATCCATTTCTCCTTCTCTCCTTCCATCCATCCATCCCTCCATCCATCTCTCCAGCCCTCCCTCCATGCATCCCTCTCTCCCTCCCTCTATCCATCTCTCCATTCCTCCCTCCAAGCCTCCCTCTCATCTTCCCTCCATCCATCCATTCCTCCTTCTCTCCTTCCATCCATCCATCCCTCCCTTCATCCCTCCATCCCTCCCTCCCTCCATACCTCCCTCTCTCCCTCCCTCTATCCATCTCTCCATTCCTCCCTCCATGCCTCCCTCTCATCTTCCCTCCATCCATCCATTCCTCCTTCTCTCCTTCCATCCATCCATCTATCCATTTCTCCCGCCATCCATTCCTCCATCGATGTCTCCATCCATTCCTCCCTCTCTCCCTCCCTCCATCCATCCATGCCTCCTTATCTCCCTCCCTCCATCCATCCATTGCTCCCTCCATCGATGTCTCCATCCATGCCTCTATCCATCTCTCCATTCCTCCCTCCATGCCTCCCTCTATCCCTCCCTCCATCCATCCATGCCTCCTTCTCTCCCTCCCTCCATCCATCCATCTCTCCCTCCATCGATGTCTCCATCCATGCCTCCCTCTCTCCCTCCATCCCTGACTCCCTCAATCCTTTTCTCCCTCCCTCCATCATACATCTCTCCATAATTTCTTCCATCCCTCCCTCCCTCCCTCCCTCCATTTCTCCCTAATTCCCTCCATCAATCCCTCCCTTTTTCTCTCGCTCCCTCTTTCTTTCTCTCCCGCCTGATAAATCAGACACTAAGTGAGTAGTTCCAGGGTTAGGTTCAGTACTGGTCCCAGTGCGTAATATGGAGTTCTGTCTACTTTCTGTTAGTGTGACCTACCTGCCTCACTCGCAGGCCTTAATGCTCCTTCAATCACCTGCTCATCAGCTGTCATCCAGATTGCAGCCAACCAGCGCCTCCTAGTGGACAGACCATTGTAGGTTCATCATCATCCTGCTCCTCTGATTGGAGTTCATCAGCTAGTCATCTTAGGCTGGACAAAAATAGGCTAAACTATTCATTAATCAAAACTGAAACAATACTGAATAACTACTAATCCAAATCATTACTCAAGTGTTTTCTAATTTAAATGAATAAATACAAAAAATTTCATTTAAAACTCTTATTCTCCTAAATTAGATTTTCGTAATGTGATCTCAGCTGTATTTAGGTGAATTCAACTGCTGTGTGAACGCCAGTGAACAATGTACGTGAATGTTTGTAGACGCTCCAAGGCAGAAGCATGAACCAGGCAGAGGGCAAGGGGCTGCAGGAGCTTGTAGTTCTAGGGTTTAAAAAGTGTAAAACTTTGAATTTCAGTTGACATCAAGTATAAAATGTATTGTCTTAAAAAAAATCCCCAAAAGGAAGTTACATTATTAAGAATACCCAAAAGGAAATAGGGTTAGCTACATTATTAAGAATACCCAAAGGAAATAGGGTTAGCTACACTATTAAGAATACTCAAAGGAAATAGGGTTAGCTACATTATTAAGAATACCCAAAGGAAATAGGGTTAGCTACATTATTAAGAATACTCAAAGGGAAATAAGGTTAGCTACATTATTAAGAAAACGCTAAAAATCGTAAAATGAAAAATGTGTCTAGAATAAGCAGGCAACAAAATGTGTTTTACTGCTGTCTTTACTACACTAAGAGCAAAAAGCATAAGATAGAAATACTGTTTGACACGTCAGGTATGTCACATCATTCTTTATTCATTTCTGTAAATGGTTTGAGCTGGTGTACAGAGTAGATGATTTATACATATCTTCATGTCAGAAGGATTCTGGTTGAAAGGCTTGTATATATATTCACGTTTGTTTTTCGTCTCTCTGGAACAATTCACAAGGAAAGAAAACAACTGCAAAGATATACCGAGCCTCTACATTCTCCATTAGGTGGCCGTTTGCCTCTAATCTAGTTAATATGCTTAACGAACATCAATACCAACTCTACAAGGGTGCATAGCATTCTAAGTAAATAGATTTGTCATATATTTATACACATATTTTCATAAAACATATTTTTTGTGCATGTGCGCAGTTGCATTCCTTAGTATAGAGTAATATCATATTGCGTTTACATGGTTCCATTCTAAGGGAGTAAGTTTATCTCTATTTCATCTTTACAATAATTAGATTACATCAGTTTCAGTGGCCACTCATGTGGCATGCCCTCTTTCCAAACCCTATCCCTCCATCCCTTCATTTCTCCTTAAGTACATATTGAAGCACTCACACACTAATGCAGTGGAAGTCTACTTTGTTCACAGTGTAAAACTTTGTTGCATCCTTAGTTCAATCTGTTGATGAATTCAAATCATCTGACACCATTCAAAGCGGACCTAGATCCACCTAGGGGATCAATGAGTCTGCTGTGGAAAATGCTGCGACAGCTAATTATTCAGGTTCATTGCATGAGGTGTTCATTAATTAGCTAATAGTTCAGTTTGTAAATACATTGCATGAGGTGTTCATTAATCAGCTAATAGTTCAGTTTGTAAGTACATTTCAAGTGGTAGTTTGCCCCCACCCACCCACCCACCCACACACATACACACACACACACACACACACACACATCTATTTTCTAAAGCACTCCTGTTGACCAGTTACCTGGAAGTTTCACCCCTAAAGCTGGGCTCAAAATTAAAACAGAATCAAATCGAAGCATCTGGAACTATAGTTGTGTGTGCAGTGTGAGTGATGAACACGTGCTGTACCCAGTGTACACTGAGGAACATAGTGTGTGTTCCACTCAGGGTTCCCTTTAAGCTACAGAAAACTACACAGTGCTCATTACAGTACATTAATCTGGTGGGGTTTCCATTAAACATTTGATGCTACCATTATACAATTAATTCATCAATTCAATATTCACATTTTATGTATGAAGTTAGCATATGCTGGTTTATTTTCTGCTACGTTAAGTGTTGAACCTCAAAACCCCTTTTTCTGTGCTCATCATCCACATTACCACTCCATTCCACTGGGCGGCAGTGTTTAGTCTTGGATATACAGTATATGTACGTATTTACACAACGGTCAATGCAACTGACAACATTTGCTCAATGCCAATTCTGCGGTGATCCCTCCTTTACCCTGGGGATTGTATTGTCCCTGTATGAGGTGGGTAACAGTTATGAAGACAAACTCTGATCGAATCTCTAACTTCTTAATATTATTGCTGCGGAAGACTCCAAAGTGAATGAGTGTTGGGAGTGCGTGTGTCTGATTTAGTTTGTATGAGTCTGTGGTTTAGTTTGTGTGTGTGTGTTTGTGTGTGGGGGTGGGTGTTTGTGGTTTAGTGTGTGTGTTTGTGGTTTATTTTGTGTCTTCACAGTTCACGGCACAGGGATCAGAGTCAATAAGAAGCTCACAGTGCTGTACCTCCGTCTTCACTGACCACTCTGCTACTTCAATAGATCCCTTAACAAACGTAAGCTACTTCAATAGATCCCTTAACAAACATAAGCTACTTCAATAGATCCCTTAACAAACGTAAGCTACTTCAATAGATCCCTTAACAAACATAAGCTACTTCAATATCCCATTCAGCCTTAAGCTACAGAAGCTACTTCAATAGCCCATTCAGCCTTAAGCTACTTCAGTAGCCCATTCAGCCTTAAGCTACATAAGCTACTCCAATAGTCCATTCAGCCTTAAGCTACAAAAGCTACTTCAATAGCCCATTCAGCCTTAAGCTACATAAGCTACTTCAATAGCTCATTCAGCTTTAGCATGAGCTTTTTTAATAGCTTATTCAGCCTTAAGCTACATAAGCTACAAAAGCTACTTTAGTAGTTCATTTAGCCTTAGCTTTAGCATAAGCTACTTCAATAGCTCATTCAGCCTTAGCCTTAGCATAAGCTACTTCAATAGCCCACTAAGCCTTAGCCTTAGCATAAGCTACTTCAATAGCCCATTAAGCCTTAGCCTTAGCCTTAACATAAGCTACTTCAATAGCCCATTAAGCCTTAGCCTTAGCATAAGCTACTTCAATAGCTCATTTAGCCTTAGGGTACGTACGCTACTTGGTGTAACTGGAAACTTCCATCCAAAGTTTAATGTCCTCTTCCTACACATAGTCCACTAGAAACCCCCCTCAAATAATTTCAATTGAACAATACTGGACCCAACCACCATAGGATAGCGAACAGCTATAGTTAGCTGCTAACAACTATAGTCAGCTAGAGAGAAGGAGATAGAGATAGACAGACAGAGAGAGATGGAGAGAGAGTGAGAGAGAGATAGACAGTGCATGTTGATGCTACAGATGGCGATAGAGAGGAGGGATCCTCTGCATACTGCAAAGGTCAGAGGTCAATATGACGTGTGTGACCCGGGTTGTATTGTCTGAGGCAGAAGTTGTCATAGCAACACTCTGCAGCACTGGGGGCTGTCACACATTGATATTGACCGCATTAACATTCCCCAGAAAACTCACTAGGAGGAGCTGAACAATCAACTGATGTGGACAACTGTGAAGCAAACACCAGCAGCAGGAGGACGTTCACAAAGGAAATACAGCACACGCAGACGACACGCTCAATAGCACACGGAACGCTCACAAGCAGACGGGACGCTCAATAGCAAGGAAGCACAGTGGATTTGTCATTCCCGCACTGAGCACGCCATGACATCACAGGGGCACGGACCAATCAGGAGACGTGCTCAGAGCCAAGCCAGAAGCAAAAACACATGCGGTAAAGATTACACACACACACACACACACACACACACACACACACACACACACACACACACAGACATACACACACACTTAAACATGTCCACATAGCATGGAAGTGCATATATTACATAGAATAATAGGAAGTAGCTTCTCATTGGCTGGAGCGTTTGGAGGTTCAGCCGTAGTGTCTTAAGACTCCACCCCCAGCCCAGTTCTGGGAGCCTTCAGTTTGTAGATTAGGACAGTTCAAAGGTCAAAAAGTCATAAGTCAAAAGGTCATGCACCGGCAGTTATCATGCAATTAACATTGACAGGAAGCACTTTTTTGTTGCTTTTTTTCTTCTTTGTTTTTCCTCGCATTTTTTGTAGAAAAATCATGCCTTAGTCTAAGTTGAGATATTCTTTAAAAAATGTACAAAAGTTTTTTTATAAGTGTCTTTTTTCTCTCTCTCTCTCCATGGCCCTGCTGAGCATGACTTGTGTATTTGTGTTTGAGCCACTTCAGTCTTTGCTTCCATCCTCTGTGTCCCAGGCCTCACTGTCTCCTGCCTTCATGCTGTGTTTAAGTGGACGATGGTTTGGCAGTGGATGTCCGGTCCTAAAAAACAATAAGACAATATTAGACATTCAGGTGTGTGTGTGTGTGTGTGTGTGTGTGTGTGTGTGTGCACACTGTACCTTGAGGACTGTGAGTGTGTGTTTCAGTGCTTTACTCTCCGAAGGCTGGTGTGCTTCGCTGACTGAGCCCCCTTCCTCACTTCCGTCCCAACCTGGGGAGGGAGAGGGGGGGGGGTAGAATATTAGCACTCCTACACTTCACACAGCCTGTATGTTCTCACACGATATTAGGACTTCTACACTTCACACAGCCTGTATGTTCTCACACGATATTAGGACTTCTATACTTCACACAGCCTGTATGACCTCATTAGGACTCCTACACTTCACACAGCCTGTATGTTCTCACACGATATTAGGACTCCTACACTTCACACAGCCTGTATGACCTCATTAGGACTCCTACACTTCACAGTGTCCTCACTGCATTGTCTTGGATGTGATGTTTGAAAGGAACAGAGTCTTTTGCTGACCTTCCTGGGGACAATGTGTTCCTCTCCAGGCTCTGCTTGAGCATCCTCCTGCTCCTCTCTCTGTCAAACCAAACACAGATCAAATCACAAATATATTAAATATTAACAAAGGTCAAACATTTCAATAGTTGAAATATATTTATTTTTCAAGGGGATGAAAAATCCGATTGAAGTATACACTTTTTCATTTGAAGTAGGGGTGGGAACGTTTATAAAAAATTGTAAATGTTTTCCACAAAAAAATTCCAGTGTGTACATGTGTACATGGCTGTTATATCAATAAATAAAAACTAAAAACTAGAAGTGTAGGCGCTGTAAAGTACCCAACAATAGTACATGAAGTTAATGGGTTAGTGTCCCCAGGCCCAGCCCCAGAATCAGGTGGGAATGACCCCGACCTACATACCTGGTGTTAATGAGTGTGACCCTAACCTACACACCTGGTGTTAATCAGAGTGACCCTAACCTAAACACCTGGTGTTAATGAGCGTGACCCTAACCTACACACCTGGTGTTAATGAGAACGACCCCAACCTACACACCTGTCTCAGGTTAGAGTGACCCTAACCTACACATCTGGTTAATGAGAGTGACCCTAACCCAAACACCTGGTATTAATGAGCGACCCTAACCTACACACCTGGTGTTAATGAGAGTGACCCTAACCCACACACCTGTCTCAGGTGAGAATGACCCTAACCCACACACCTGGTGTTAATGAGAGTGACCCTAACCTACACACCTGTCTCAGGTGAGAATGACCCTAACCCACACACCTGGTGTTAATGAGAGTGACCCTAACCTACACACCTTGTGTTAATGAGAGTGACCCTAACCTACACACCTGTCTCAGGTGAGAGTGACCCTAACCCACACACCTGGTGTTAATGAGAGTGACCCTAACCCACACACCTGGTGTTAATGAGAGTGACCCTAACCTACACACCTGTCTCAGGTTAGAGTGACCCAAACCCACACACCTGGTGTTAATGAGAGTGATCCTAACTTACACACCTGTCTCAGGTGAGCGTGACCCTAACCCACACACCTGGTGTTAATGAGAGTGATCCTAACTTACACACCTGTCTCAGGTGAGCGTGACCCTAACCCACACACCTGGTGTTAATGAGAGTGATCCTAACTTACACACCTGTCTCAGGTGAGCGTGACCCTAACCCAAACACCTGGTATTAATGAGAGTGACCCTAACCTACACACCTGGTGTTAATGAGAGTGACCCTAACCTACACACCTGGTGTTAATGAGAGTGACCCTAACCTACAGACCTGTCTCAGGTTAGAGTGACCCAAACCCACACACCTGGTGTTAATGAGAGTGATCCTAACTTACACACCTGTCTCAGGTGAGCGTGACCCTAACCCAAACACCTGGTATTAATGAGTGACCCTAACCTACACACCTGGTGTTGATGAGAGTGACCCTAACCTACACACCTGGTGTTAATGAGAGTGACCCTAACCTACACACCTGGTATTAATGAGAGTGACCCTAACATACACACCTGGTATTAATGAGAGTGACCCTAACATACACACCTGGTGTTGGTGCGGTGCTGTCTTGTCACTGTCCTGCCCCGAGTATCCCGGCCAGCCTCTCAGGGAATCCTTCTCAGAGACGTAGGGCTGGAACGCTCCCCCTCCCACCGCCCTGGGGAACACAGAGACAGATGAAGGGGCAGGACGCACCACAGGAGCAGAGTCAGGAAGTGAGAGGAACAGAGACAGGAAGTGAGAGGAGCAGAGACAGGAAGTGAGAGGAGCAGAGACAGGAAGTGAGAGGAGGGTGTCTGACCTGTTGTCTCTGTTGTGATCCGTAGAGCGGCTAAGACCAGACATCTCACACAGCTGGGCGTACACCTGCTGCCCTCCTGCAAGCACACAAAGGTCTTCCCCTGAACCTCCTGCTCCGACGCCCTCTGACCTCTGGGGGTTCAGGATGACCTTAGGAACGGCACCACTGGCCCTCACCTTGTCCCTGTCCGTCAGCACAGCCTTACCCCCCCCCTGAGCCTCCCCTCCTCCTCCTTCATCCTCCTCCTCCTCCTCTTCCTCCTCCTCTTCCTCCTCCTCCAGCTCCATGATGGAGCCGCTGGCCCCACTGGCCCCACTGCTAGGGCGTCCCAGGCTGCAGGGCAGCGACAGGGTGGCCCCCTCAGAGTCATCGGCCCGGCTGCTACCTCCATCCAGGGAGGAATCCTCCACCGTCACCAGCGAGGGGCTGAGCCCCAGAGGCCACACCTGCAGCAGGCTGTCCTCCTCGGTGGTGGCCATGGGGGCGCACTCCAGACTGGAGACCTCGTGCCAGTAGGGCTCGGTACCCAGAGGGGAGGGCAGGCTGTACTGCAGGGAGGCGGGGGACAGTAGCTCCTCCTGGACACGCCCGTAACCTAGGAGACAGGGGACATGGACAGTGGGACTAGGAGGACAGGGAACGAGCTGGTGATGCTTAGGCATTACTCTCAGGGCTAAGGAGGGCTTCCATGGGGTTGTCCTTAGACCTGGAAGTAATACAAACATCTTCCTTTCTCTGTTTCCTTCACCTTTCCGCCACTGACGGTGAGACTTTTAAAGTCTAAATGTATCAGTGGCTCACCAAATGAGGAAGCAACTCTCCTGGACTCTGTGTGGTAGAGATGGAGTGAGTGGATTCTTAGAGACAGTGTGCTACAACAGGCTGGAAGTGGGGTTGGCACGATATCAAATCTCCCTCTAATCACCGTGGTTACCGTAACCCTAATCCCAGGGTTAGGGTTACATTAATCCCAGGGTTAGGGTTAGGGTAACATTAATCCCTGGGTTAGGGTTACATTCATCCCAGGGTTAGGGTTAAGGTTAGGGTTAGGGTAACATTAATCCCAGGGTTAGGGTAACATTACTCCCAGGGTTAGAGTTAGGGTAACATTACTCCCAGGGTTAGAGTTAGGGTAACATTAATCCCAGGGTTAGGGTAACAGTAATCCCAGGGTTATAGTTAGGGTAACATTAATCCCAGGGTTAGAGCTAGGGTAACATTAATCCCAGGGTTAGAGCTAGGGTAACATTAATCCCAGGGTTAGGGTAACATTAATCCCAGGGCTAGGGTAACATTAATCCCAGGGTTAGGGTAACATTAATCCCAGGGTTAGGGTAACATTAATCCCAGGGTTAGGGTAACATTAATCCCAGGGTTAGAGTAACATTAATCCCAGGGTTAGGGTAACATTAATCCCAGGGTTATCCAGGTCAGTAGGTAACACTATCCCTGCCACAGCAATGTGTGACGGTGTTTTATTAAGTAACTAAAGCTTTTTGGAGTTGCAGTATCGTCCCAACCCATGTTAAAGGTGAAGCAGGCTAAAGGTTCTGTATGCATACATACCTGAACATGCACTTCCTCCCCATTACAAAGACACACACACACACACACACACACACACACACACACATACACAAGCAATGGCCTGTCAAAACAGTTCCAGATATTTACAAACTCTGGATGCCTACTGCTCATTTAAACAAGAATAACTAATTAAAAAACACCAGCAACATTCCTGTCAACATACCAACATTGACGCCGCGGACAGAGTGATAGCGTTCATTTACTTTACGCCATGTCTCACTATAAAGTACAATGCGCATGCTTACAACCTAAAAAGTCAGAGTCTACACTAGACTCTACTCATTTTGATCGTTCATAAAAAATATTACAAAGATATAATACAACTGATTTATACTCAAAAAGTATCCTTTTAACGTATGATCGTACTGCTTTTGTTAATCTGAGATCGCTAAATTAATTTGTCTTCCATGATGTTTGTGTATTTCTCTTTTTAATACCGCCTTTAATCGATTTTGATTCGGCGGCAGGCGAAATGTGACATTTCGCTGCGCTGCGCTTTGGCAAAAGTTGAACTATTTTACTTACTTAAAACCATACTACTGTTATTATATTATTATTCATTATATTATATATTATTATTATTATTATTACTATTTTACTTACTTAAAACCATACTACTGTTATTATTCATGGCTATTATTATTATTACTATTTTACTTACTTAAAACCATACTACTGTTATTATTCATGGCTATTATTATTATTACTATTTTACTTGGGCGCGCAGACAAAAATGAAAAAAGTGCCTCTCAGGCACATCGCTTTGAAAAGAAGAATGAATGGGGTAGAGACGCTGGAAGTTTAAAAAACTTCAGCCCCTGAAGTGCTCTTTGTAAAACCATACTACTATTATTATTCATGGCTCAACCTCTAATGGTGCAGTGTGTGATAACAAGCGTATCTGTCTATATTATTAAATGAGTGTGTAAGAATTAGCAGGGCTTGTTGTGTGATGCAGTACCCTTCCAAGATATCCCCTCTACTTTAAACCTAACCCTGAACTCCTACAAGATCAGCCAAACCCTAAACCTAACCCTGACCCCTACAAGATCAGCCACAACCTAACCCTGAACCCCTACAAGATCAGTCACACCCTAAACCTAACCTTGACCCCCTACAAGATCAGCCACACCCTAACCCTGAACCCCTACAAGATCAGCCACACCCTAACCCCTACAAGATCAGCCGAACCCTGACCCCTACAAGATCAGCTGAACCCTAAACTTAACCCCTACAAGATCAGCCAAACCCTAACCCTGACCCCTACAAGATCAGCCACACCCTAAACCTAACCCTGACCCCTACAAGATCAGCCACACCCTAACCTAATCATTTTAGTCTTTTGTTCTCTAGAAATGAATATGACCGGTCTGTATTAGTTACCAACCACCTTGTGTGCTGAGTGAAAACAATCATTTGCATATATTTTCCACGGGTCTCTTAAAGTGCACCAGATTGATGCATTTAAATGTTAAATACATGCCTCTGGACCACCTTAGAGGGTTTGGAATTTCCCTATAATAGTTTCACAAAAAAGCCCCCCCCCCCCCCCAAACAACCTTTCGCATAAAGGTACAGAAATGGCTAGAAATGGCCCTGCTTGAACCCCTACAAGATCACCCTGTGGTGTGACTCAGGAGGAGGTAGCTTAGTGGATTATGGTAAGGAATGCATTTAATTATTACAAGACTAATAAAAAAGCTTAGTTCAAAAATGTAATCAAGTTGTTTTTCTTTCATACAGCAGGGTGCTGTAAATGTGTTGGGGTGGGGAATGATAGAGGAAGGGATGAGATGATTTGGATGAACAGTTTATGGAGTCTCTGGGTTAGCTTTTCCTCTGCCTCCCTTCTACTAACTACACCAACACACTAACAATACCAACACACTGACCACACCAACACAATGACCACACCAACACACTGACCACAAGAACACAATGACCACACCAACACACTGACCACACCAACACACTGACCACACCAACACACTGACCACAACAACACAATGACCACACCAACACACTGACCAAACCAACACACTGACAACACCAACACACTGACCACAACAACACAATGACCACAACAACACAATGACCACACCAACACACTGACCACAACAACACAATGACCACACCAACACACTGACCACAACAACACAATGACCACACCAACACACTGACCACAACAACACACTGACCACACCAACACACTGACCACACCAACACACTGACCACACCAACACACTGACCACAACAACACAATGACCACACCAACACACTGAGCACACCAACACACTGACCACACCAACACAATGACCACACCAACACACTGACCACACCAACACACTGACCACAACAACACAATGACCACACCAACACAATGAGCACACCAACACACTGACCACACTAACACAATGACCACAACAACACACTGACCACACCAACACAATGACCACACCAACACAATGACCACAACAACACACTGACCACACCAACACACTGACCACACCAACACAATGACCACACCAACACAATGACCACACCAACACACTGACCACACCAACACACTGACCACAACAACACAATGACCACACCAACACACTGACCACAACAACATAATAACCACACCAACACACTGAGCACACCAACACATGTGTCAGCAGAAACACATACTACCAACAAATACCCAGAACATCCTATCACTCTAACCCTAACACACAGATACTACACTACAACACACAGATGAAAATACACAGATGAAAATACACATCCAAAGGTGAAGCCATTAATCCACTTAAAAACACACACACACACACACACACACACATAATGTTGTGACAACGTCTCTGGGTCAGAGATCGACTGTTACCAAAATATTATGTGGCCAGCAGTCACCGAACACACCATTAACACCACAACATAATATCAATATGTAGTAAACAGAATGAAAGTGACACTGAAACCAAACAACAACTATCATTGACCATTCTAAAGCACTCTCCCTGTTACAGCATGCAGACAGACAGCTACACAGTGAAACAGGCAGCATGCAGACAGCTACACAGCAAGACAGGCAGCATGCATACAGCTACACAGTGAGACAGGCAGCATGCAGACAGACACACCGAGTGAGACAGGTAGCATGAAGACAATGACTGCTACAGCTACAGAGGAGGAGAGGAGGAGGTTCCCCCATTCCATCTAACAGGAGGAGAGGAGGAGGTCCCCCCATTGCACCAAACGGGAGGAGAGGAGGAGGCCCAAAGGTCAACATGAGGTCAGAGGTCAGAGAGGTGGAACTGTGAGGTAGAGGAGGCTGTGAGGAAGATATGACATGTTATAAACAGATAGAGGGAGAGAGAGAAAGAGAGAGACAGCGAGACAGACAGAGAGAGACACACACACAGAGAGAGAGAGAGAGAGAGAGAGAGAGAGAGAGAGACAGAGACAGAGACAGAGAAAGAGAGAGAGAGAGAGAGAGAGAGAGAGAGAGAGAACAACAAAGAGAAAGGGAGAGGAACTACTAAGGATGCCACTTAAAGTAATGGCCATCCTCTTAGCCACACCACCATATGAAGTACACAGCCACGCTCCCACACAATGTAGAGGAACACACAGGGAGCCAGCTAGGAGTCACGGCAGAGCTTCAGTCGTTACAGGAAGTCTAGGCCAATCGCTTCATAAGGAAAGTAAATCTATTCTATTCAGTTGTGTTCATTTTTATAGAAGTGTGTGTGTGTGTGATACAGAAGGTGTTTCTAGAAGTGTGTGTGACAGATGGTGTTTCTAGAAGTGTGTGTGTGATACAGAAGGTGTTTATAGAAGTGTGTGTGATAGAGAAGATGTTTATAGAAGTGTGTGATACAGATACCTGCTATTGGCTAGTGTGAAAAAAACCTGCTATTGGCTAGTGTGATCTGAAGTCATTTCAAATAGCTGCTATTGGCTAGTGTGATCTGAGGTCATTTCAAAGAACTGCTACTGGCTAGTGTCATCTGAGGTGATTTCAAAGTCCTGCTATTGGCTAGTGTGATCTGAGGTGATTTCAAAGAGCTGCTATTGGCTAGTGTGATCTGAGGTCATTTCAGAGAGCTGCTATTGGCTAGTGTGATCTGAGGTAATTTCAAAGCGCTGCTATTGGCTCGTAATATGAGATCATTTGGAAGCACTGCTATTGGCTAGTGTGATCTGAGGTCATTTGGAAGCACTGCTATTGGCTAGTGTGATCTGAGGTCATTTGGAAGCAGTGGAGGGAAAATTTTGAAGTTAAGTATATCGCAAGGGTTAAATATGAATGAAGTTTTTGCATTGAGGATGCCAGTATGTGTGTGGTCTATTATGATCATGACTGACTAATGTAAAGCTGCGTTTGAGTGTTTCTTACCATTGATGACGCCAGGAGAGAGCGAGGAGGCGTGTTGCTCAGACAGCAGACAGACTCCCTCCTCAGTGGCCAAGGCTCCACCCCCCAGCGAGCTGATGATGTCAGAGCGTTCGATGTTCCTCAGAGCTCCATAAAGACTCTCCACTGAAACAGAGAACACACACAACTCACACTGAAACAGGGAACACACACAACTCACACTGAAACAGAGAACACACACAACTCACACTGAAACAGAGAACACACCAACTCACACTGAAACAGAGAACACACACAGCACACTGTCCACTGAAACAGAGAACACACACAACTCACACTGAAACAGAGAACACACACAACTCACACTGAAACAGAGAACACACACAACTCACACTGAAACAGAGAACACACACAACTCACACTGAAACAGAGAACACACACAACTCATACTGAAACAGAGAACACACACAACTCACACTGAAACAGAGAACACACACAACTCATACTGAAACAGAGAACACACACAACTCACACTGAAACAGGGAACACACACAACTCACACTAAAACAGAGAACACACACAACTCACACTGAAACAGGGAACACACACAACTCATACTGAAACAGAGAACACACAACTCAGACTGAAACAGAGAACACACACAACTCATACTGAAACAGGGAACACACACAACTCATACTGAAACAGGGAACACACACAACTCACACTGAAACAGAGAACACACCAACTCACACTGAAACAGAGAACACACACAGCACACTCTCCACTGAAACAGAGAACACACACAACTCACACTGAAAAAGAGAACACACACAACTCACACTGAAACAGAGAACACACACAACTCATACTGAAACAGAGAACACACACAACTCACACTGAAACAGAGAACACACACAACTCACACTGAAACAGAGAACACACACAACTCACACTGAAACAGAGAACACACACAACTCACACTGAAACAGGGAACACACACAACTCACACTAAAACAGAGAACACACACAACTCACACTGAAACAGGGAACACACACAACTCATACTGAAACAGAGAACACACAACTCAGACTGAAACAGAGAACACACACAACTCATACTGAAACAGGGAACACACACAACTCATACTGAAACAGGGAACACACACAACTCATACTGAAACAGGGAACACACACAACTCATACTGAAACAGAGAACACACACAACTCACACTGAAACAGGGAACACACACAACTCATACTGAAACAGGGAACACACACAACTCACACTGAAACAGGGAACACACACAACTCATACTGAAACAGGGAACACACACAACTCATACTGAAACAGAGAACACACACAACTCACACTGAAACAGGGAACACACACAACTCATACTTAAACAGGGAACACACACAACTCCTACTGAAACAGGGAACACACACAACTCATACTGAAACAGGGAACACACATAACTCAGACTGAAACAGAGAACACACACAACTCACACTGAAACAGGGAACACGCACAACTCAACACTGAAGCAGAGAACACACACAACTCACACTGAAACAGGGAACACACACAACTCACACTGAAACAGAGAACACACAGCACACTCTCCACTGAAACAGAGAACACACACAACTCACACTGAAACAGGGAACACACACAACTCATACTGAAACAGAGAACACACACAACTCCTACTTAAACAGGGAACACACAACTCAGACTGAAACAGAGAACACACACAACTCACACTGAAACAGAGAACACACACAACTCACACTGAAACAGGGAACACACAACACACACACAACTCACACTGAAACAGAGAACACACAACTCCTACTTAAACAGGGAACACACAACTCACACTGAAACAGAACACACACAACACACACACAACTCACACTCCACTCTCTAAACTGAAACAGAGAACACACACAATTAAAAACAAAACAAAAAGCAATGGAATGCACCTCTCTTTATCTATCATGGAACCGCTGACTACAGTGTGGTGCCTACACCACGGCCTTCCAGCAGATACACTTGTCTATATAGTGTGGTGCCTACACCACGGCCTTCCAGCAGCCTCTTACCTGCTGAGGCCATCTTACCCACAAGCTTCAGGACCGTGGACAGCACCGCTTGTGGGGAGCCAGGTTGCCAGGGCCGTGGTGCAACCAGGGAAGGGTTCAGCACCATAGATAGTGACCCAGCCCTCACATGGCCGGGGACTAATTATCCACTCAGGTTAATATGTCCAGTACTCAGCTGCTAGGGTTCTAACACACACCAAACCCTGGATATACTGCAGAATGTCCAGAACTCGGCTGCTTGGGTTCTAGCATGCATTAAACACTGGAAGTACATCACCCCTATCCTCATTAGCCTACAATGGCTCCCAGTCAAGTCCTGTGGCATGCATATAAATTGGCATAAAACAATAAATGACGTATTTAGTGGCATTTTGCTGCAGGCTTAGAGGAGGAGCTCGTTCAGAACACTGACCCTCTGACCTCAACCCTAACCCTAACCCTAACCCTCGTTCAGAACACTGACCCTCTGACCTTAACCCTAACCCTAACCCTCGTTCAGAACACTGACTCTTAGCTCTCTTCCCTTCCCGGGCCGCCCAGAGGCTGAGCAGCGCTGAACTCTGGTCCAGCAGAGAGTTGGGGTTCTCCACACGGATCCTGTTGATGTCATCTACCCCAAACTGCAGCTCCCGGGCCAGCTCTGGGGTGAGGGGGGGGGGGGGGGGGGGGGGGGGGGAGAAGGGTGCAGAGAGATATGGAGGGGAGGGGGGAGAAGGGGGCACAGAGAAATGGAGGGGAGAGGGGGGAGAAGGGGGCACAGAGAAATGGAGGGGAGAGGGGGGAGAAGGGGGCACAGAGAAATGGAGGGGAGGGGGGGGAGAAGGGGGCACAGAGAAATGGAGGGGAGAGGGGGTAGAAGGGGGCACAGAGAAATGGAGGGGAGGGGGGAGAAGGGGGCACAGATAAATGGAGGGGAGAGGGGGGAGAAGGGGGCACAGAGAAATGGAGGGGAGAGGGGGGAGAAGGGGGCACAGAGAAATGGAGGGGAGAGGGGGGGGAAGGGGGCACAGATAAATGGAGGGGAGGGGGGAGAAGGGGGCAGAGAGAAATGGAGGGGAGAGGGGGGAGAAGGGGGCACAGAGAAATGGAGGGGAGAGGGGGGAGAAGGGGGCACAGAGAAATGGAGGGGAGAGGGGGGAGAAGGGGACACAGAGAAATGGAGGGGAGAGGGGGGAGAAGGGGGCACAGAGAAATGGAGGGGAGGGGGGAGAAGGGGGCACAGAGAAATGGAGGGGAGAGGGGGGAGAAGGGGGCACAGAGAAATGGAGGGGGTGAGGGGGGAGAAGGGGGCACAGAGAAATGGAGGGGAGAGGGGGGAGAAGGTGGCACAGAGAAATGGAGGGGAGAGATAAACACACAAATGTGGAGAAAGAAGAAAACAAGGAATGAACACACCATACCTGAAGTCTAAATGTGAAGTGGAATGAACACACACCATACCTGCTGTCTAAATGTGAAGTGGAATGAACACACACCATACCTGCTGTCTAAATGTGAAGAGGAATGAACACACACCATACCTGAAGTCTAAATGTGAAGTTGAATGAACACACACTATGCCTGCTGTCTAAATGTGAAGTGGAATGAACACACACCATACCTGAAGTCTCAATGTGAAGTGGAATGAACACACACCATACCTGCTGTCTAAATGTGAAGAGGAATGAACACACACCATACCTGCTGTCTAAATGTGAAGTGGAATGAACACACACTATACCTGCTGTCTAAATGTGAAGTGGAATAAACACACACCATACCTGCTGTCTAAATGTGAAGAGGAATGAACACACACCATACCTGCTGTCTAAATGTGAAGTGGAATGAACACACACTATACCTGCTGTCTAAATGTGAAGAGGAATGAACACACACTATACCTGAAGTCTAAATGTGAAGTGGAATGAACACACACCATACCTGCTGTCTAAATGTGAAGAGGAATGAACACACACCATACCTGCTGTCTAAATGTGAAGTGGAATGAACACACACCATACCTGCTGTCTAAATGTGAAGAGGAATGAACACACACCATACCTGAAGTCTAAATGTGAAGTGGAATGAACACACACTATACCTGCTGTCTAAATGTGAAGTGGAATGAACACACACCATACCTGCTGTCTAAATGTGAAGTGGAATGAACACACACCATACCTGCTGTCTAAATGTGAAGTGGAATGAACACACACCATACCTGCTGTCTAAATGTGAAGAGGAATGAACACACACCATACCTGCTGTCTAAATGTGAAGAGGAATGAACACACACCATACCTGAAGTCTAAATGTGAAGTGGAATGAACACACACCATACCTGCTGTCTAAATGTGAAGTGGAATGAACACACACTATACCTGCTATCTAAATGTGAAGTGGAATGAACACACACCATACCTGCTGTCTAAATGTGAAGTGGAATGAACACACACCATACCTGCTGTCTAAATGTGAAGTGGAATGAACACACACCATACCTGCTGTCTAAATGTGAAGTGGAATGAACACACACTATACCTGCTGTCTAAATGTGAAGTGGAATGAACACACACTATACCTGCTGTCTAAATGTGAAGTGGAATGAACACACACTATACCTGCTGTCTAAATGTGAAGTGGAATGAACACACACCATACCTGCTGTCTAAATGTGAAGAGGAATGAACACACACCATACCTGCTATCTAAATGTGAAGTGGAATGAACACACACCATACCTGCTGTCTAAATGTGAAGTGGAATGAACACACACCATACCTGCTGTCTAAATGTGAAGTGGAATGAACACACACCATACCTGCTGTCTAAATGTGAAGTGGAATGAACACACACTATACCTGCTGTCTAAATGTGAAGTGGAATGAACACACACTATACCTGCTGTCTAAATGTGAAGTGGAATGAACACACACCATACCTGCTGTCTAAATGTGAAGTGGAATGAACACACACCATACCTGCTGTCTAAATGTGAAGAGGAATGAACACACACCATACCTGCTGTCTAAATGTGAAGAGGAATGAACACACACCATACCTGAAGTCTAAATGTGAAGTGGAATGAACACACACCATACCTGCTGTCTAAATGTGAAGAGGAATGAACACACACCATACCTGCTGTCTAAATGTGAAGAGGAATGAACACACACCATACCTGCTGTCTAAATGTGAAGAGGAATGAACACACACCATACCTGCTGTCTAAATGTGAAGGCATAAGGAACCCACCTGCCCAGCTCAGGCCCAGCTGGTCAGAGATGAGTGAGATCTTGAGCTCTGTTCTCTCCATGGCGTTCATTGCTGCAGAGGAGGAGTTAGGGTCATGGTTAGTTAATTCCTGCAGACAACAAATACAGTTGAATGAAGATTAACACATGGCGATTACTGGATGATATGATATTGCTTCTACTGGTAATCCAAGACTCAACTAAATAATCAGGATACCTTGTAGAAAAATAGCTACTTTTCAATCTCATACTCACAATGTGTCATCAGTAACCAAGGTAACAGCAGCACTTACCTGGACCAAGGCCCTGTGCTCTTTAAGCCTGATCCATAAAGTAGTTTAGCTGGGTTAGATAGACAAGACCATGCCCTCACCACATACCCAATCAAACCTCCACTGTTCGCTTATATACGGCAGGCCAATCAGAAGGGGCTCTTCTGCCTAGCTCCACTGTGAGGTCCCGCCCATTCCCAGCGCTACGCTAAAATGCTAACCGAGTCTGCCATGCTAACGGAAGTCGCAGTGGAGCGATCAGCGCCATGCAAACTAGAACAGAGTCATACAGTCACCAGTGCAACCTGGACAGTCACAAACAGGCTTCTAGGTTGCAATTTTTTCTTGAGACATTTTGGACTGTCTTTCACTGTTTACTTCCAATCACGCTGCAATGTATTCTGGGGAATGTAGAGGGGCAGTAGAGTGGTGCTTTGCATCCAAGGCTCAGTCCGTGCCATGCACGCAAGAAGTCTTCAGACCAAGAAACAGGGAGAAAATGGGGAGAAAAGGAGGAATAGGGAGAAAGTAGGGGTAGAGGAGGAGTAGAGGAGGAGAGGGAGGGTAGAGGAGGAGTAGAGGAGTAGAGGGGGAATAGAGGAGGAGTAGAGGATGAGAAGAGGGGGAATGGAGGAGCACTAGAGGAGGAGAAGAGGAGGAGTAGAGGGGGAGAAGAGGAGGAGTAGAGGAGGAGTAGAGGTGTGGAGGGGGAATAGAAGAGGAGTAGAGGAGAGAATTAGAGGAGGAGTAGAGGGGGAGTAGAGGAGGAGAAGAGGAGGAGTAGAGGAGGAGTAGAGGGGGAGAAGAGGAGGAGTAGAGGAGGAGTAGAGGGGGAATAGAAGAGGAGTAGAGGAGGAGTAGAGGAGAGAATTAGAGGAGGAGTAGAGGGGAGTAGAGAGGGAGATGAGGAGGAGTAGAGGGGGAATAGAGGAGGAGTAGAGGGGGAGTAGAGGAGTAGAGAGGGAATAGAAGAGGAGTAGAGGAGGAGTAGAGGGGGAGTAGAGGGGGAGATGAGGAGGAGTAGAGGGGGAGTAGAGGGGGAGATGAGGAGGAGTAGAGGGGGAATAGAGGAGTAGAGAGGGAATAGAAGAGGAGTAGAGGAGGAGTAGAGGAGGAGTAGAGGGGGAGTAGAGGGGGAGATGAGGAGGAGTAGAGGGGGAATAGAGGGGGAGTAGAGGGGGAGATGAGGAGGAGTAGAGGGGGAATAGAGGAGGAGTAGAGGAATAGAGGAGGAGTAGAGGGGGAGTAGAGGAGTAGAGAGGGAATAGAAGAGGAGTAGAGGAGGAGTAGAGGGGGAGTAGAGGGGGAATAAAAGAGGAGTAGAGGATGAGTAGAGGGGGAACGAAGGAGCACTAGAGGAGGAGTAGAGGAGGAGAAGAGGAGGAGTAGAGGAGGAGTAGAGGAGTAGAGGGGGAATAGAAGAGGAGTAGAGGAGAGAATTAGAGGAGGAGTAGAGGGGGAGTAGAGGGGGAGATGAGGAGGAGTAGAGGGGGAATAGAGGAGGAGTAGAGGGGGAGTAGAGGAGTAGAGAGGGAATAGAAGAGGAGTAGAGGAGGAGTAGAGGAGGAGTAGAGGGGGAGATGAGGAGGAGTAGAGGGGGAGTAGAGGAGGAGTAGAGGAGGAGTAGAGGGGGAGATGAGGAGGAGTAGAGGAGAGAATTAGAGGAGGAGTAGAGGAGTAGAGGAGGAATAGAGGGGGAGTAGAGGAGGAGTAGAGGAGGAGTAGATTCAGATGGCATTGCAACGTTCAGGACCAGACACCCTACTCACCTCCTCCCTAACCCTAACCCTAACCCTACTCACCTCCTCCAGCTTCATTCAGCCCTCCGTAGCGCTCCCTCAGGGCTAGGGGGGTCAAAGTTCGTCTGCGCTCCTCACTTCCCACAACCTACCCAGACACACACACGGACACACACATTTCGTAGTAAATTACCTTAATGGTTAGGTTGTGTATGTGTGTGTGTTTGTGTGTGTGTGTGTGTGTGTGTGTGTGTGGTTACCTTGACGCAGGGCGGCATGGTGATGTTCAGGTTGCACAGCACCTGCTGCACATCCTCATACTTGGTCGACTTACGCAGGAACGACAAGAAGCCAGAGGCCTCTTTGTTACTGTCTCTTACCTGAGAAAGAAAGAGAGAAAGAGAGAGAGAAAAAGAGAGAGGGAGAGAGAGACAGAAAGAAAGAAAGAAAGAAAAAAAGAAAGAAAGAAAGAAAGAAAGAAAGAAAGAAAGAAAGAAAGAAAGAAAGAAAGAAAGAAAGAAAGAAAGAAAGAAAGATCCGTAGAGGGGCGTTAGTTTTCCTGGAGTGTGTGAGGTGTGCAGGGTGCAGCATCACAGGGCGGGGCAGGAGGGCGGGGCAGGGCGGGGCAGGAAGCAGTCCAAAGGCAGGCGAGACAGAGAGAGGGATTTACCTGCATTTTGACCTGGACGTCTGTCCATCACATAGTAACACAGAGAGAGAGAGAGACAGTGAGACAGACATACAGACAGGCAAGGCCGCAAGATAGGCAGGCAGGCAAAGAAGGTGAGAGACTTGTTGTGCTACCCAGAGGAGGTGGAGAGGAGGTGGAGAGGAGGTGGAGAGGAGGTGGAGAGGAGGTTGGCCGCTGGCAGGCCGAACACACCCAACACGGAACATATTTAACAAGGTCCTCAACTCCACACCAACTTACTGGAACAAAAGGGCACGTCATACACACACCAACAGACACACACGTAAAGCCACAAACAGAGAAACACACCAACAGACACATTTAAAGCCACACAGACAAACAGCAACAGACAAGCAAACTTAAAGTGATAGTTCAACATTTTGGGAAATCAGATATGCCCCAACTTACCCCTAGTAAGACGAGATGATTGATATCAATTTTATGTCCGTACATCTAGCATTGAGTTAGTTACGTGGTTGTAGTAAAAGAAACCTAGTGAAAGAGTGAAAAGCTCTAGGCATTTAGTGACTAAATACTCCTTAAAAAATCCAAGTAAGTTGGGGCATATCTTATTTCCCAAAATGTTGAACTACTTTAAAGCCACAGTCACACACCAGCAGACACACACACTCACAGGCACACAGACACACACCAGCAGACACACACACTCACAGGCACACACACTCAAAGCCAAACAGACACATACAAAGCCACACAAACACACACCAACAGAAACACACACTCACAGGCACACACACTCACAGGCACACACACTCAAAGCCACACAAACACACTCAACGCCACACAGACACACCAGTAGACACACAAACTCACAGGTATACTGACAGACAGACAGACAGACAGACAGACAGACAGACAGACAGACAGACAGACAGACAGACAGACAGACAGACAGACAGACAGACAGGTATACAGACAGACAGGTATACAGACAGACAGACAGACAAACAGACAGGTATACAGACAGACAGAGCCCTCTACACAGATTACTGTCTGAGAGACAGGGTTTGTTTTAAAACGATAATCATTGTACACATATCCAGGTCAACGAGAACCGCAAAAAAAGGTGAGAAAAAAAGTAAAATTTCAAGGACGAACATAGACCCTATATTAGGAGACTTACCATGGAGAAAATATAAAATACATCAATGTAGTCACAAGGGAAATGGATGGCCAGAATCCAAACATAGACCACACGCCTACTACAGCATTGGTTCCCAAACAGAAATATATAGATAGGCCCTACGACACAACATCCCTCTTTTATTCATTCAATACGTTGAATATCTGCCGTCTAGTTGCTATAGTAACAACATGCGCTACACAGATCATTTGTCACACAAGCAGGCTATCCCACGAAAAAAAACAAACGTTAGTTTTATAGTTAGTATTGTTCATATTGTAATGAAGGAGGCTATTATTTCAGGTATTTACATCAAGAATGGATTTCAGTAAACGGATTCTCTAGTCAGTCAAACACCGTCCGTCCGACTTGTGCGGTTTCCAAAAATGCAAGAAAGCCGACTGGCATTTAAAAGCATCAAAGAAGCGAAAGATAAAAAAATCCAGGGTTCTTAATCGTGGTTTTGAATACGCCGCTTACAGATCCGTAATACATACGGGTAACTATGTATGGACACAGGGTACATAGGTAATTATGTAGGAGATATAGACACAGGAGAAATAGACACTGGCCTTATCAACGGGTACATGGGTAATTATATAGGCGATATAGACACAGGCCTTCTTAATGGGTACATAGGTAATTATATAGGCGATATAGACACAGGCCTTCTTAATGGGTACATAGGTAATTATATAGGCGATATAGACACAGGCCTTCTTAATGGGTACATAGGTAATTATATAGGCGATATAGACACAGGCCTTCTTAATGGGTACATGGATAATTATATAGGCGATATAGACACAGGCCTTCTTAATGGGTACATAGGTAATTATATAGGCGATATAGACACAGGCCTTCTTAATGGGTACATAGGTAATTATATAGGCGATATAGACACAGGCCTTCTTAATGGGTACATGGGTAATTATATAGGCGATATAGACACAGGCCTTATCAACGGGTACATGGGTAATTATATCGGAGAGGTGGACACAGACCTTGACCGCGACCGGCAGTCTGTTGTCTCTGAAGGCTTGGAAGCTGAAACTACGAGGCTGTTGTGTGGCCTTCCTCACTGGAACCAGGTTCCCAGAACATTCCAGGTGCAGAGGCATACCCTCCATCACCTGCAGAGGGCGCCAAACACACTGCGTCACCTACTGCAGTGGTTCTGATGCCTTCCAAAACAAAGGCCTTTTTGGTTGGATTTCAGACTGGATGCCCTGACTTACAATTTTACTTAAATCAAGATTACACAACCACCATTGAAAAACCTTGAAAATAAATAGATTGTTATCCAACTATATTTGTTTATTAGTCACTCTCTCATCATCTCACCGGTCCTTATCCAAACTATTGTCAAATGTTTAATTGTGTGAGCTCTGCTGACCTCGATGTCGCGGCTGCGTGCCACCTCGCTGAAGTTCTCATGCAGCTCCAGAGTTTTGTCCATCTTGTCGTCCGTCATGCAGTAGCAGCGCAGTCGGCCCTCCCGCACCTCGTTCATCTTGGCGAACACCACAAACTTGGCCATGTAGGGCACGGCAATGAGCTCCTTATACAGCAGGTTGGCAAACGTCACCACCTCAGCCGTGCGGGGGCAGTCTGCCAGCCAGAACCTGTAGGACAACATGATGACTGTAACGCAGACCGTACGTTGGCACAGTTGACCTGGCAGACAGTACGTTGACACAGTTTACCTAGCAGACCATATGCTGGCATAATTTACCTGGCAGACCGCACGCTGGCACAGTTTACCTGAAGACTGTATGCTGGCAGAGTTTACCTAGCAGACCATATGCTGGCATAGTTTACCTAGCAGACCATAAGCTGGCACAGTTTACCTAGCAGACACTATGCTGGCACAGTTTACCTGGCAGACCGTACGTTGGCACAGTTTACCTAGCAGACGGTGTGCTGGCACAGTTTACTAGCATACCACACGCTGGCATAGTTTACCTGGCAGACGGTGTGCTGGCACAGTTTACTAGCATACCACACGCTGGCATAGTTTACCTGGAAGACGGTGTGCTGGCACAGTTTACTAGCATACCACACGCTGGCATAGTTTACCTGGAAGACGGTGTGCTGGCACAGTTTACTAGCAGACCATACGCTGGCACTGTTTACCTGGCAGACCGTACGTTGGCACAGTTCACCTAGCAGATGGTGTGCTGGCAGTTGGTATGGTCTGCTAGGTAAACTGTGCCAGCATGCTGTCTGCCAGGTAACCTATGCCAGCATATGGTATGCTAGGTAAACTATGCCAGCACACCGTCTGCCAGTTTACCTGGCAGACCGCACGCTGGCACAGTTTACCTGCCAGACCACATGCTGGCATAGTTTACCTGGCAGACCATATGCTGGCACAATTTACCAAGCAGACTATATGCTGGCACAGTTTACCTAGCAGACGGTGTGCTGGCACAGTTTACCAGCATACCATACGCTGGCATAGTTTACCTAGCAGACGGTGTGCTGGCTCAGTTTACTAGCAGACCGTACGCTGGCACAGTTTAACTGGCAGACCGCACACTGGCAGTTTACTAGCGGACCATATGCTGGCACAGTTTACCTAGCAGACGGTGTGCTGGCACAGTTTATTAGCAGGCCATATGCTGGCACAGTTTACCCAGCATACCATACGCTGGCATAGTTTACCTAGCATACCGTGCGCTGGCACAGTTTGCCTGGCAGACCGTGCGGTGCCACAGTTTACTAGCAGACTGTATGAGGGCACAATTTACTAGCAGACCGTACACTGGCACAGCCAACTAGCAGACATGTTGGCACAGCTTACCTGGCAGACACGTTGGCACAGCTTACCTGGCAGACACGTTGGTGGTGAAGTTGGCACAGCTCTTGGCGTACATCAGTTTGGTGGTTCCAGTGATGTCCTCCCATTGGGCCGGTGCCGTCCCACCTGACAGACAAGAACAATACAATAAAGCCTACACCCAATTCTGACCTCTGACCTCTAACCTGTGTCCTAGTCCTGACCACTGACATCTCACCGGTCCTATTCCTGACCTCTAACCTGTGACCTTGTCCTGACCCCTGATCTCTAACCTCTAACGTGTCCTAGTCCTGACCACTGACATCTAACCTGTGTCCTAGTCTTGACCCCTGACCTCTAACCTGTGACCTTGTCCTGACCCCTGACCTAGTCCTGGCCCCTGACCTCTAACCTGTGTCTTAGTCCTGACCCCTGACCTGTGACCTAGTCTTGACCCCTGACCTCTAACCGGTGTCCTAGTCCTGACCTCTAACCTGTGTCCTAGTCCTGACCCGACCTCTAGACTGTGTCCCAGTCCTAACCCCTGACCTCTAGCCTGTGTCCCAGTCCTGACCCCTGACCTCTAACCTGTGTCCTAGTCCTGACCCCTGACCTCTAGCCTGTGTCCCAGTCCTGGCCCCTGACCTCTAACCTGTGTCCTAGTCCTGACCCCTGACCTGTGACCTAGTCTTGACCCCTGACCTCTAACTGGTGTCCTAGTCCTGACCTCTAACCTGTGTCCTAGTCCTGACCCGACCTCTAGACTGTGTCCCAGTCCTGACCCCTGACCTCTAGCCTGTGTCCCAGTCCTGACCCCTGACCTCTAACCTGTGTCCTAGTCCTGACCCCTGACCTCTAGCCTGTGTCCCAGTCCTGACCCCTGACCTCTAGCTTGTGTCCTAGTCCTGACCCCTAACCTGTGTTCTAGTCCTGACCTCTAACCTGTGTCCTAGTCCTGACCTCTAACCTATGTCCTAGTGCTGACCCCTGACAGGCCCTGACTTGGTGGATGTGATGGTGAAGGGTACCAGAGAGCCTGTCTTTGAAGAGTTAAAACTCTTTATCCACTTCCCTACTCATCTTTAAACAGTGGCTGGGCAGTCAAGACACTTTTTAGGTCAATAGGAGCTGAGAGAAGACACATTAAGCCAATCGGAGATGACAGATGACTCAGTAAGCCAATCAGAGCTGACCAGTTGGTCTCCATTTAGCGCACTGTGAGAGGAGCTTACCTATGACACTGCAGAGGAGGCGGAGACTGGTGGTGTCCCCCTCCCCCACGTCACGTACACTCTCCTTCCACGATGGTGGTAACGGAATTCGCAATCCAATTGGGCGATGGAACTTGCGTCGACGAGGCTCAACCGTGACCACTGGGCTGAAGGTTGCTTGGTTACCAAGCTGTCGGGTTAGAAGCTCGTCAGGGATTGGTTGAGCCTGAAACAGGAGGGGCAGAGAAACAAGATGGCTGTTGAAGAAAAAGTTAGAAGTGCAGCTAGTAAATAGCAGTTAGAAGTGCAGCTAGTAAATGTCATATTTGCAAACTTGAGGGCTTGGAAAAAATATGTGAATCAAAAGAAAGGGGAAAAAGGAAGACCTAAAACCAATTTAATCTGTCCAATAGCAGAACACATCCACTGTACTCACACATGAATAGCATGCAGCACAGCATAAAGCAGCAAACTGAGAAGGCCTGAAAACTGTAGCTGGACAAAAGGGTCAGAAAAAAACAGCCGTGGATATATGCAAGTATGTCTGAGAAACACAAAATCTTTGAAAAATAAACATGATAAAATAGGAAAAGACATAACTTAATAAATGCAATAAGCAGCCATGAAAACACAGGGCTAGAGCAGTGAAGTGGTCAGCATGCAGTCTAAGGATGACTTATGTTTATCCATGCTAGCACCAGAACAGATGGCTTGCGCCACATAGATAGAATAGATGGGTGAGCACCACATAGATAGGACAGATAGTTAGCATGGTTAGCACTATAGATAGGACAGATGGTTAGCATGGTTAGCACTATAGATAGGACAGAAGGTTAGCATGGTTAGCACTATAGATAGGACAGATGGTTAGCACCATAGATAGAACAGATGGTTAGCATGGTTAGCACTATAGATAGGACAGATGGTTAGCACCATAGAACTAGGACAGACGAGTAGCACCACATATATGTATAGAACAGATGGTTTAGAATAGATGGTTAGCACCACATGAATGGAACAGATGGTTCTCTTTGTACTAGCACCAGCCCTGATTTGGCAGGGGAGTATTCACTTAAGAAACAGAGCTCCATTAGAACTGATTTCAACCACGCTTTTTTTTTCTGGGTTCCAGGCAAATAAAAGGATATATCTGGGATTCTCACCTGCAGCCCAAGCCGGACTTTCTTGGTGACCGCTGTTTCAGGAAAGATGGCCGACACATGCGGCACCAGCTTGCTGGTCAGCTGACCGCCTTCTGGTCCAATCAGGTCACTCTCCTGTTGGACCCGGGATACCACAGCAAAGTAGAGCGGGAAGTCCGTCGAGATGATACGACGGATTCTCTTCTTCTCCAGCTCCTCGTGACTTTCCAGATCTACAGCCACACACAGACAGGCAGAGAGACAGACAGGCAGAGAGACAGACAGACAGGCAGAGAGACAGACAGGCAGAGAGACAGGCAGGCAGGGAGACAGACAGGCAGAGAGGAAGGTAGGAATGAGAATGGAAAGTAAAGAGAGACTCTTTTATCAGTGTATTGTAGAGTCCCTCTTGCCGGCCATTGCACTGACCTTCATCCATGCCATTCAAAATGGTCTCCAGAACCTCATCACCATAGCGATTGCGATGCTCTTTCCAAACAGAGCCGTTGTCACTACGTAGCACCACCAGCTCTCTGTCTCCTCGGGCCAGCGCAGCGAAGTGTGGGATCTCCACGATCACAGGCCTGGCACACGCACACGCACACACACACGCACACACACACGCACACACACACACACACACACACACACACACACACACACACACACACACACACACACACACACACACACACACACACACACACCATCACCAAGGTGCACTAGGAGGCAGGATTGCTGCCACAGGTTAGAGTTAGGGTTATAATTAGGGGTGGTATGAAGCTCAAAAACTTAGATGGACTCCGCCAAGGCTTAGGGTTAGGATTACGTTAGGGTTAGGGCTAGGGTTATGACTATACTATCTAAGAATTGGGGTAAGGGTTAGTGTTAGGGTTAAGGGTTAGACTCACCCTAGGAACTGCATGCTGGAGGGCCCCAGGGAGATGATGCGGCTGGCTAGCCCCTCCCCCTCGACCAGTGGGGGCGGGGTGGAGAGTTTCTGGGGCTTGACGAGGCGACAGGTGATCCTGGTGGGCGCGGCACAGGTCCTGGGGGGGATGATGACCCGTAGGCCGTGGTGTCGACTGCCTCGCATGGAGCCACCACGCGCGTCCACCATGAAACTCACCAGGAAGCTGGGGAAAGATACTTCCTGTTAGGGTGGAAGGGCTGTTCTTTCTCTCTATTCTAGACCAGTCTCATCATCCATAGCTCAACACTTTTGAGTAGTAGCTCTTAATGTGCAGGAAAACAAAACAGGAAGTGAATGAGCCCTGTGTGTTGGTTTAGCTGTGATAGGCGACTGACCCGGTGTGGATGGGGCTGGCCACAGGGCTGACGTTGTCGGAGGTCTCTGTCGCTGGACTGCTGGGGATCAGAGAGTCCTCATCATAATCCTTAGGCAAGGGAACAGGGGTGTGCTGGGGAAACAGGAAGTAGGAAGGAGAACCAGGAAGTGGGAGTGGAAGATACACATTTATTAAGACAACTCTGTAAATGGTGCATATACTAATGTGGGAGCAGCAGTGGATTAAAAGGACATAACAGTAACTAAGTCTACCTGATCCAACATGACGGTTTCAGGGGACACGCAAGGGATTCTGGGTATTGCAGGAGAATAGGGCCTACACAAAGAAGAAAATAAGTTTAGAGATAGAGGGTTGTGTTTCTAGATACACACATTTAGAGACATCGCAAGGACTACATCCTCCCTATTCTGTCAGACTAGGGGTGTTTTCACACCTGCACTGTTTAGTTTGGTTAAATCGAGCTCTGGCTGGTTGCTTGGTGAAATTCGTTTTAGCCAGTGTGAGCACAGCGATCACACTCTGCTGCCGCACTGAGACCCTTGAGAGGATGTGGTCCCGGTCCGCTCCCAAACAATCTCTGGAGCGGTTTGTTTGTAGTAAGAATTGGATCCGACCTCGATTCTACCCAACTGACAGATGTGTGACATGTATTCTGCAAGTTTGAGCTGAACGAGCTCCCGTAGCCAGGTGTGCTTTGCATTCTGGGATGCAACAGAGCACATTAACACACAAACACTGACTAATAAGAGGAGGGTTTTGTTGTGGTGCATGTTGGTGCGCTTGGATTTTCCTCTGTGTGAAAAGAAATTGAACACTTCAAGTTTTCCAAACTCATCAACTGATTAGGAGCAGAGCAGGCGAACTCTAGGTGTGGAAAAAGCCCTAAAACCAGACACACATAGCCTCACAGACATAGCCCCAGCCTCACAGACATAGCCCCAGACTCACAAACATAGTCCCAGCCTCACAGACATAGCCCCAGCCTGACAAACATAGCCCCAGACTCACAAACATTGTCCCAGCCTGACAGAAATAGTCCCACCCTGACAGACATAGTCCCAGCCTGACAGACATAGCCCCACCCTGACAGACATAGTCCCAGACTGACAGACACAGTCTCAGCCTGACAGAAATAGCCCCAGAATGACAGACATAGTCCCAGCCAGACATAGCCCCAGCCTCACAGATATAGTCCCAGCCTGACAGACATAGCCCTAGCCTAATATAGTCCCAGCCTCACTTAGTCCCAGCCTGACAGATATAGCTCCAGGCTGACATAGCCCCAGCCTGACATAGTCCCAGCCTGACATAGTCCCAGCCTCACAGACATAGTCCCAGGCTTTGAGACCTAGTCCCTGCTGGTCTTTGGAGGTGTGCATACTTACGTGGTGCCCAGGCCACCCTCAAAGTCCCTGAGGCTCTTTTTAGGAGAAAGGAAGTCATCATCTTGATCCTTGAGGTCATCAAGCTTCAGGTAGCGAGCGCCGTCCATTCCAAGTAACTCATCACCTGCGTGCCACAGTCACACAGTCAGGGCACAGTCACAGTCAGAGCACAGTGACACAGTCACACAGTCAGAGCACAGTGACACAGTCACACAGTCAGAGCAAAGTGACACAGTCACACAGTAACCATAGTAACAAACACACACACAGTCAGAGCATCGTGACACAGTCACTCAGTCAGAGCACAGTGACACAGTAACACAGTCACACAGTAACCATTGTAACAAACACACACACTGTCACACAGTCAGAGCACAGTGACACAGTCACACAGTCAGAGCACAGTGACACAGTCACACAGTAACACAGTCACACAGTGACACAGTCACTCCCACCTAACACAAGCCACTCCCAATGAACACAAGCCACTCCCACCTAACATAAGCCACTCCCACCTAACACAAGCCACTCCCACCTAACACAAGCCACTCCCACCTAACATAAGCCACTCCCACCTAACGTAAGCCACTCCCACCTGACGTAAGCCACTCTAACCTACCATAAGCCACTCCTGCCTAAAAGGCTGGCTTTAGAGAGAGCACTGTGGATCTATGCTAACGGCCTCATCTAAAGCACAGACTGACATGTAGTGAACAGAGTGCTAACCTACCCTCATCCTCTGAGACATCCAGTATTTCATCCACTGTCTCAGGAAAACTCATCCTGTGCTTCTCTGTGGTGATCTACAACCGAGGGGTCAGAGAAGAGGGGGGAGAGTTACTTCCAATGGCCCTGAGGTCGGCCCCGAGGGTAATCATTGTAACACCGTATGACTCACAGAAGAAACGGCCTCCTCTGTAACCAGTTTGAGCACGTCGATGACAGAGATGTATCCCAGGCGCTTAGCGATCCCCAGAGGGGAGGTTCCGTTCTGCCAGAGAGAAGACACATGTATCAGAGGCGCCAGGGAAAACACTGAGCAGGAGAAGGATGGAAAGGGAGGAGGTGGAGGCTCACTGTCGTGATTTCATTCGGCTGGGCTCCATGCTTCAGCAGCAGGGAAACGATATCCGTGTGGCCTTGCTGTGCAGCCTGGTGGAGGGGGGTGTAACCCACCTGGATAGAGAGAGGGGGGAGGGAGAGAGAGGGGAATGGATGGAGATGGAGGATGTGAGGGAGAGAGAGAGAGAGAGGGTGGGGAGCGAAAGTGAGATAGAGAGATAGACAGGTAGAAAGACAGAGAGAGTAAGACAGAATTTGGCGGAAAAAAGTAAAAAAAAAGTATAAACACAGAATTAAAAGAGAAAATCCAAGCCATCACAACAGGTAAAGCATGTGGACCAGACCAGACAGCTTAGGGTCTGAGATGCTCAAATACAGCAGCCCTAAACTACAGCAGGAAATTGTAAAACTGTACAACCTAAAACTTAAAGGTGCTGTAAAGTGATATACAAGTGTTGTTCTGAGTTCGTCACACCACAGGGAAAGGTGTTATTAACCACCCAGCCAAGTTTGCACTTTTGAAATAATCGTCAAATAGACAAATTTTGGTTTCAAAGTTGTGAAAAAGATAAGTGGCCCTAACCACTACCATTATAATGCCCTAAACCTAACGCCTACCATTATAATGCCCTAAACCTAACGCCAACCACTAACCCCAACGCCTACCATTATAATGCCCTAAACCTAACCCCAACCACTACCATTATAATGCCCTAAACCTAACCCCAACCACTAACATTATAATGCTCTAAACCTAACCCCAACCCCTACCCTTATAATGCCCTAAACCTAACCCCAACCCCTACCATTATAATGCTCTAAACCTAACCACTACCATTATAATGCCCTAAACCTAACCCCTACCATTATAATGCCCTAAACCTAACCCCTACCATTATAATGCCCTAAACCTAACCCCAACGCCTACCATTATAATGCCCTAAACCTAACCCCAACCCCTACCATTATAATGCCCTAAACCTAACCCCAACCCCTACCATTATAATACTCTAAACCTAACCACTACCATTATAATGCCCTAAACCTAACCCCTACCATTATAATGCCCTAAACTGTCAGATTTAATAGCATGCTCAGGTATAGTTGCATACACATCAGGTAATCCATTAGTTGTGTGACCTATTAGTTGTGTGCTCTAGTAATTGTGTGACCTATTAGTTGTGTGATCTAGTAATTGTGTGATATTAATGACGTCTGTAGCGGAAGAACAAGAGTGAGTGAGAACAACAACTAGTCTATTGCAGAGGAAATGAGAGGGCTGTAAAGGAGGGGCTGGTTGTAAATCTGGGAGGCCCCTGGTAATTGTGAAAAGAGAGGCCTGTTTAGGCAGAGGAGCACGGGCCCAGGGGGGAGACTGTTGGGAGTTGTGACCCAAGGTCAAAGAGGGACCCGGGCTTAGAGAACGAAGAAGCGTCTGGTTTAAGAGATCAACAAGAAACATCTGGTGTTGGTCATGTGGGGTGCAAATGAGTGTGGCGCTAAACTATATATACTAGAGACAAAGGAAGAGACATCAGACTGGCAGAGGGAACTGGGGCGTCACAGTCTTCTCCACTCTCCTTATATTCAGCTTTGCGGGATATGAGCTAAGGTAAACTGCTATTATTACAATAATTGCTTAAAGGTTAATAAACCATATGCGTGTGATAATATACATATACTCTGAGTGAATTAAAATACGTTTTGACTAAACAACTGTCTCCACTTTTGATCCTTCCTCTGGAATAACGGACCCGATGAGAGAGGAGGCCAAAAGGTCTATCTTGACAAAACCTAACCCCAACCACTACCATTATAATGCCCTAAACCTAACCCAAACCATTATAATGCCCTAAACCTAACCCCAACCCCTACCATTATAATGCTCTAAACCTAACCCTAACCACTACCATTATAATGCCCTAAACCTAACCCCTACCATTATAATGCCCTAAACCTAACCCCAACCACTACCATTATAATGCCCTCAACCTAACCCCTACCATTATAATGCTCTAAACCTAACCCTAACCCCTACCATTATAATGCCCTAAACCTAACCCTAACCCCTACCATTATAATGCCCTAAACCTAACCCCTACCATTATAATGCCCTAAACCTAACCCCTACCATTATAATGCCCTAAACCTAACCCCAACCCCTACCGTTATAATGCCCTAAACCTAACCCCAACCCCTACCATTATAATGCTCTAAACCTAACCACTACCATTATAATGCTCTAAACCTAACCCCAACCACTACCATTATAATGCCCTAAACCTAACCCCTACCATTATAATGCTCTAAACCTAACCCCTACCATTATAATGCTCTAAACCTAACCCCAACCCCTACCATTATAATGCCCTAAACCTAACCCCTACCACTACCATTATAATGCCCTCAACCTAACCCCTACCATTATAATACCCTAAACCTAACCCTAACCACTACCATTATAATGCCCTAAACCAAAACTTAACCACTACCATTATAATGCCCTAAACCTGACCCTAACCCCAACCCCTACCAGTATAATGCCCTAAACCTAACCCCTACCATTATAATGCCCTAAACCTAACCCCAACCATTATAATGCCCTAAAGATAACCCTAACCACTACCATTATAATGCCCTAAACCTAACCCTAACCCCAACCCCTACCATTATAATGCCCTAAACCTAACCCTAACCCCAACCCCTACCATTACAATGCCCTTAAATGCCAATAGTTTAACAATAAAAAGGGTCCCTTCATCCAACTGGTCCTGGGAATTCATTCCCCCGATACCACAATGCCTTAAGACTATCCTCAGACAATCTGGCCCAACCACATTGTAACTGAATAAAAACAAAATGACATATCATGTTGGAAAGAATTAACAAAATGTCTAAGTAAACTTGAATTCTATTTCACACTAAACAGACAGTACACAAAGGCAGACTACCTGACCTCTGTGACTGACAGAAAAGTGAGGAGTGTGTGTGTGTGTGTGTGTGTGTGTGTTTGTATCATCACCCTGGTCTTGCTGTTCACTTGAGCCTGCTGTTGCAGAAGGAACTTCACCATCTTGATGTTACCATAGTGACAGGCCACGTGCAGGGGTGCATAGCCCATCTGAAAGATAGAGGAGAGTGTGAGAGAGGGGGGAATAAGGGGGGAGTGAGAGAGGGGGGGGGAGTGAGAGAGGGGGGAATAAGGGTCAGTGTGAGAGAGGGGGCAGTAAGGGGGGAGTGAGAGAGGGGGGAATAAGGGTCAGTGTGAGAGAGGGGGCAGTAAGGGGGGAGTGAGAGAGGGGGGAATAAGGGTCAGTGTGAGAGAGGGGGCAGTAAGGGGGGAGTGAGAAAGGGGGGAATAAGGGTCAGTGTGAGAGAGGGGGCAGTAAGGGGGGAGTGAGAAAGGGGGGAATAAGGGTCAGTGTGAGAGAGGGGGCAGTAAGGGGGGAGTGAGAAAGGGGGGAATAAGGGTCAGTGTGAGAGAGGCAGAGTGGAGGGAGTGAGGGAGGGTGTGAGAGAGGGGGAGTGAGGGGGATTGTGACAGAGGTAGAGCATGAGAGAGTGTGAGGGGGAGTTGGGGAGAGGGGGAGTGAGGGGGAGTGTGAGATACAGGGGTGCGAGTGTCAGAGAGGGAGATTTTGAAAGAGGGGGGTGAGGCGGATTGTGTCAGAGGGAGAGTGTGAGAGAGTGTGGGGTGCCCGAGGGAGAGGACAAAAGACACAGGACCATGAGGAAAGACACACAGATCCAGGCTTGTAAGATTATCAGATAACAGATGGCAGTACCCTTGATGCTGTGTAGACGGAAGCTCCTTGTTTGACCAGGGTGTCAGCGATGCCAACATGGCCTTCCTGGGCCACCAGATGCAGAGGGGTCAGTCCATTCTGGTACAGACAAGAAGAGGTTATATTCTGTTAGAGGAGCTAACATTTACAGAGGTTATATTCTGTTAACTAACATAGACAGAGGTTATATTCTGCTAGTTAACATACACAGAGGTTATATTCTTTTAGCTAACATAGACAGAGGTTATATTCTGGTAGCTAACATAGACAGAAGCTATAGTCTGTTAGCTAACATTCACAAAGGTTATATTCTGTTAGCTAACATAGACAGGAAGGTTATATTATGTTAGCTAACATAGACAGATGTTATATTCTGTTAGCTAACATAGATTAAGGTTATTCTGCTAGCTAACATAGACAAAAGTTATTTTCGGTTAGCTAACATAGATAGAGGTTATATTTCGTTAGTTAACATAGATAGAGGTTATATTCTCTTAGGTCACTTAGCTAACAGAATATAACCTCTGTCTAACATAGATAGAGGTTATGTTCTGTTAGCTAACACAGATAGAGGTTATATTCTGATAGAGGAGTTTGATACTTTTCTATTGTATTTGTCTACCCTTGTATTATATTATATTCCCTAATATTATTTTATATTCTGTTCCATTAAATTCTATTCTATTCCATGCTCTTCTATTCTGCTCTATTCTCTTGTATTGCATTATGTTCTCTTTGATTATATTGTATATTAATTATTCTTCTATTCTATTCATTCTATTCTATTCAGGCGTGTGAAATGTTCCGACCCGACCTAGACCAGCCCAGTCCAGAGCCCAGAGCCCAGAGTCCAGAGCGCAGAGCCCAGAGCTCAGAGCCCAGAGCCCAGAGCCCAGAGCCCAGAGCTCAGAGCCCAGAGCTCAGATCCCAGAGCTCAGATCCCAGAGCTCAGATCCCAGAGCTCAGAGCCCGCCCCGCCCAGCCTAGCGGTACCTTGTTGCCCAGGTTGACGTTGGCCTGTTTGGAGATAAGCAGAGCCACCATGTCGGGTCGTCCCTCCTGAGCGGCCAGGTGCAGCGGTGTGATGCCCTGGAGAGACTCTGCGTTAGCAGAAGCCCCGTGCTGCAGCAGTACCCCCGCCACCTCCAGCTGGTTCTGCTTGGCCGCTATGTGGAGGGGGGTGTAGCCGTTCTGAGAGAGACACACACACACACACACACACACACACACTGTGTGTTTGATGTGTTTGATGTGTGTGTGTTACCCTGGCAGTGCTGTGGTTCGTTGCGTGCGTCCGTGTGTTTGTGTGTGTGTGTGTGCATGTGTGTGTGTGTGTGTGTGTGTGTGTGTGTGTGGGTAGTGTGTGTTACCCTGGCAGTGCTGTGGGCTGATCCTCCCTTGCTGACGAGCAGCTTGACCACATCGAGGTTGTTGTGATGGACAGCCACGTGAAGGGCCGTGAGACCATTCTGACAACACACACACACACACACACACACACACGTACACAAATATGGACATACAAAGAGATGCACGTACAGACAAACAGTTAAAAACACACAGACAGCTATTGTCAGTGCTACACATCATCCTAACCCTCCATATAAATAGTGACTCAAGCTCAAATCAGCACAGCTTAAGGGGTCATGCCGGGACCTAACCCTGAGCCTTGAGAAGAGGTCATGCTGAGCCTTAACCCTAACCCTTGAGGAGAGGTCATGCTGAACCCTAACCCTTGAGGAGAGGTCATGCTGAGCCTTAACCCAAACCCTTGAGGAGAGGTCACGCTGAACCTTAACCCTTGAGGAGAGGTCATGCTGAACCTTAACCCTAACCCTTGAGGAGAGGTCATGCTGAGTGGGGACCTAACCCTAACCCTTGAGGAGAGGTCATGCTGAACCCTAACCCTAACCCTTAGAGGTCATGCTGAACCCTAACCCTCGAGGAGAGGTCATGCTGAACCCTAACCCTTGAGGAGAGGTCATGCTGAACCCTAACCCTTAAGGAGAGGTCATGCTGAGTGGGGACTTAACCCTAACCCTTAGAGGTCATGCTGAACCCTAACCCTTAGAGGTAATGCTGAGTGGGGACCTAACCCTAACCCTTAGAGGTCATGCTGAACCCTAACCCTAACCCTTAGAGGTCATGCGGAACCCTAACCCTAACCCTTAGAGGTCATGTGGAACCCTAACCCTAACCCTTAGAGCTCATGCGGAACCCTAACCTTAACCCTTAGAGGTAATGCTGAACCCTAACTCTAACCCTTAGAGGTCATGCTGAACCCTAACCCTAACCCTTAGAGGTCATGCTGAATCCTAACCCTAACCCTTAGAGGTAATGCTGAGTGAGGACCTAACCCTAACCCTTAGAGGTCATGCTGAACCCTAACCCTTAGAGGTCATGCTGAACCCTAACCCTAACCCTTAGAGGTCATGCTGAACCCTAACCCTTAGAGGTCATGCTGAACCCTAACCCTAACCCTTAGAGGTCATGCTGAACCCTAACCCTTAGAGGTCATGCTGAACCCTAACCCTAGCCCTTAGAGGTCATGCTGAACCCCAACCCTTAGAGGTCATGCTGAACCCTAACCCTAACCCTTAGAGGTCATGCTGAACCCTAACCCTAATCCGCTCATGCGGGGGTCAGACTCACCTTCCCTGCAGCATTTGGGTTGGCTCCTCTCTCCAGCAGAAGCTCAGCCACATCCACCTTCCCATACTTAGAGGCTACATGTAGTGGAGTGAAGCCTTTCTGCTCACACACACACACACACACACACACACACACACACACACACACACACACACACACACACACACACACAGAGTCAGTATGCAGAGAGTCAGTATGCACAGAGTCTAACAGCCGCACTAGATCAAACAGAATTATAATAACTAGATAGTATTCTGGACTGTGAGGAACAGAAGTATAATAACTAGAGAGTATTCTGGACTGTGAGGAACAGATGTATAATAACTAGATAGTATTCTGGACTGTGAGGAACAGAAGTATAGTGACTAGATAGTATTCTGGACTGTGAGGGGAACAGAATGGCTTGCCCAGACATAGCACTAATGTTAGTTCCCAACATGCATTGTGATCAGCTTTGACACGTTCCGCCATGTCAGCATCTGCGAAACTGAAATTCAGAAAGAAGGTACTATTCATCAAACAGGGAGCTGCCGAGAAACAACCCCAGTCACAGTGGAGTGAGTGGAGGCTTAATGTTATTCCTCAACTCTAACCTAGACCACAGTGACAGAGTTCTAACTGCTCTGTCAGCATGTCACCTTGGTCATCTTGGTCTGCTGGGCCTCCATATCCAGCAGGATGCGTGTGGTGGGGAGGTGTCCTTCCCGGGCTGCGATGTGCAGAGGGGTGTGTCCTGCAGTGGTACTAGAGTCTGGGTTGGCCTTGTGCTCCAGCAGCAGTTTAACAAGCTCTTTGTGGCCCATCCGGGCAGCACAGTGCAGGGGCGTCTGGTCATCCTGGGGACAGACAACCACTGGATCACCTCCAGATGACCTCCCCCTCCAATATGTTTTAGTACTATATCAACATGATTTGCTGGCAGTCTGTTACCTTGGTTCTAGTAGCTCTGGTGCTATGTGTTACCTTTGTTTTAGTAGTTCTGGTGCTGTGTTACCTTGGATCTAGTAGCTCTGGTTCTATGTGCTGCCTTGGTTCTAGTAGTTCTAGTGCTATGTGTTACCTTGGATCTAGAAGCTCTGGTTATTTATGTTATCTCGGTTCTAGTAGTTCTAGTGCTATGCGTTACCTTGTTTCTAGTAAGTTCTAGTGCTATGTGTTACCTTGGTTCTAGTAGCTCTGGTGCTATTTGTTACCTTGGTTCTATTAGTTCTAGTGTTATGTGTTACCTTGGTTCTAGTAGCTCTGGTGCTATTTGTTACCTTGGTTCTAGTAGTTCTAGTGTTATGTGTTACCTTGGTTCTAGCAGCTCTGGTTATTTATGTTATCTTGGTTCTAGTAGTTCTAGTGCTATGCGTTACCTTGGTTCTAGTAGTTCTAGTGCTATGCGTTACCTTGTTTCTAGTAAGTTCTAGTGCTATGTGTTACTTTGGTTCTAGTAGCTCTGGTGCTATTTGTTACCTTTGTTCTATTAGTTCTAGTGTTATGTGTTACCTTGGTTCTAGTAGCTCTGGTGCTATTTGTTACCTTGGTTCTATTAGTTCTAGTGTTATGTGTTACCTTGGTTCTAGTAGCTCTGGTTATTTATGTTATCTTGGTTCTAGTAGTTCTAGTGCTATGTGTTATCTTGGTTCTAGTAGTTCTAGTGCTATATATTACCTTGGTTCTAGTAGCTCTGGTGCTATGTGTTACCTTGGTTCTAATAGCTCTGGTACTATGTGTTACCTTGGTTCTAGTAGCTCTGGTGCTGTGTTACCTAGGTTCTAGTAGTTCTAGTGCTTTGTTACCTTGGTTCTAGTAGCTCTGGTGTCATGTGTTACCTTGGTTCTAGTAGCTCTGGTGTCTGGTGCTGTGTTATCTAGGTTCTAGTAGCTCTGGTGTCATGTGTTACCTTGGTTCTAGTAGCTCTGGTGCTATGTGTTACCTAGGTTCTAATAGTTCTAGTGCTATGTTACCTTGGCCTTGGCATCCACCTGGGCCGCATTCTGAAGCAGGAATAGAGCGACCTCACAGTGGCCCGCCCTGGCTGCCATGTGGAGGGGGGTCTCCACTTTCTGATGTGAACACACACACAGATAAGAGCAGAATTAGAGAGTTGGTTTGTGCTAAAAGTCTCTTTTTGGTGCCCTGTGGAGGAGAAAGGACTCACCACGTTGGAGGCATTTGGAGATGCTCCTCTCTGGGTCAAACTCTTCACTATGTTCAGATGGCCCATGAAGGCGGCCACATGCAGAGGGGTCAGCCCAGACTGCACACAAACATACACAGCTCTCTCAATCACTTTATCATAACATGAGAATATTTATTTATGTTTGGCGTAAGCGGTGTGAAGAAAAGCCTTGCCTCTGTCACCGCCTCCAGAGACGCAGAGTGTTTGAGCAGGAGATCCATGGAACGCATGTGGTTTTTCTTACAGGCAATGTGGAGGGGAGTGAACCCATTCTGAAAAGACACAATGCCATCAAATACAGAACTCATGAGTTGTACTATGTTACAGCATAATGTGTGTACTATGTTAGAGTACAGTACAATGTGTTGTACTGTGTTACAGCATAATGTGCTGTACTATGTTACAGTATAATGTGTTGTACTAAGTTACAGTATTATGTGCTGTATTATGTTACAGTATAATGTGTTGTACTATGTTACAGTATCATGTGTTGTACTATGTTACAGTATAATGTGCTGTACTATGTTACAGTATCATGTGTTGTACTGTTACAGTATAATGTGCTGTACTATGTTACAGTATAATGTGCTGTACTATGTTACAGTATAATGTGCTGTACTATGTTACAGTATAATGTGTTGTACTATGTTACAGTATAATGTGCTGTACTATGTTACAGTATAATGTGCTGTACTATGTTACAGTATAATGTGTTGTACTATGTTACAGTATCATGTGTTGTACTATGTTACAGTATAATGTGCTGTACTATGTTACAGTATCATGTGCTGTCCTATGTTACAGTATAATGTGCTGTACTATGTTACAGTATAATGTGTTGTACTATGTTACAGTATAATGTGTTGTACTATGTTACAGTATAATGTGTTGTACTATGTTACAGTATAATGTGCTGTACTATGTTACAGTATCATGTGCTGTACTATGTTACAGTATAATGTGTTGTACTATGTTACAGTATAATGTGTTGTACTATGTTACAGTATAATGTGCTGTACTATGTTACAGTATCATGTGCTGTACTATGTTACAGTATAATGTGTTGTACTATGTTACAGTATCATGTGCTGTACTATGTTACAGTATAATGTGTTGTACTATGTTACAGTATAATGTGTTGTACTATGTTACAGTATAATGTGCTGTACTATGTTACAGTATCATGTGTTGTACTATGTTACAGTATCATGTGCTGTACTATGTTACAGTATCATGTGTTGTACTATGTTACAGTATCATGTGTTGTACTATGTTACAGTATCATGTGCTGTACTATGTTACAGTATAATGTGTTGTACTATGTTACAGTATCATGTGCTGTACTATGTTACAGTATCATGTGTTGTACTATGTTACAGTATCATGTGCTGTACTATGTTACAGTATAATGTGCTGTACTATGTTACAGTATCATGTGCTGTACTATGTTACAGTATCATGTGCTGTACTATGTTACAGTATAATGTGTTGTACTATGTTACAGTATAATGTGTTGTACTATGTTACAGTATCATGTGCTGTACTATGTTACAGTATCATGTGTTGTACTATGTTACAGTATCATGTGCTGTACTATGTTACAGTATAATGTGTTGTACTATGTTACAGTAGAATGTGCTGTACTATGTTACAGTATCATGTGTTGTACTATGTTACAGTATAATGTGTTGTACTATGTTACAGTATCATGTGCTGTACTATGTTACAGTATCATGTGTTGTACTATGTTACAGTATCATGTGTTGTACTATGTTACAGTATAATGTGTTGTACTATGTTACAGTATAATGTGTTGTACTATGTTACAGTATCATGTGCTGTACTATGTTACAGTATAATGTGTTGTACTATGTTACAGTATAATGTGTTGTACTATGTTACAGTATCATGTGCTGTACTATGTTACAGTATCATGTGTTGTACTATGTTACAGTATAATGTGCTGTACTATGTTACAGTATCATGTGTTGTACTATGTTACAGTATAATGTGCTGTACTATGTTACAGTAGAATGTGCTGTACTATGTTACAGTATCATGTGCTGTACTATGTTACAGTATAATGTGCTGTACTATGTTACAGTATAATGTGTTGTACTATGTTACAGTATCATGTGCTGTACTATGTTACAGTATAATGTGCTGTACTATGTTACAGTATAATGTGTTGTACTATGTTACAGTATAATGTGCTGTACTATGTTACAGTATCATGTGCTGTACTATGTTACAGTATAATGTGTTGTACTATGTTACAGTATAATGTGTTGTACTATGTTACAGTATAATGTGCTGTACTATGTTACAGTATAATGTGTTGTACTATGTTACAGTATAATGTGTTGTACTATGTTACAGTATCATGTGTTGTACTATGTTACAGTATAATGTGTTGTACTATGTTACAGTATAATGTGTTGTACTATGTTACAGTATCATGTGTTGTACTATGTTACAGTATCATGTTGTGTACTATGTTACAGTATAATGTGTTGTACTATGTTACAGTATAATGTGTTGTACTATGTTACAGTATCATGTGCTGTACTATGTTACAGTATAATGTGTTGTACTATGTTACAGTATAATGTGTTGTACTATGTTACAGTATAATGTGTTGTACTATGTTACAGTATAATGTGCTGTACTATGTTACAGTATAATGTGTTGTACTATGTTACAGTATAATGTGTTGTACTATGTTACAGTATAATGTGCTGTACTATGTTACAGTATCATGTGTTGTACTATGTTACAGTATCATGTGCTGTACTGTAATGTACTGACCAGAGCGCGGGCGTTGGCCTTGGCCCCCTTGTCCAGCAGCACCTTGGCCATGCGGTGGTGGCCGCAGTGCGCTGCGACGTGCAGCGGGGTCAGGTGGTCCAGTGTGATGTCATCAATCTCAGCATTGTACTGCAGAAGCTGCCTCACACAGTCCATGTGGTCACCCTGGGCTGACATGTGAATGGGGGACAGGCCATTCTGGAGGAGAGAGAGAGAGAGGAAGGATTAGAGCAGACATGTTGATGGGGGACAGGCCACTCTGGAGGAGAGAGAGAGAGAGGGAAGAAGGATTAGAGCAGACATATTGATGGGGGAGGAAGGAAAGATAGAGAGAGAGGAAGAGTGTAACAGAAAGGAAGATAAGGAGTAAAACAGAGAGAGAGAGTGGGGGGTGAGGGGGGCAATGAAAAAGAGGATTGGTGCCAAACAGAAAGAGGGGGTGGTGCAACAGAAAGAGAGAGAAAGAGAGAGAGAGCAAGAGAGAGGGGAAGGTGCAACAGGGAGTCAACAGCATTGAGTTTGACATTCATCAGAACACCTAAGGTCACACTCACACATCATCAAAGCTGTTACAGTGATTTCTGCTTATCATGCAAATGTGGGAGTGTGGAGGCCTGAGCTAGAGGGGGTGGGATGAGGCGTTCGGCCTGCTTTAGGGATGAGGCGTTCGGCCTGCTTTAGGGATGAGGCGTTCGGCCTGCTTTAGGGGGATGAGTCGTTCGGCCTGCTTTAGGGGGATGAGGCGTTCGGCCTGCTTTAGGGATGAGGCGTTCGGCCTGCTTTAGGGGGATGAGGCGTTCGGCCTGCTTTAGGGATGAGGCGTTCGGCCTGCTTTAGGGGGATGAGGCGTTCGGCCTGCTTTAGGGGGATGAGGCGTTCGGCCTGTTTAAGGGATGAGGCGTTCGGCCTGCTTTAGGGATGAGGCGTTCGGCCTGCTTTAGGGCGATGAGGCGTTCGGCCTGCTTTAGGGGGATGAGGCGTTCGGCCTGCTTTAGGGATGAGGCGTTCGGCCTGCTTTAGGGGGATGAGGCGTTCGGCCTGCTTTAGGGGGATGAGGCGTTCGGCCTGCTTTAGGGATGAGGCGTTCGGCCTGCTTTAGGGATGAGGCGTTCGGCCTGCTTTAGGGCGATGAGGCGTTCGGCCTGCTTTAGGGGGATGAGGCGTTCGGCCTGCTTTAGGGATGAGGCGTTCGGCCTGCTTTAGGGATGAGGCGTTCGGCCTGCTTTAGGGATGAGGCGTTCGGCCTGCTTTAGGGATGACGCGTTCGGCCTGCTTTAGGGATGACGCGTTCGGCCTGCTTTAGGGCACCTTGGTCTTGGCCTGGATCGGAGCCCCCTGGTCCAGCAGGAGCTCCACGATACGAACGTGGCCGTTCCTGGCTGCACAGTGCAGAGGAGTCAGCTCATCCTGGAAACAGAGGATAGAAGCACAGAGAGGAGTAACAGCAGAACAGCAGAACGAGAGGAGAACAGAGATCCAATAGAAGACAGAGGAGGGGACAACATGACATGACACTGACAACATGGAGACATTACCTTAGTGACTGCATCAATCTGGGCCCCTCTGTCCAGCAGTAGTTTGACCATGATCACATTGCCCCTCCTGGAAGCGATATGCAGGGGGGTGATACCATTCTGAGAAAAGAGGGGTGGGACAGTCTGTTAGTCAGAACCACTAGATCCAGCCCATCTGTCCTCTCTGTTGGGGGGAGGTCTGACCTTGGGAGTGAAGTTGACATTGGCTCCTCTGTTAAGCAGGAGCTGGGCCACGCTTAGGTTCTCATAGTGGGCAGCAATGTGGAGAGGAGTGAAGCCAGTCTGAAATAAACACAGCTTCTATTACAGCCAGTTAGGGCTGGGCGATATGGCCTAAAAAACACAGCTTCTATTACAGCCAGTTAGGGCTGGGCAATATGGCCTAAAAAACAAATCACAATTTTTTTCTAAGGTAAGGACAATTTCGATTTGTATCTCGATTTTTCTTGTTTATTCTATAAACAAACAAAAATATCAAGAACTGTTTTTAAAAGTGATTTCTTTATTTACAAAATAACAAATGTGATTATGCCTTATTAACTTGTCTAGGCTCAAACTGTGACACCCCTGTTACACTATCAATCATAGATTTCTAGTAAAAAGGTTAGCATTGCAGCTAAATTGGAAAATGTAATTACTCAAACGTTGGAATTACAATGGATGTAAAAACTGGAAGATTTGGAAGATTTAAATCTCCCAGCCCTACAGCCAGTTCTCAGGAAAAATTTCTACTTAGTGGGACATAGTATCACATCTAAAACTAATCATATTTCCACCTCTATAAGGCAATATGGGCCATAGTTTATAAAGCTTATCTCACTAAGCTAATTACACCTCTCTAAGGCAATATGGCCCATAGTTTATAAAGCTAATCTCACTAAGCTAATTACACCTCTATACGGCAATATGGGACATAGTTTATAAAGCTAATCTCACTAAGCTAATTACACCTCTATACGGCAATATGGGACATAGTTCACAAAGCTAATCTCACTAAGCTAATTACACCTCTATACGGCAATATGTGACATCGTTTATAAAGCTAATGTGCTAACCCTGACACCAGTGGACAGTACCTAGCTACATGCTAACCGTGACACCAGTGGACAGTACCTAGCTACATGCTAACCCTGACACCAGTGGACAGTACCTAGCTACATGCTAACCGTGACACCAGTGGACAGTACCTAGCTTTGTGCTAACCCTGACACCAGTGGACAGTACCTAGCTACATGCTAACCCTCACACCAGTGGGCAGTACCTAGCTTTGTGCTAACCCTGAAACCAGTGGACAGTACTTGGCTTTATGCTAACCCTGACACCAGTGGACAGTACCTGGCTTTATGCTAACCCTGACACCAGTGGGCAGTACCTAGCTTCATGCTTTAATGTGTGTACCAAAATGATGACTGTTCTACACAAGTTTTATTGAGTCGGTGCTGTCCTTTTGTATTGTGGCATGGTTTGGGAACCTGAATCTGGCCAATAAGAATAGGCTTGGTCGGTTTGTCAGAGTGGCCAGTAAAGTTATTGGGGTGAACCAAGCACAGCTCTCTGACCTTTAAGATCGGCAGGTCGTAAGGAAGGCCCATGCCATATTGGACTGTACTGACCACCCCCTGCAGAGGGAGTTTGAGCTTCTGCCTTCAGGTAGAAGATATAAAGTTCCAATTCATAGGACTACAAAATTCAAAGACTCCTTTGTTTGCACTGTAATTAGTAGACTGAATTTGCACAAATGATTGCACTAAGCACTTTTAGCACTCAGCAATTTGCTCATCTTTTGTCTTCACATGAAGGGATCTTGTACTGTGCTGTATTGTATTATTGTCTCTGTGTTCTGTCTGGAATGTTGTCTTTCATCTTGTATTTATGATGGATTTAATGTGTTTTTTAATTCCTGGCTGCAACCAAATTTCCCCTAGTGGGATAATACAATTTGACTTGACTTGACCTTGACACCAGTGGACAATGCCTAGCTTCATGCTAACCTTTGCATCAGTGGACATTACCTAGCTTTTTGCCAACCCTGACACCAGTGGACAATGCCTAGCTTCATGCTAACCTTAGCATCAGTGGACCGTACCTAGCTTTTTGCTAAGCCTGAAACCAGTGGACAGTACCTAGTTTTACGCTTACCCTGACACCAGTGGACAGTACCTAGCTTTACGCTTACCCTGACATCAGTGGACAGTACCTAGCTTTACACTTACCCTGACACCAGTGGACAGTACCTAGCTTTACGCTTACCCTGACACCAGTGGACAGTACCTAGCTTTACACTTACCCTGACACCAGTGGACAGTACCTAGCTTAACGCTTACCCTGAAACCAGTGGACAGTACCTAGCTTTAAGCTTACCCTGACACCAGTGGACAGTACCTAGCTTTACGCTTACCCTGAAACCAGTGGACAGTACCTAGCTTTTCGCTTACCCTGACACCAGTGGACAGTACCTAGCTTTACGCTTACCCTGACACCAGTGGACAGTACCTAGCTTTACGCTTACCCTGACACCAGTGGATAGTACCTAGCTACATGCTAACCCTGACACCAGTGGGCAGTACCTAGCTACATGCTAACCCTGACACCAGTGTATAATACCTTGCTGAGCACGTCTGCATTGGGGTCGTTTTGCAGCAGCACGGCGGCGGTGCGCGTGTCGTCGTTGCGTGCGGCGATGTGCAGTGCCGGGAGGCGGACCTTACCTTTGGTACCGTAGTTAATAAGCAGAGCCACTACGTTCTCATGACCCTGCTGGAGGGCCACTGCTAACGGAGTGAATCCATCCTGAATGGAGAAAGAGGGGGACAAGAGTGGAAGGAAGGAGGAACCGATGGAGAGATGAGGCAAGGAAGAAGGTTAAGAGAAAGGGGCAAGGACAGAAACAGACAGCCAAGAAAACCAAGATTGTCAAGGCCAGGTAACCATGGTGATGTCAGGTAAGCTTATTGACACAGCTAATCATTCTACATCGGGCTGAGTCCTGTGGCTTCTAACCGGAGAAGTGTCTAAAAATAAACAAGAAGTGGACTCCAGGCTTACCTCTGTGGGAAGGCTCTGATTGGCTCCATTCTCTAGCAGGAACTTGACAACTTCCAGGTGGTTCTCCTGCGCTGCCATGTAGAGAGGACTGAAGCCTTTCTGTTAACACAGGGCAGCAGACAGTAAGAATGCACACGGACGCACACACGCACATACACCACACACACACGCACACGATATCTCACCAATGACTGTGGGTTAGGGCTGAAGTTATTATTTCTTTTCTTTTATTATCATTACAGCACTACTGACAGACCTGTGACTGGGAGTTGACGTTGGCGCCGTAGTTGACAAGCTCAGCCACCACTTTCTCCTGTCCAGCCAGAGCAGCAATGTGGAGTGCTGTGTTACCTTTCTGCAGGAGGGACACACACACACACACCATTAAACACACACACACACACACACACACCATTAAACACACACACACACACACACCATCACACACACACACACAGCTCTAACATTAGGTCGCATCCCACACACCTCTAACATTAGGACCATCACACACACACCTCTAACATTAGGACCATACCACACACCTCTAACATTAGGACCATCACACACACATACACACACCTCCAACATTGGGACCATCACACACACACCTCTAACATTAGTAGCATCACACACACACACACACACACCTCTAACATTACGACCATCACACACACACTTCTAACATCAGGACCACCACAATAGACACCTCATCACACACACACACCTCTAATATTAGGACCATCACACACACCTCTAACATTAAGACCATCACACACACACACCTCTAACATTAGGACCATCCCACACACACACCTCTAACATTAAGACCATCACACACACACCTCTAACATCAGGACCATCACAACAGACACCTCATCACACACACACACACCTCTAACATTAGGACAATCACACAAACACCTCTAACATTAGGACCATCATACACACTCCTAACATTAGGACCATCACACACACACACCTTTAACATTAGGACCATCACACACACACACACACGCACACACACACACACACCTCTAACATTAGAACCATCACACTCACCTCTACCATTAGGACCATCACACACACACCTCTAATATTAGGACCATCACACACACACACATACCTCTAACATTAGGACCATCACACACACACACACCTCTAACATTAAAACCATCACACACACACACACACACACCTCTAACATTAGGACCATCACACACACACCTCTAACATTAGGACCATCACACACACACCTCTAACATCAGGACCATCACAACAGACACCTCATCACACACACACACCTCTAACATTAGGACAATCACACAAACACCTCTAACATTAGGACCATCATACACACCTATAACATTAACACACACACCGTTAACATTAGGACCATCACACACACACACACACACACACACACACACACACACACCTCTAACATTAGAACCATCACACTCACCTCTAACATTAGGACCATCACACACACACCTCTAATATTAGGACCATCACACAGACACACACACACCTCTAACATTAGGACCATCACACACACACACCTCTAACATTAGGACCATCACACACACACCTCTAACATTAGAACCATCACACACACACACACACACCTCTAACATTAGGACCATCACACACACACCTATAACATTAGGACCATCACACACACACCTATAACATTAGGACCATAACACACACACACCTCTAACATTAGTAGCATCACCCTCACACACACACCTCTAACATTAAGACCATCACACACACACCTCTAACATCAGGACCATCACAACAGACACCTCATCACACACACACACCTCTAACATTAGGACCATCACACACACACCTCTAACATTAGAACCATCACACACTCACCTCTAGCATTAGGACCATCACACACACACCACTAACATTAGGACCATCACACACACTCTTCTAACATTAGTATCTGTGAGTTAAGAGAGAGGTACCTTAGTGGTGGTCTCCAGCACGATGCCAGCGTGAAGCAGAGCCAGCACCATTTTGACGTGACCTTCTTTGGAGGCAAGATGTAAGCCATTAAGTCCGTTCTGAAAGAGTCCACACAAAACAAATATAATTTACTGCAAATGTATCTGACTAAATAATGGAAATAGAGTCAAAAGGCAAAAGCACATATCAAATATCCAACACCCCCTGGACCTGCACCACATTCCAGAAATTCTACATGAATGCACAAAACAGCAGTTTACTGCTTTTTAGCATTGCAAAAGGCCTCACACTTTGCCCTGGAATCAACACAGATCACTAAAAAAAGTATCTGTTTGGTTTGTGTGAGTGTTAGGGTTAGGGTTACAGGGTCCCTGGAAAAAAAAACACAACCTCAAGTCATGTCAGGGCTTCCACCATGATTGTAACACTGACACTGTCCACTAGGGGTCAGTCTGAGGCACGTCTGCTGCCTGCATGCTGCAGTGTCCCGCTGTTGAGCATACTGACGATGAACAGCCTGTACAGCTATGCTGCAGTGTGACCATGACTGGACCAAAATGTCAACGGAGACACACAAATTATATTTTGTACGCAATATATAAATAATATATGAATAATAAATAAATGATTTTCATATATAAATATTGTGTGTGCATTATTTTTATGTAATCCAATTTAATTTATCAATTTAGGAATGTACTGTATAATATATATATATATATATATATATATATATGTGTGTGTGTGTGTGTGTGTGTGTGTGTGATATATTCAATTTCGTGTTGACACATCATTATGTCATTAAGTTTGACAGCCCTAACATATGTAAAAACGGGTTAACACAAATTGTTTGAATGCGTTCATTCCTAATAGGAGACACACCTGTAGTAGTCTACAGCCTGATAGAAGTGTCTGTGTGTGCATAGTCTACAGCCTGATAGAAGTGTGTGTGTGTGCATAGTCTACAGCCTGATAGAAGTGTCTGTCTATGTGTGTGTGTGTGTGTGTGTGTGTGTGTGTGTGTGTGTGTGTGTGTGTGTGTGTGTGTGTGTGTGTGTGTGTGTGTGTGTGTGTGTGTGTGTGTGTGTGCGTGTGCGCGCAGTAGTAGTCTTTGGCCCGATAGAAGTGGGTGTTTATTCCCCTGTAGACCCGAGCAGGGCCGGATGCCAGGAATACCATCCATTCACACACACACACACACACTTCTATCATTAACTCGCCCACTGACGACTCTCCCAGTCAAGTATTCGGATCCAACAGCTCACTCCCGGTAATAAAGAGGTTAAAGGAGAATAATGATCCCATTCAGACATGAGGCTGGTGTTTGGGTTAGGGTTAGATAGTAAATCATAACCATTCAGACATGAGACTGGTGTTAGGGTTAGATAGTAAACCATAACCATTCAGACATGAGACTGGTGTTAGGGTTAGATAGTAAATCATAACCATTCAAACATGAGACTGGTGTTAGGGTTAGATAGTAAATCATAACCATTCAAACATGAGACTGGTGTTAGGTTTGATAGTAAATCATAACCATTCAGACATGAGGCTGGTGTTAGGGTTAGATAGTAAATCATAACCATTCAGACATGAGACTGGTGTTAGGGTTAGATAGTAAATCATAACCATTCAAACATGAGACTGGTGTTAGGGTTAGATAGTAAATCATAACCATTCAGACATGAGGCTGGTGTTAGGGTTAGATAGTAAATCATAACCATTCAGACATGAGGCTGGTGTTAGGTTTGATAGTAAATCATAACCATTCAGACATGAGACTGGTGTTAGGGTTAGATAGTAAATCATAACCATTCAGACATGAGACTGGTGTTTGGGTTAGATAGTAAATCATAACCATTCAGACATGAGGCTGGTGTTAGGGTTAGATTGTAAATCATAACCATTCAGACATGAGACTGGTGTTAGGGTTAGATAGTAAATCATAACCATTCAGACATGAGGCTGGTGTTAGGTTTGATAGTAAATCATAACCATTCAGACATGAGGCTGGTGTTAGGGTTAGATAGTAAATCATAACCATTCAAACATGAGACTGGTGTTAGGGTTAGATAGTAAATCATAACCATTCAGACATGAGACTGGTGTTAGGGTTAGATAGTAAATCATAACCATTCAGACATGAGACTGGTGTTAGGGTTAGATTGTAAATCATAACCATTCAGACATGAGGCTGGTGTTAGGGTTAGATAGTAAATCATAACCATTCAGACATGAGGCTGGTGTTAGGGTTAGATAGTAAATCATAACCATTCAGACATGAGTCTGGTGTTAGGGTTAGATAGTAAATCATAACCATTCAGACATGAGGCTGGTGTTTGGGTTAGATAGTAAATCATAACCATTCAGACATGAGGCTGGTGTTAGGGTTAGATAGTAAATCATAACAATTCAGACATGAGGCTGGTGTTAGGTTTGATAGTAAATCATAACCATTCAGACATGAGGCTGGTGTTAGGGTTAGATAGTAAATCATAACCATTCAGACATGAGGCTGGTGTTAGGGTTAGATAGTAAATCATAACCATTCAGACATGAGGCTGGTGTTAGGTTTGATAGTAAATCATAACCATTCAGACATGAGACTGGTGTTAGGGTTAGATAGTAAATCATAACCATTCAGACATGAGACTGGTGTTTGGGTTAGATAGTAAATCATAACCATTCAGACATGAGGCTGGTGTTAGGGTTAGATTGTAAATCATAACCATTCAGACATGAGACTGGTGTTAGGGTTAGATAGTAAATCATAACCATTCAGACATGAGGCTGGTGTTAGGTTTGATAGTAAATCATAACCATTCAGACATGAGGCTGGTGTTAGGGTTAGATAGTAAATCATAACCATTCAGACATGAGACTGGTGTTTGGGTTAGATAGTAAATCATAACCATTCAGACATGAGGCTGGTGTTAGGGTTAGATAGTAAATCATAACCATTCAGACATGAGACTGGTGTTTGGGTTAGATAGTAAATCATAACCATTCAGACATGAGGCTGGTGTTAGGGTTAGATTGTAAATCATAACCATTCAGACATGAGACTGGTGTTAGGGTTAGATAGTAAATCATAACCATTCAGACATGAGGCTGGTGTTAGGTTTGATAGTAAATCATAACCATTCAGACATGAGGCTGGTGTTAGGGTTAGATAGTAAATCATAACCATTCAGACATGAGACTGGTGTTTGGGTTAGATAGTAAATCATAACCATTCAGACATGAGGCTGGTGTTAGGGTTAGATTGTAAATCATAACCATTCAGACATGAGGCTGGTGTTAGGGTTAGATTGTAAATCATAACCATTCAGACATGAGACTGGTGTTAGGGTTAGATAGTAAATCATAACCATTCAGACATGAGGCTGGTGTTAGGTTTGATAGTAAATCATAACCATTCAGACATGAGGCTGGTGTTAGGGTTAGATAGTAAATCATAACCATTCAGACATGAGACTGGTGTTTGGGTTAGATAGTAAATCATAACCATTCAGACATGAGGCTGGTGTTAGGGTTAGATTGTAAATCATAACCATTCAGACATGAGGCTGGAGTTAGGGTTAGATAGTAAATCATAACCATTCAGACATGAGACTGGTGTTTGGGTTAGATAGTAAATCATAACCATTCAGACATGAGACTGATCTGATTTGACAGGTTGATGTGGATGTTTATCAAGCTGACTGATCTGATTGGACAGGTTGATGTGAATGTTTAACTATCAGACTGATCTGATTGGACAGGTTGATGTGGATGTTTAACCACCAGATGAACCTGATTGGACCGGTTGATGTGGATGTTTAACAAGCAGACTGATCTGATTGGACAGGTTAATGTGAATGTTTAACCAACAGATGAACTTGATTGGACAGGTTGATGTGGATGTTTAACAAGCAGACTGATCTGATTGGACAGGTTGATGTGGATGTTTAAGCAACAGATGAACTTGATTGGACAGGTTGATGTGGCTGTTTATCTAGCAGACTAACCTGATTGGACAAGTTGATGTCGATGCCGTTCTTAATGTGATCCAAGGCCTTTTCCAGGTTTCCTGAACGAGCTGCCCGCAGGAAACTAGTGGCTGCATCCGCCTGAGGGCCGACAATAGAGGAGGAATGGAAGAAAGAAAGACAGCAGAGAGGAGAGGACAAACAGGGAGGTGGAGAAAGAGGGGCATTAAACTCAGCCAGGCTACCTGTTAGCTGCTATAGAACACACCTTCTCCTCCACACAGCCAGGCTACCTGTTAGCTGCTATAGAACACACCTTCCCCTCCACACAGCCAGGCTACCTGTTAGCTGCTATAGAACACACCTTCTCCTCCACACAGCCAGGCTACCTGTTAGCTGATATAGAACACACCTTCCCCTCCACACAGCCAGGCTACCTGTTAGCTGCTATAGAACACACCTTCTCCTCCACACAGCCAGGCTACCTGTTAGCTGATATAGAACACACCTTCCCCTCCACACAGCCAGGCTACCTGTTAGCTGATATAGAACACACCTTCCCCTCCACACAGTCAGGCTACCTGTTAGCTGATATAGAACACACCTTCCCCTCCACACAGCCAGGCTACCTGTTAGCTATAGGACACACCTTCCCCTCCACACAGCCAGGCTACCTGTTAGCTGATATAGAACACACCTTCCCCTCCACAAAGCCAGGCTACCTGTTAGCTGATATAGAACACACCTTCCCCTCCACACAGCCAGGCTACCTGTTAGTTGATATAGAACACACCTTCCCCTCCACACAGCCAGGCTACCTGTTAGCTGATATAGAACACACCTTCCCCTCCACACAGCCAGGCTACCTGTTAGCTATAGGACACACCTTCCCCTCCACACAGCCAGGCTACCTGTTAGTTGATATAGAACACACCTTCCCCTCCACACAGCCAGGCTACCTGTTAGCTGATATAGAACACACCTTCTCCTCCACACAACCAGGCTACCTGTTAGCTAGTTAGCTGATATAGGACAATCCTAACCTTAACCCCATGGTTCCAGTTTATCACACAGTCACACACACACACACACACTAAAGATGCATGGCTATTGTGCCAATATTCTGCCACTCCATTCCAGGTGGTTCAGTTATGTATTGGCAGAAGGGTGGACGGTGGAGGAAGCCAAGAAGCCCCTAAATGCCTCCCTACCCATGAAAGAATAATGAGAGCCATCAGACTGAGGAGCTTCCCGTTGTCTTCTCCCACTCTGCTACTAAAACGGAGGAGCTGAAATATTTATAGCCTCAGTCATACCACTGCTTCTGCACGGAGCCATTACAATCAGAGCACACGTTCTGTGTCTGTAGCTCTGCTGTCTCACTCTAGCTGGAGCAATGCGATGCACAGGAATGCAAAACAGAATACATAAACTATAGACTATACACTATCCCCTAATAAAGATATTGAATATAGACTTTGTATCACAGGACACACACTGTAGACCAAAGGTCTCAAACTCAAATAATTGTGGGGCCCATTTCCGTCCAGCTGTTGTCTTGGAGTGACGTTCATCAAATAGACTATAACACCAGCATTCAATTTTCCCCTTGGGGGATTCATGAAGTATTTCATATCATATCGTACTAGCGCAACATTATCAAGTCATTTTAACTAAATTTTGCTATTCTGGAAATGTTAAACTTTAAAAAGGCAAATCATTTATTCATTTTAACCATCCATTGGTAGAAGAAGCCATCAGAATGTAGATTAAATATGAAGTTTAGCAGAAGTGGCAGTTGTCCCCCTACATGTAAGTCCTTCAGTTAACGCAAAACAGGTAGGCCTACCAATCCCCCCAAACTAACAAACCCATCCGTGATGCATGGATGTTCTCTAGAGAGGTGTACTCTAGACAGGTGGACTAGACAGGTGTACTCTAGGCAGGTGGACTAGACAGGTGGACTGGACAGGTGCATTAGACAGGTGTACTCTAGACAGGTGGACTAGACAGGTGGACAAGACAGGTGGACTCTAGGCAGGAGGACTAGACAGGTGTACTCTAGGCAGGTGGACTAGACAGATGTACTCTAGAGAGGTGAACTAGACAGGTGTACTCTAGACAGGTGAACTAGGCAGGTAGACTAGACATGTGGACTAGACAGGTGGACTAGACATGTGGACTAGACAGGTGGACTAGACAGGTGGACTAGGCAGGTAGACTAGACAGGTGGACTAGACAGGTGGACTAGACATGTGGACTAGACATGTGGACTAGACAGGTGGACTAGGCAGGTAGACTAGACATGTGGACTAGACAGGTGGACTAGACATGTGGACTAGACATGTGGACTAGGCAGGTAGACTAGACAGGTGGACTAGACAGGTGGACTAGGCAGGTAGACTAGACATGTGGACTAGACAGGTGGACTAGGCAGGTGGACTAGACATGTGGACTAGACAGGTGGACTAGGCAGGTAGACTAGACATGTGGACTAGACAGGTGGACTAGACAGGTGTATGCTAGACAGGTGGACTAGGCAGGTAGACTAGACAGGTGGACTACAACTTCACAGGTTCAAGGCTACATTCCACAAATTTACCATGAGACAACATACTACACACAGACCACACTGGAGGCTAACATACTACACACACAGACCACACTGGAGGCTAACATAATACACACAGACCACACTGGAGACTAAGATACTACACACACAGACCACACTGGAGACTAACATACTACACACACAGACCACACTGGAGACTAACATACTACACACAGACCACACTGGAGACTAACATACTAACCACACAGACCACACTGGAGACTAACATACTACACACACAGACCACACTGGAGACTAACATACTACACACAGACCACACTAGAGGCTAACATACTACACACAGACCACACTGGAGACTAACATACTACACACACAGACCACACTGGAGACTAACATACTACACACACAGACCACACTGGAGACTAACATACTACACACACAGACCACACTGGAGACTAACATACTAACCACACAGACCACACTGGAGACTAACATACTACACACACAGACCACACTGGAGACTAACATACTACACACAGACCACACTAGAGGCTAACATACTACACACAGACCACACTGGAGACTAACATACTACACACACAGACCACACTGGAGACTAACATACTACACACACAGACCACACTGGAGACTAAGATACTACACACACAGACCACACTGGAGACTAACATACTACACACAGACCACACTGGAGACTAACATACTACACACACAGACCACACTGAAGACTAACATACTACACACACAGACCATCCTGGAGACTAACATACACACAGACCACACTAGAGGTCATATGAAACCACTTTCTTTGTTTGTTTTTTACATGACTTTTGCATCCTTGCATATCTTGCACAGTCATTGCCTCGAGCTGCATTTTCTTTTAAGACAGATCATGATTACAGTGTCTGCAGGTTGTGGTGGTAACACATGCCTGTGCTGAAGGTGGTAACACATGCCTGTGCTGAAGGTGGTTACAAATTGGTGATACCAGTATATTCTGACACTGCCTAAATGCAACATTAGTTCAATTTTCTAGAGAATGAAAATACTGCCAAATTGCGTTGATTTTAGTGTTGTCTGTCCCTTTATCTGTCTGCCTCCTCCCTCTCTCCCTCCCTCCCTCCCTCTATCCCTTTGTGTGTCTGCCTCTTCCCTATCTTTCTCCCTCTGTCCATTGCTTGGTCTATCTGCCTACTCCCTCTCATTCTCCCTCTGTCCATCTCTTGGTCTGTCTGCCTCCTCCCTCTTTCCTCCTTCCTTCCCTCTATCTCTCTCTTTCCTTTCTCTCTCTGTCCCTTTCTCTCTCTTCCCTCTCTCTCCCTCTCGCTCTGTCACCGTTCAATATTCATTAGCACTGCAGAAGTGCTGACCGCTGTGCATGCTGGGAGAGCTTGCTGCGTATGACATCATTGCTCCGAAGCTGGGCTTCCTCCATGGTGACGGGCGCACACTTCCTCTTAGAGGGATTCCAACATCATCGCCACTGAAATAACCCTCCTCACATCTCATCATTCAATTTACCACATATCTTCATGTCCTCAAAGTATAATCCAAAAATCACCAGTTAGCATTCTGTTGACAATTCATCCATATATTTATATCTGTATACATATGTATATGTATATATTTAGAGAATAATGAAACAGCTAGTTTGTTCAATATAGGGGGCTAAATGGCAGCAGGATTGGCTGCACAGGGCAGAGGATTTGGTGGCTTGGAGTGTGGTGGAAAAGCAGTGATGGACGAAGTACATCAATCCTGAAAGAATTAAAACTAAATATTACGTCTCTAAAAGTAGAAGTCTTCAATTTAAAGTTCTACTTGAGTCAATGTACAAAAGTACCTGTACAAAAGCAAAAAGTACTATAATTTAGTATGGTTATGTTTGTCAGGGGTTGTTGACAAGACAAACGGTATTTAAAAATACAGTAGGCAAGCTTTACTATTTATTTAAAAAATGACACTTATTAGAAACAGTTTTCCCTTTGAATAATAATTCAAGTTATGTGTGTGTGTGTGTGTGTGTGTGTGTGTGTGTGTGTGTGTATGCGTAACCCTTAATTGTATGCCATTACCCAAAGCTCTTCAATAAAGCTTGTTCTTTCATGTAGTGTGTTAACCTGGCATGTGTTAGGGTTAGGGTTAATAAATAAAGCTCAATAAAAAGTTAAATAAAGCTTGTTCTTTCATGTAGTGTGTTAACCTGGCAGGTGTTTACACTGTTATAGAACTCCACAGGGCTTTCAGATATGGTCAAGGGTGTTGCAGTGCCCTGACCACCGTAGGCAAGTGACTGCCAGACATTTTCCTAATCCTGATGCATATCAGGCTCTCTTGTGTATCAATCTATCCAACTAGATAATGTCTATGGTTCAAACAAATGTCATGAGCCGACTGAAGCGATGATTGGTAGACCTCAGTATGAACATGTGATGTAAAATTCTATAGAATCTTTTAGACAATCAATTTTCTCCACATCAAAGTAATGAGTACCGGCAGATATCGCAAAGTAGTGAATTAAAAAGTAGCATATTTTGGATTGAAATGTAGTGAAGTCTCCCAAAATGGAAACACTTGAGAAAAGTACAGATAATTGAAAAGGGTACTTAAAGGTGCAGTATATAAGTTTGAACTTCTTGCCAATTTACATTTATTACATACCTCCTGGAGGATAACATTAAATCAAATGCTCAGAGAGGTGCGCTCAATATGAGCGCTGTGGACCCTGTATTCAGCTTTAAAAAAATCTAGGGACGACTGCCTTAACCAAACCAATCAGGAGAGTTGTTGCAAGTAGGCACGGCTACCGGCACCTCGAGTCTCACTCTAACACAGTGTGTGTAACAGTCTCACTCTAACACAGTGTGTGTAACAGTCTCACTCTAACACTCAGTGTGTGTAACAGTCTCACTCTAACACAGTGTGTGTAACAGTCTCACTCTAACACTCAGTGTGTGTAACAGTCTCACTCTAACACCCAGTGTGTGTAACAATCTCACTCTAGCACAGTGTGTGTAACAGTCTCACTCTAACACTCAATGTGTGTAACAGTCTCACTCTAACACAGTGTGTGTAACAGTCTCACTCTAACACAGTGTGTGTAACAGTCTCACTCTAACACTCAGTGTGTGTAACAGTCTCACTCTAACACAGTGTGTGTAACAGTCTCACTCTTACACTCAGTGTGTGTAACAGTCTCACTCTAACACAGTGTGTGTAACAGTCTCACTCTAACACTCAGTGTGTGTAACAATCTCACTCTTACACCCAGTGTGTGTAACAGTCTCACTCTAACACAGTGTGTGTAACAGTCTCACTCAAAAACCGTGTGTGTAACAGTCTCAATCTAACACGCAGTGTGTGTAACAGTCTCACTCTAACACAGTGTGTATAACAGTCTCACTCTAACACCCAGTGTGTGTAACAATCTCACTCTAGCACAGTGTGTGTAACAGTCTCACTCTAACACTCAATGTGTGTAACAGTCTCACTCTAACACAGTGTGTGCAACAGTCTCACTCTAACACAGTGTGTGTAACAGTCTCACTCTAACACTCAGTGTGTGTAACAGTCTCACTCTAACACAGTGTGTGTAACAGTCTCACTCTAAAACTCAGTGTGTGTAACAGTGGGTGGAGATCTGCCTACATCCAGGAATCTAGCGCAACGTGAACTCCGAAAACCCTCCTCCAGTCACGGATGGATGAAAACTTTGAAGCTAAACAGCAAGGATGGGACGCTGCTGACTTCAACTGATCAGGTGATGGGACGCTGGAAGGAGCACTTTGAGGAACTCCTAAACCCGACAAATCCCCCCTCTATGGTTGAGGCGGAGCTAGAGGATGATGGGGGATCAACGCCAATTTCCCTGGTGGAGGTCACTGAGGTAGTCAAACAACTCCACAGTGGCAAAGCCCCAGGGGTTGATGAGATCCGCCCTGAAATGCTGAAGGCTCTGGGTGTTGAGGGACTGTCATGGATGACACGTCTCATCAACATTGCGTGGAGGTCAGGAACAGCACCTAAGGAGTGGCAGACCGGGGTGGTGGTTCCCCTCTTCAAAAAGGGGGACCGGAGAGTGTGTGCCAATTATAGGGGCATCACATTACTCAGCCTCCCCGGGAAAGTTTACTCTAGGGTGTTGGAAAGGAGGGTCCGGACGATAGTCGAACCTCGGATTGAAGAGGAACAATGCGGTTTCCGACCAGGGCGTGGAACAACGGGCCAACTTTTTACTCTCGCAAGGATCCTGGAGGGGGCCTGGGAGTATGACTATCCGGTCTAAATGTGTTTTGTAGATTAGGAGAAGGCGTATGACCGGGTCCCCAGGGAGCTATTGTGGGAGGTGCTGCGGGAGTATGGGGTGAGGGGGTCACTACTTAGGGCCATCCAATCTCTGTACTCCCAAAGCGAAAGCTGTGTCCGGGTTCTCGGCAGTAAGTCAAACTCGTTTCCAGTGAGGGTTGGTCTCCTACAGGGCTGCGCTTTGTCACCGATTCTGTTTGTGACATTCATGGACAGGATTTCAAGGCGCAGCCGCGGGGGAGGAGGGCTCCAGCTTGGTGAGCTTGGGATCACGTCACTGCTTTTTGCGGATGATGTGGTACTGATGGCGTCATCAGCCTGCGACCTTCAGCACTCATTGGATCGGTTTGCAGCCGAGTGTGAAGCGGCTGGGATGAAGATCAGCACCTCCAAGTCTGAGGCCATGGTTCTCAGCAGGAAACCGATGGAGTGTTTACTCCAGGTAGGGAATGAGTCCTTACCCCAAGTGAAGGAGTTTAAGTATCTTGGGGTTTTGTTCTCGAGTGACGGGAAAATGGAACGTGAGTTGGGCCGGAGAATCGGAGCAGCAGGAGCGGTATTGCAGTCGCTGTATCGCACCGTTGTAACGAAGAGAGAGTTGAGCCGAAAGGCAAAGCTCTCAATCTTCTGGTCTATCTTTGTTCCTACTCTCACCTATGGTCACGAAGGATGGGTCATGACCGAAAGAACGAGATCACGGATACAAGCGGCCGAAATGAGTTGCCTCCGGCGGGTGGCTGGCTTCTCCCTTAGAGATAGGGTGAGAAGTTCAGTCATCCGGGAGGGACTCAGAGTAGATCCGCTGCTTCTTTGCGTAGAAAGGAGCCAGTTGAGGTGGTTCGGGCATCTAGTTAGGATGCCACCTGGCCGCCTCCCTAGGGAGGTGTTCCAGGCACGTCCAGCTGGGCGGAGGCCACGGGGCAGACCAAGGACCAGGTGGAGGGATTATATCTCCATGCTGGTCGGGGAGCGCCTTGGAATCCCCCAGTCAGAGCTGGCGGATGTGGCCCGGGAAAGGGAAGGATGGGGCTCTCTGCTGGAACTACTACCTCCGCGACCCGATCGGATAAGCGGACGAAGATGATGATGATGATGATGACAACATAGAGTCGAAGCTCTGCCCGTTTCAGTACTTAATAGGTAATTTTTGAATAGTAACAAGTTGCTAGTCTCCACCACCTTCGTTCAGACTTTGACTGTCAATGTGTAGAAAGCTGGAACCGAGGTTAACATTACCCTAACCCCAGTACAGTCACATAACATGACATATGTTCCTCACTGCAGGTTTTTCTCGGACACACAAGCACACACACATCCACACCCTCTTTCCTTGTTCTCCCCGACAACTCATAAGTAAGACTAGCCTTACTTTTAAAAGTGGCCAAATTTAACATTGTAATTGTCACTATATTGTCTATCTACTCACATAACGTGGTGTGTAACATTGTCACACCGTGCATATTAAGTATGCGTGAGTAAGTGTGTATGTGGACAGTATATTTGTTTTTCCTCTCCCCTTGCTTCACCTCTAGTGCACCATCCACCAATCAGCTGAGAGTCAACATATCCATCTGGTGTTACAAATAGCCTGTCTACTATCGTATCTCTGCTGGAGACATACTGTCCCCATCACAACAAGGTTACAACAAAGCCTGTCTATGGAGACATACTGTCCCCTTCAAAACAAGGGTTACAACAAAGTCTGTCCCTGCAGACATACTGTCCCCATCAAAACAAGGTTACAACAAAGCCTGTCTCTGGAGACATACTGTCCCCTTCAAAACAAGGTTACAACAAAGCCTGTCTCTGGAGACATACTGTCCCCTTCAAAACAAGGGTTACAACAAAGTCTGTCTCTGGAGACATACTGTCCCCTTCAAAACAAGGTTACAACAAAGCCTGTCTCTGGAGACATACTGTCCCCTTCAAAACAAGGTTGTAACCCAAAAAGCTACATTGAAAGATATAAATTGATTATCCTTAATATTCGCTAAATGAAATACGAGAGGAAAACAAATTAGAATGAGCTATTGAAAGGGAATGTGAACTGTCTGGGTATTTAACTTAATTGACAAGAGAGAAAGAGAAACTTTAACAAAACACAGAAAAAGTAACCACCCTCTGGCCATAGAGACAGGACGCCACAGAAACAATTGGTTGTCTAGAGAGCTTGGACTGTGTACTCACTGTCAGTCAGGAGAAGAGGACACTAAGAAGCACTTTCTACTTCACTGTAAAAAACACCAGACAGAGATTCAGACCTCAAAAACATTACCACCAAGACCCCTTTATTTCCCACACTATCAGATTTAGCAAAGTTGAAGACCCTACGAGAAGACACTGATACTTCCACTGACACTTTGCTGCATAATTTGTTATCAACTTTCATATGAATAAGGTGTTAACATCAGCCATATTGGGTTCTGTATTTAAATATAGTATATTAATTATTTTGTTTGAATGTCCTATCTGATTGTGTTAACAATGCATACCATACATGTGTTATTTTAGTACTGAACTGTAGTATCTACAGTTTATTTAGCTATTGTTTTACTTATTGATATTGTTATTCAGTTTTCCTTTTGGTTTTATCTAATGTACTATTACACACACACACACACACACACACACACACACACACACACACACCAAATTAATGTTTACGTTAAAAGTTGTTAACATTTAAACATTATTCTGATATTGAACTGCAATTTTACTCTGGCAACATAGGTGTTCTCCTGTCATGGCAATGAAGTACACTTGACTTGGCTTGACTTGACAGAGACAGATACAGAGAGAGAAAGAGAGAGAGTTAAGGGGGAGAAACAGAGAGAGACAGAGAGAGAGCGAGAGACAGAGAGAGAGAGAGAGAGAGAGAGAAGGGGGAGAGACAGAGATAAGCGGGAGAGACAGTGAGGGAGAGATAAGGGGAGGAGACAGAGAGATGGAGCGATGAGAGAGAGCCTGTGTAGTGAGAGTCTGCTTGTAACCAAGGAATAGAGATTTGTTATAAGAGGGCCGAGGTTGTAACCAAGGAATAGAGATTTGTTTTAAGAGGGGCGAGGTTGTAACCAAGGAATAGAGATTTGTTTTAAGAGGGGCGAGGTTGTAACCAAGGAATAGAGATTTGTTGTAACATAACCGAGGTTGTAACCAAGGAATAGAGATTTGTTGTAACAGGGCAGCGATTGTAACTAAGAAATAGAGATTTGTTTTAAGAAGGGCGAGGTTGTAACCAAGGAATAGAGATTTGTTTGAACAGGGCCGAGGTTGTAACCAAGCAATAGAGATTTGTTTTAACAGGGCCGAGTTTGTAACCAAGGAACAGAGATTTGTTTTAAGAGGGCCGAGGTTGTAACCAAGTAATAGAGATTTGTTTTAAGAGGGGCGAGGTTGTAACCAAGGAATAGATAATTTGTTTTAAGAGGGGCGAGGTTGTAACCAAGGAATAGAGATTTGTTTTAAGAGGGCCGAGGTTGTAACCAAGGAATAGAGATTTGTTTTAACAGGGCCGAGTTTGTAACCAAGTAATAGAGATTTGTTTTAAGAGGGCCGAGGTTGTAACCAAGTAATAGAGATTTGTTTTAAGAGGGGCGAGGTTGTAACCAAGGAATAGAGATTTGTTTTAACATGGCCGAGGTTGTAACCAAGGAATAGATAATTTGTTTTAAGAGGGGCGAGGTTGTAACCAAGGAATAGAGATTTGTTTTAAGAGGGCCGAGGTTGTAACCAAGGAATAGAGATTTGTTTTAACAGGGCCGAGTTTGTAACCAAGTAATAGAGATTTGTTTTAAGAGGGCCGAGGTTGTAACCAAGTAATAGAGATTTGTTTTAAGAGGGGCGAGGTTGTAACCAAGGAATAGAGATTTGTTTTAACATGGCCGAGGTTGTAACCAAGGAATAGATAATTTGTTTTAAGAGGGGCGAGGTTGTAACCAAGGAATAGAGATTTGTTTTAAGAGGGCCGAGGTTGTAACCAAGGAATAGAGATTTGTTTTAAGACGGACGAGGTTGTAACCAAGGAATAGAGATTTGTTTTAAGAGGGGCGAGGTTGTAACCAAGTAATAGAGATTTGTTTTAACATGGCTGAGGTTGTAACCAAGGAATAGAGATTTGTTTTAAGAGGGGCGAGGTTGTAACCAAGGAATAGAGATTTGTTTTAAGAGGAGCGGGTTTGTAACCAAGGAACAGAGATTTGTTTTAAGAGGGGCGAGGTTGTAACCAAGGAATAGAGATTTGTTTTAACAGGGCCGAGGTTGTAACCAAGGAATAGAGATTTGTTTTAAGAGGGCCGAGTTTGTAACCAAGGTATAGAGATTTGTTTTAAGAGGGGCGAGGTTGTAACCAAGTAATAGAGATTTGTTGTAACAGGGCCGAGGTTGTAACCAAGGACTAGAGATTTGTTTTAACAGGGCCGAGGTTGTAACCAAGGAATAGAGATTTGTTTTAACAGGGCCGATGTTGTAACCAAGGAATAGAGATTTGTTTTAAGAGGGCCGATGTTGTAACCAAGGAATAGAGATTTGTTTTAAGAGGGCCGAGGTTGTAACCAAGGAATAGAGATTTGTTTTAACAGGGCCGAGTTTGCAACCAAGTAATAGAGATTTGTTTTAACAGGGCCGATGTTGTAACCAAGGAATAGAGATTTGTTTTAAGAGGGCCGATGTTGTAACCAAGGAATAGAGATTTGTTTTAAGAGGGCCGAGGTTTTAACCAAGGAATAGAGATTTGTTTTAAGAGGTGCGAGGTTTTAACCAAAGAATAGAGATTTGTTTTAAGAGGGGCGAGGTTGACTTTGAGGGGAAGGAAAGGTTAACTACCACTAAACCTCTATAAGTCCCCATGCTCATCCTCTTCTTAGCAAACTGTCCTCTCAAAGCGGTTTGTTCGTCCACTCACTGATTAAATGGTTAATTTATTCATGCATATTGTGAAAAGCAGTAAGACATCCTTTATCCATATCATCCAAAACAAACTTCTTCTGTTTTCTAGGATTCCCCTGCCGGTCTTTGTCCCACACAACTCCCCCTGTCCTGAGAGAGTGTTGCAGCCATACCAAGAGATGAGACAAATAAATGAAGGCTGGATGGTTCACCCTGGAGGATGGTTTTGTTCTGACCACGTTATTGATTCTTCATGAATCTATTACACATTGTAGATATCTGGAGCCATGTTGTTTTAGTAAACTGTCCATCAATACAATGAAGACAACTACTGTCTCCCCTCTCCCTTCTCTGTCTGTCTCTCTCCCTGGTTTTCTCTCTCTGTCTGTGTGTATATCTCCCCCCTCCCGCTCTCTATCTGTGGGTATTTCTCCCTCCTTCCACCCTCTCTCTGGCTTTGTGTCTTACACACCCATGTCTTACTCTTTAATTTTGAGTTAATTGATTTATTTTTAGGTCCACAAGCTGCATTGAAACATGCGAATGAGCTTGTCCTGTTGTCTAGACCGCTAGCGCTGGGCTCAGTGATACACAGAGCAGGCACTCAGTTAGCATAGCGCTAGATATGAGCTCATATACTACATCCTAGCAGTAAGCACTCAGTTGGCATAGCGGTAGCTATGAGCGCATATACTACATCCTAGCAGTAAGTACTCATTTAGCATAGCGTTAGCTATGAGCTCACATACTACTTCCTAGGAGTAAGCACTCAGTTAGCATAGCGCTAGTTCTGGCCTCCTACACTACATTCTAGCAGTAAGCACTCAGTTAGCATAGTGCTAGCTATGAGCTCATATACTACATTCTAGCAGTAAGTACACAGTTAGCATAGCCCAAGCTATGAGCTCTTATACTACATCCTAGCAATAAACCCTGTTAGTATAGCCCTAGCTATGAGTTCATATACTGCTTCCTAGCAGTAAGCACTCAGTTATCACAGCGCTACTTCTGAGTTCAAATACCACATTCTAGCAATAAGTACTCAAGTTAGCATAGCGCTAGCTCTGGGTTCAGTGATACATTAGAGAAGCATATACAGTTCTGGTGTCTCGGTGATTAGCACTATTGCTTCATAGCTCGAAGGTCCTGGGTTCGAATCGCAGCTGTCTGAGGTTGTTTAAGTGTGGAGTTTCTGAAGGGAACTTCGGTTTCCTCCCTTCATCCAAAAAAGACATGTTAGGGTTAATACTCCTGTCAATGCCCTGTACCATGCCCTGGCAAACCAATGGAGATGGTCAATTCCCCCTCATGGGGTCAGGTCAACACTGCAAAAGACAACTTGACCTCAGTTGGATTCACCTGGTTTGAATACAAAAAGGCTGCAAATGTATCAGTTACTCTGGTTGCACTATTTATAGGTATGTGTACAATGAAAATGTTTGTTTGTCTCTTAATTTATTTCCATAGCTCTATAGCTGAGAAGTGCTTACCACTTTAAACGATGTTGCCTCATCATGCTCCATGTATGTAGACACACAGAGTTTATGTTGCCTCATCATGCTCCATGTATGTAACTACACACAGAGTTTATGTTGCCTCATCATGCTCAATGTATGTAACTACACACAGAGTTTATGTTGCCTCATCATGCTCCATGTATGTAGCTACACACAGAGTTTATGTTGCCTCATCATGCTCCATGTATGTAACTACACACAGAGTTTATGTTGCCTCATCATGCTCCATGTATGTAGACACACAGAGTTTATGTTGCCTCATCATGCTACATGCATGTAGCTACACACAGAATTTATGTTGCCTCATCATGCTCCATGTATGTAGACACACAGAGTTTATGTTGCCTCATCATGCTACATGCATGTAGCTACACACAGAATTTATGTTGCCTCATCATGCTCCATGTATGTAGATACAGAGTTTATGTTGCCTCATCATGCTCCGTATGTAGACACAGAGTTGCCTGTATGTATTACCTCTGTAGCTGGTCTGCACATACTGGCAGGCCCAAACACACATGTCCATGCAATCTAGGACACTTCTCAATCTTACTTCAATACACACAAACTGTGGGCTTTCTTTTCATACCTTCACTTTGAATCTAGGGCAGCATAACTAACTGTGCTGGTGTTAGGGTTAGGGTGAGCTTTGAGTCTAGGGCAGCATAACTAACTGTCCTGGTGTTAGGGTTAGGGTTAGCTTTGAGTCTAGGGCAGCATAACTAACTGTGCTGGTGTTAGGGTTTGGTTAGCTTTCAGTATAGGGCAGCATAACTAACTGTAATAGTGTTAAGGTTAGGGTTTGGTTAGCTTTGAGTATAGGGCAGCATAACTAACTGTGCTGGTGTTAGGGTTAGGGTTAGCTTTGAGTCTAAGGCAGCATAACTAACTGTGCTGGTGTTAGGGTTAGGGTTAGCTTTGGGTCTAAGGCAGCATAACTAACTGTGCTGGTGTTAGGGTTAGGGTTAGCTTTGAGTCTAAGGCAGCATAACTAACTGTGCGCTGGTGTGCATGGTCTTCAGTTCAGGACTACCAATAGCTGAGCCTTAAAGACCTTAAGCAGTGACAGGCTGTAGAAAGAGATCAGAACTACACTCTCCAGAGGATGGCGAGCAGGCACAGAATAATCAGATGTGAAGTGTGTGCATGTGCAGCTCAAAGAAGCACACTGGCTTGGAAAATTAGCAATGGTTCAGTTTGTATGTAGTGTGCACTAAAATGGTTCAGTTTGTATATAGTGTGCACTAAAATGGCACCCTGTGACTCATCCCTACCTATTGAGGAATTACAGAGGGTCTTCTCAAGGCCAAACCAATACAGAGAGAAATGGATGGAGAGAGAGGGAGAGAGAGAAAGAGAGATTGATGGGGAGGGTAAGAGGGAGAGATGGATGGGGAGGGAGAGAGATGGATGGAGAGGTTGAGAGGAAGAGATGGATGGGGAGGGAGAGAGATGGATGGAGAGGTAGAGCAATAATCAGATGGGGGCTACAGTGTCTGCTGTGCTACCTCTGGAACGACTCATTAACATTCCCACAAGGCTTTGGCCTCTCTCTCCCTCTGAAGGACATGGAGGTCAGGACTTCCAGTCGCTGTCCAGCAGCACAAAGGGGAGCGGCTGCTCACGCTGAGATCTGCTCAGGATTTACAGTCTACATACTAGCGTGCTAGCACCTCTTACTGTCCTGTTAGTTAGCTGGGCCATGCTAAAGTGCTAGTACCTCTTACTGTCCTGGAGGCTAGCTGGACCATGCTTGCTTTGCATAGCAACTGTTATCGGATATTATGCAACTAATGCCATCATGTAATACGAGGATAAAGATCAAATGTATCGGACCTTGTCTTAGTTTCATGCCACTTCCAACGATGCAGCAGCATATCAGACAATGACATCCTGGGTAGGATGCGATGCATTGATCCTGTGACGCAATCAGTGGATGTTACCTTCTAGGATGCCCTGTCATTACACATGATCAGTCTGATACTGAGACTCATCGGCATGCACGCCACACACACACACACACACACACACACACACACACACACACACACACATCTGTGGGTGCACCTTCACAAATGCTACAAGGGAGGTAAAAACAGCAAACACACACACCCCTCCCCCTCTCTGCTGGTGGAGGAGATGCACTTTCATCTCTCAGAGTATAGGTCGCTCCCTGTTGCAGATAGGAGCAGCCAGCAGCATCCCTGTGGAGGCAGAGCCCCACGTCCCTGCCCATGTCCCTCACTGTAAACCCTGTGGACCACGTCCCTGCCCATGTCCCTCACTGTAAACCCTGTGGACCACGTCCCTGCCCATGTCCCTCACTGTAAACCCTGTGGACCACGTCCCTGCCCATGTCCCTCACTGTAAACCCTGTGGACCACGTCCCTGCCCATGTCCCTCACTGTAAACCCTGTGGAGGCAGAGCCCCACATCCCACTCGCTCTCTGAGAACGTGAGTGTATACCTGCAGAGAGAATGTGAGGATGGAGAGAATGTGAGGATGGAGAGATGATGTGAGGATGTAGAGAATGTGAGGATGGAGAGAGAATGTGAGGATGGAGAGAATGTGAGGATGTAGAGAATGTGAGGATGGAGAGAATGTGAGGATGGAGAGAATGTGAGGATGTAGAGAATGTGAGGATGCTGAGCTGGTTACACAGACAGCTCCACCCGTTGCCACCATTGGCAGCACCAAACCGCCCGGTCCGCCCCCCCCCCCGCCCCCCCCCCCCCCCCCCCCCCCCCCTCCTCTCCCCTCGACTACATGTCGGATGGATCCAATGCAACCTGTGCCGGAGAATCTGAACATGAATGATTTACAGTTCTCCATGTGTCGATAAATGGTCCTCTGCAGAGGGACACACACACACACACACACACACACACACACACACACACAAGGCGTTGCAGCGTACCTTGCGTCTGCGGTCTCTCGATCGGTTCCTCTTCTTGTTCTTCTCCTCCTCCTTGGCGGCTGCCTCCTGGGCGGCTGCTTCCGCTAAGTCCTTGTTCTTTCGGAGCTGCTTGGCGGCTTGGGCCATGGTGCTGCTGCTTCAGAGCCCCCAGCCCCGCTCACTCCCAGCTGGCTGTACGGACGCTGTGTCGGAGGAGAAGCTGTCTCAGCCTCGGCTGCAGATCATCCAGTCAGTCTGTGCTGCTCTGAGCTGCTGCCTCCCCTCCCCCTCCTGTCCTCTCTCTCTCTCTCTCTCTCTCTCTCTCTCTCTCTCTCTCTCTCTCTCTCTCTCTCTCTCTCTCTCTCTCTCTCTCTCTCTCTCTCTCTCTCACTCTCTCTCTCTCTCTCTCTCTCTCTCTCTCTCTCTCTCTCTCTCTCTCTCTCTCTCTCTCTCTCTCTCTCTCTCTCTCTCTCTCTCTCTCTCTCTCTCCCTCCCTCCCTCCCTCCCTCCCTCCCTCCCTGAGCACCAGCCAGTCACGCAGTCCTGAACTCGGCACAGTGGGAATCTCTCTCAGTGTAAGGATCCACTCCCCTGTGTGACTAAAACATGGTGGGAAAAAAACCTTTTGCTGAATATATTTGTTTTTAAAAACCCCACCACATCTTGCTGCCTCCTATATGATTCAACCCTTTCTGCACAACAGAGAGGCAGAGGGAGAGGAGAGCGACAAATGGAGTGATCCTGTCCTCAGGTTTCTGCAGCTTGTCATCTAGGCACCATGCCATTCTGTTCTGCATCATCCACATACATTATTACGGTTAGTGCTGCAGTGTAACCACACCAGTCTGGTTATAGTACAGAAACTTGAATGCATTAGAGATGCATAATGACCATTCCATTCATAGAGGGAGATAGAAAGAGTGAGGTAGAAATACAGAGTGAGGTACATGGGGTGAGTTAAAGAGTGAGATACAGAAAGATAGAGAGAGAGTGTATACTGGAATTAAATCTGAGAAATGTCTTGATTATCTTTCAGCTATGTATTGAATCTACCTCTGAGAAAATATGCTGAAGGGAGATCACAGAACAAGACACGCCTTTCTTTAGTTGCATTCACTCTACACACACACGCACGCACGCACACACACACACACACCTCTCTGTGTGTCACAGAGACTCTCCTTCAGTACATTGTACACACATGCTTATGTTAGAAGCTTCTAAGAAACGAGCATATACAGTGTATGTGTGGGTTTGTGTGTGTATTTTAAAGATCTCCCTGAATATAAAACCCCATATCAATCACATGACTGTTGTGTAAAAAGTCTGAGAGACTATTCTTACAGAGCAGAGCCATCTAGTGGTAGGATTTGAATATATTTTGTGCTGGCCAGTTCTTTGTGTACTAAAGGTTCAGTATTTGCTACAATTTATCAGTATTTCATTTTAAATCTGTTTTAAAAAAAAGTATGTAACATGGATTATGGCTGTAGGAGCCAAAGTTAATTTGTGTGAATTAATGTCGGTGTGTTCGGCCCCACCTCTATATGACGGAGGTGTCCTAGGGGGGATGGCTGGCACGCCCTTCATATGAGGGAGGTGTCCTGGGGGGGATGGCTGGCACGCCCTTCATATGAGGGAGGTGTCCTGGAGGGGATGGCTGGCACGCCCTTCATATGAGGGAGGTGTCCTGGGGCGGTGGGGGGGTGGCTGGCATGCCCTTTATATGAAGGAGGTGTCCTGGGGGGGTGGGGGGGTGGCTGGCACGCCCTTTATATGACGGAGGTGTCCTGGGGGGGATGGCTGGCACGCCCTTCATATGAGGGAGGTGTCCTGGGGGGGTGGGGGGGTGGCTGGCATGCCCTTTATATGAAGGAGGTGGCAGAGGCAGACAACATATTTATATGTGAGATGGTGGACTGCTTCACCAATTGGTCAGAAACATAAACCCTACCCTCCGAATGTTGCAGCCTGTACAGTAAAGTATTTTTCCGCCTCATTTTGGGGCCCCAATAAGGATCAACATTGATCAGGGATGAGAGTTCCCTAATGAGGTTTGTTGCTCACTGATCAGGGATGAGAGTTCGCTAATGAGGTTTGTTGCTCACTGATCAGGGACGAGACGTCGTTAATGAGGTATGTTGCTCACTGATCAGGGATGAACATTTGTTAATGAGGTTTGTTGCTCACTGATCAGGGACGAGACGTCGTTAATGAGGTATGTTGCTCACTGATCAGGGATGAACATTTGTTAATGAGGTTTGTTGCTCACTGATCATGGACGAGAGGTCGTACATGAGGTTTGTTGCTGACTGATCACGGACGAGACATCGTTAATGAGGTTTGTTGCTCACTGATCAGGGACGAGAGGTCGTACATGAGGTTTGTTGCTCACTGATCAGGGACGAGACATCGTTAATGATGTTTGTTGCTCACTGATCAGGGACGAGACGTCGTTAATGAGGTTTGTTGAATGTTACAGCATGTTGTTACCTAAACGTTAAGGTATTTTTGGACAGTGTTTAAATGTATGTGAGAGGATCTTACATATATAGTAATCCAACAGGTAAACAACCAGGTGTGTAAAAGTCTGGGCCTTTGTGCCGCCATACCATCTAGACCAAGGGTCACTAATAGACGGACCGCTATCTGGGTCCGAACCCAGACGTCGTTCTATCCGGACCAGGGCCCGTCACCACTTGAATTTGACTGAGCGTTTCTATTTTAACTGGCGCTGATTTTCTAGCCTTTACAGCACTGGTTTACCGGTATGGAAAACTCAAAGGCCGGAGCCATATTTAAAGGGCTCTTTCACAGACCAATTGCATGAGTTGTAAATCACCACATGAGGGTGCTCAGCCAATCAAATCTGTGCATTCCGATAAACATTTGTAACTTGAGTCAGTGAGTAAGATACAACAACAGAGACAAGATAAGATAAGTGATATCAACACGTATTTAAGAGAAATGGCGTGCTCTAAGAAAAAAAAGTAGAAGTGAAAATAGAGCTTTTAATCCAGCATGGATAAACTCGAACGTGTTCCTTCTTCCCATTGGTAGTTTAAAACCAGTATGTCTCGTGTGTGCCGAGACCGTGGCGATTATTAAAAGCGGCAATGTGAAGCGACACTACTACGAGACTAAGCACAAATCAGTCGAACAAACATACCCACTAAAACCCAAACTAAGGACACAGAAAATAAACGATCTAAGAACCCAATATGATCGGTCAACCAAAATCCTAACTCATTCATTCACTGCCCAACAACGTGCTGTCGCAGGGTTCCCACTCTTTTCCAAAGATCATTTTCCAGGACATTTTGAGTAATTATCTAGCTGGTATGACAGACAGGCATTGCACCATACTTGGGGAAGTCTGATTTAAAATACGTGCCATCTATGTACATGCTTAGAAAAATATGACACATTGATCATAGAATGCTACCACACCTGCAGATGAACAACACTTCTCTTTTCTCCCTTACTTTCTCTCCGATCTCTTTCTCAAAAAAAATGTAATTAGGCTAAGTAAAAAATAAAGAGCCAGCAAAAGTATCTGGCACCTGCCTTCATTAAAAAAAAGGAATAGGAAGATCAGTGCATAGTCTACCATGAATTCGCCTAAATAGAACTGAATGATTTTCAAATGTCCGTGGCACCAAACGTTCCTTTTTAACTCAAAATATACAGCTGTATCATGGATATTCATCCTGCAAAGTGGTCAATATAAAGAAAAGCAAATTTCACATTGAAATAAAAATGTTCCTCATTGAGTTTAGTGTTGTCTCTTCACTCTTCTATACATAATGCAGCCTATAATGAACATTGACATTAAAAATCATTAGACTTTAGTTATTATTAATTAAAATTTGTATTGACACCTTGACTAACGTTTATCAAGCCTATGTCTCATTTTTAAAACCTTCGCGAATTTTGGCTGACTATTTATATCTATAGGGATTTCGTAGCTAGCAAACCTGTGTAGATTTCATATGTTTAATTATTATTTCCACTCATTAATTTAACTAAATTGACGATCAAACCGGAAACAAGCAAACAATCAGCAATTGTATAGGCTGAATAAGACAAAGTGGTATAAAAAATCTAGAGATGAGTCACATCTCCAAATGAATCCAATCCGCTTGCGTGAGAATAGCAACCTCTGAAAATCCGTACCAGGTTTTGCTTGGCTCTCGTCAAGCGGGTTCCCCTGATCAAGTGCCCCTCACTGCAGTACGCAGTACAAGGCGGAGTCAAATGTGGGCGGAGTCAAACATTTGACTCCGCCCTCTTGAGACATTCATTGGCTGTGCAGTCACGTGTGATTTTGGCTAGCTCCTTCACGTGGGATTTGTAGTTGCACGTTCTGAGTTAAATGTTTAACCCCGCCCTCGGGAAACGTTGATTTATATTTTTCCCAATCGAGTGCCCCTGTGATAACGTTTTTTCAAGGACAACCCGGAAGTGACCACCGACATTATTTTCCTTCCAAAAAGTAATGGGATTTTTCAACTGGATTTGATCAAATAAGCTTTGTGGCATGCACATTTGTATGATACTTGTGTACTTACTGAACGTTTTGTTCAGCAAGATAATCTTCACCAATGAACACCAATTTTATGATTTGAATGCGTAAATGCAATTGCCAGAAGTTAAAAGTTGACTTTATGCTATAAACGAACTACAGTTCCCGTAACTTTAACGTCACCACTATTAAGCTTCCGACTTTTAATTTGAATGTCCTCTGTGCGTGAATAAATCTGTGGTAGGCTAAGTACACTATCCAATTTTGAGGGACCATTGGAGCAGCATCCTGGCTGGGCTTTGAAACTTAAAAAATCATCATCATCATCATCATCAACTTAAAAAATAAATAACAATAATACATGATGCAACGTCAACTATAGGCAAGAGTGGTTGAATCAGATTAGACTATGCAAATTCTTACTAGAGGATACCCTAAACATAAGTAGTGTAAACAGTTCTCTTTATTGTGGTTCTGTCATTTCTTAAATACAACAAAACATGGTGTAATTGTAACAGAAATGCAAAGTAATGTACCAAAATAGCCCACTGCAGAGTATTAAAACATTTTAAAGAATGCTTTTTATAAGGCTTAAATATGTTTTGCGGCTCAAGACAGATTGTTGTGGACAACAATTTCCCAAAATGGCTCTTTTGATAGAAAAGGTTGCTGACCCCTGGCCTAGGCTATATAAAAACAACAGAACACTTATTTGACATTTATACGAACACAGCGTCCAGGCCATGTAGCTATAGGCCTGCATATTCTTTTTTTGTCGCCTATACAGTAAATGCAATTTAGCAATAAACCAAAATAAAGAAAATGTATCACAAATTAGTACTGTGAATTTGTTGTATAGGCCTATAGGCCTAAATGTAAGTAGGGCTACAGTAATACCATAGGCTAATCGGTGAGTCCCAAAAAACAAAGAAAATGGTGTAGGCCTACACAAATATGCCTAGTACTACACATTTTGTACAACTTAAAAATCAAGCCAATGAGATATTAATTCTGCCTTAGCATGTACAAAGCAGTAGTTAGTAACATATGACCCATTATGTTGTGTGGAAGTTATTGTGTAATATTACTACACTTATTATTATTATATGTATATCGTTATTGTTGGTGCTGTTTGGAATGTTAGATTTGTATATGGTGTAAATTGATCGCTAGCTAGCTACTGTATATACTGTACAAGATCATACCCTGTGGAACTTTCTTTGGTAGGAGTTGGAGAAGTGGCAAGATCAACGGTGCTATTATTGTTTTTGTATTTTCATCAGGTATGTTTTTCTTTTCTTTGGGTTCTAATTGTATACATTTTGTATAGCGATCCGTAGCGAGGCTACAATGATGATTGTTACCCGTTTGCTAGCCTAGGTCTGTAGCATAATGTTACGTAACATGTCAGACACGTTAGGGTAGGCTACTTGGCTAGCGCCTTATAATTATTTGTTTAGTTATTTTGGTTAACGTTACTTCTGCCCGTTATAAACCTACTGAGAACAGGAGTTGGAGAAGTGGTAAGATCAACTGTGCTACTATTGTTTTTGCATTTTCATCAGTGTCATAAGAATAAACGGGTTCCGGCAATTCCGGGCTCAACGGCAATCCTTGGGTCATCTCATACTGCACATACAACGCAGAAGTACATTTGCAAACGTGGAAAAACCCTCTGGTCTTCAAGTCTTGACAAAACTCCACACCAATGTCACCACAGGCCAATTAAATTGCCACAATTATAATAACTGTCTATCAGTTGCCCGGATTTCATCTAAAATTGCAGTTTTTTGTCTTGCACTGTTCCTCTTCCTCATATAAGCCTACTCTTCCTCCTATAAGCCTACTCTTCCTCATATGAGCCTATAAGCCTACTCTTCCTCCGCGGCCACCACCTCTTGCATGTAGGCTATGCTCTTCCTCTTCTGCCTCTCAGATGGATCCATTGTTGGTATTAACATTCAATGCAACTATGCCATCTGTGCACTCTGAACGGGCTTATCGTCTGTACAAAAAAGAATCACATCATTAAAAATAAGTGTGAATATTTTTGAAATAACTAAACGCATGTGTTGCAGTTGTGTTTAACGTTTGCTACCTATGTTTACCATTTTTCAATACAAGGGCATCATGGTGTGTAATGTGTTTTAGTGTTTTCTGAATATGAATGCGACTTGCATCAACTCCAATGGATGTGTCCCTTCTCTAAAGTTTATATGAGAGGCTCCAACCTTCACGTAAAATGTCTCACAGGTCAAATCAGTAACAAAACCTGCGTTTGTTCGATGTAATAGGCCTTTTGCCTTCTGTGCGAGATCCTGCTGATGCTGATCTAACGTAGATAAATCCCTTTTTTAAACTAACTTCAGTTGCTGATACAAAAATAGTCAAACATGTTTACAGGCCCCAAACATAATGATTTATGTTAATAATAATACTGTACTAATTTTTAGACCAAATATCTAATGTAAGTTCAGTAAACCACATCTTTTATTCGACATTCTTATTTTTGACAGCGTTTTTATGGAAAAACATAAGCCAAAACATTTTGTGTCATTCTCTGAAAACGGTAGGAACTGGGATCCTGTACCAAATAAACAAGTGGTTCTCAAACTTAAACTTAAATTATAAATTGATAAATATGGGCTAAGGTATTACTACTATATGGAAAATATCCGCACAGTATCATTCAGCCAAAAATGTAAATTATGTAGAAGTTTGCTCACCTCCATATTTGCGAGCATTCTTCAAACGCACGTCTGTTTCTTCTTCAAAAACAAACATTTTGGCGTTTGGTACCCTTCCTGACAAGAGGGCGGGGTCAAACGTTTGACCCCGCCCACATTTGACTCCGCCCTCTACTGCGTACTGCAGTGAGGGGCTTCTCCCCCTGATCGGACTAAAAGGCATGCCTGCATTGTTTTGAAGCGATGTACAACAAGCATAGCGAATCGCCATTTGTAAATCAAAACAATAAAGTAGCTGGCTGACCATGGTAATGCGTTACTTGAGATAGTAACTGTAATAACACTAGCACTAATCCCATTAGTTACCCGTTATATTACTTTGTTACTACTAAAAGTCATTTTGTTACCTGTAATGCGTTGCTGTAGTTTGGTAGCGTTCCCCAACACTGGCTGTCACACGTAGTGACAACATAAAACGAAATCGCTGTAGTGCGATTGACTGGATTAACCTCACGTTATCTGGTATGTGCATTGAGTGCCTTTCAGAAGGTAGACACGAACACTAAGGTTCATTGCATTGCTAGCTTCTCTCATTTACCGGAATTCAAAGAGCTGCCAACAGTTGTTTATTATACTGTTGCTAGCTAGAAAACGTAAGCTAACCGCTAGCTAACATAAAGAGTAATTCAGTAATGGTTTATTGTATTATGGTAGAAGTAAAGACACTTCCAACATATCCTTTGTTTGAGCTAACCTACTTACTGAGGTAAGCCACAAAGACTGTCATGATGACTACTACAGTATCCACAAACACACTGAAGGTCTGAATCATGTGACGCAAATGACAAGCGGGAGTCGCAATCTTTTGAACTGTAAAAACGCGCTATTAAGTTTCTATAATCAGCACAAGTGCTTTTATTGCGTATTCATATTATTTAAATGACAGGAAAATAGGAGAATGTTAAAACACTTTTCCAGGACAACACAAGGTTTTCCAGGACATATGACTTTTTCTCTCATTTTCCATGTGTTTTCCATGACTGGAAAATTGGTCAACTGTTTTCCAGGTTTTCCAGGACGCGTGGGAACCCTGTATGCCATCACCCGTGGAACATAGTAGCCTAGCCTGCATGAATACATTTTCAACGTTACAGTAATACAACTTCTAAATCCACTCATTCATTTAATTATTTAGTATCCGTATGGATCAGAGCTGCCGATGATTAAGATAGGTATGAAGTCTCGATCCAATCAACACTTAGGCTAGTGTTTACGTATCATCTTGCCCTGCGTTCTTTAAATTATTCATCAGTAGACTCATTGTATAATATAAAAAGATATAATTTATGAATGCTATTCCAAGCATACTTTGGTCCCGCGGGACCGCGTCCTAAAAAAGCTAAGCTGTTTGACACGTTAGCGGTTTTCAGAGTACAAGTTTTCAACATTGTACACTTTATTCGGGTAAACAATGATATCAAATGTATAGGTAATTTGTTTCTTACGGTAGGCCTATCTATTGTGAAATATCTATTAATACTCTCACAACAAAGTGGGCCGTAGGATGTTCATGCTTATAGACACAGCATCTGTCTAAACGGAAGTAACGTCCCGGTAAATATAAAATCCTTTTTTCAACAATAAAACTGTCGCTTTTAGGCAAACTGACAATTTATGAATTCGTTTCTATTCATAAACGTTTACTAAATAACAACAAATTTGAAGATTAGATTATTTAATCACTTAATAAAAATAAAAGTGAAAACGGGTTGGACCTGCCTAAAAATGTAACGTGAACTAACAACAATAACAACACGAAAACGAAAGAAGGTATGTAGCCAGTTGATACTATTTTATTTTACAAAGAGGTTGAGAATTATATTGTGATCTACGTTATATTTTCTCTCAAATATATATTCCGTTTTAAAGCTAGCCGTTTTGTTTATTTGGAAAGCACTACAAATTTAACTGACTAATTCTTTGCATATTATAAAATTGTTAATTGAAATGAATTTGGTTACCTTGTGTCAATAAACAATAATAGTTGTTTAGTATAGTTGAATAGTTCCAACATAGGACTAAGTAAGTTTAGATATAGGTCTAGCTTCCTCTGGTTAGAACTCAACGGCCCTCTCTAACATAGGATACATCCCGAGAACATGTAATAGGGAAGGGGCGCTAATCTAATGTCTAATGTCTAATGTAGACTCAAAAAACTGTTGCTGGTTTTACTTCAAATACTTCAACCTCTTTACTCTGATGCAGTGAACTGACGACATGAGCAAAAAGGTGTGTTTATAATAGCCCGCCCCCTATGACCCCCTCCTCATTCTTATTGGATAGTGACAAAACAAATAGTTTCCGATAAAGAAATAGAAAACTTAGTTAAAACTATTTTAATAGCTTTTAATAAAACATTTAAGATAAATTCTAGCACACAGAATTCATCCCCCACAAGTGATTTATTTTCCCGTTACAATGCAAGACTTGTATTGGGTTTGTACATGTTTATTTTAATTTAGGTTATTTAAATTAGTGCTTACTATCTAAGCTAAAAACAATGTTGTCTTCATTCTTATTTTTCTTAATTGTATAAAAAAAATCCTTCATTGAAATATAGGAATAAATCTGTGTTGCCAGACTCAATATTTTTTTCATAAATTGAAATTAAATTGCTACTTAAATGACAAACTTATTTTCTTGAGTAAAAATTATTTATTCATTTCAGAGAAATGTACTGGACCCCTGAATCCGTTTTTACAGTGTATTAGTTTTACATAACACTGCTATGACATGCTAAAACAAATGCCTAATATTTATGTAACGAAATGAAGGATTTTTTCATATCTCATTTAATTTTAGGGAAATAATGCTATGGCATTCTTCCACAAATGCGTAATAGCGAAATTATGGATTCTCTCGTCTCAGATTAGTTTGACAGAATATTGCTATAGCACGCTTCCACAAATGCGTAGTATTTTCTTCTGGTGGTGGGGGATCCCCACAGAGTGATGTGTACCCAGGAAATGCGAGGGCAAGAGTGGCCTTTTGCACTATCAATATTGCATAGTTATTCAGCAAATATTCAGCAATATTATGTAACCGTGAGGTTTGGCATAGCAATATTTCGTAATTGTGATATGGTTTGTTCAGGTGGTCGGGGATCCACATTGAATTGAATTATTTACCCCGTAGCAGTTTGATGTATTCTTTCATCCAGCTCACAACTTAATGATCTATTTGCATATTTGTGGGCAGGCCAACTTAAACCCTCTCTCAAATCACATGGTTACTTCATTTGACTGCTTGCGATCACAGAGGTAGGCACGAATTTGAATCTTCTCCCCTCTTTCCTAATGTTCACTAAATATTACGTAAATGTAATAGGGATTTTAGAAGTATTCCGTAATTCTTACAAAATGTTTACATTCAATTCATGAATGTTTCTTAAGTAATGCGTTCATATTTATAAGGCTTGTATTATATTTTGTTATGTCTTCACAAAGTTTAATTCAATAGAATTTCATGAATGTTGCATCAACTATACATAAATATAGTAATTCTAGAAATGATCTGCCATTCAATCACAAAGTTTAAGCAACAGTAAGCACAACTTAGACATTTACCAAACAGCAACCTCAAAAGGTATCGTGTATCATTTCTATATTAAAACCCACTTAATCCTATTGTTTACCTCAAATGAACTTGACTTTTTTTTCACCAGTTTACATCTTCAGAACAGAAGTGGGTTACATTTTGATTTCTACTTTTTTTTTTCTTTACAAAATCCTTTAGTTCATAGAAGTTATACAAATGTTTAGCCCATTGTCTCTCTCTCTGTTGCTTTGTCTGTAACTCTATTTTCCCAAAATGTCAGAATCGATAGCTGCCCAATGAGCAATTCTGCCTCAAGTGACCTACAGCAGCACTATAGCAATATGACTTGAGAATATGGCTCCATCACCTTCTTTAAACATTGTCATAAAGAAATATTTTTCTAATAGTACGCCTTGAAAAGATTCAAAAGTATTGATCATCAGGTAACTGCAGCATTTACTCACTGAGCTATCTGAGATGTTCCCTCCCAAGGCTTTATCACCTCATTTAAACATTGTCCTAAAGAAATATTTTTCTAATAATACATCTTGAAAGGATTCGAACCCATGCCATTCTGTGCTGTTACTTCAACAATCATGGTTTCTACTGGTTGAGCTATCCACCAGCTCTGAGGTAACATTTTTGGTGTAGCATATTTAAACATTGTCTCACAAAGCCGCCATAATAGGAAGCTGGATTTGAACTCACACCTTAATATATTCTCTACCTCTATATTGCATTTGAGATAACCTATCTAATTCAGTTAGTTTTAAGTTTAGGGTATGGTTAGTGTTAAGTGTTAGGGTTAGTGTTAAGTGTTAGGGTTAGTGTTAGGGTTAGACGTGTAATCACGTGTAGGTTAAGATGGATTACGGTTAGGGTTAGGGGTTAGTGGCTAGGGTTAGGGTTAGGGTTAGACGTGTAATCACGTGTAGGTTAAGATGGATTACGGTTAGGGTTAGGGGTTAGTGGCTAGGGTTAGGGTTAGGGTTAGACGTGTAATCACGTGTAGGTTAAGATGGTTTACGGTTAGGATTGGGGGTTAGTGGCTAGGGTTAGGGTTAGGGTTAGGGGTTAGTGGCTAGGGTTGGGATTAGTGTTAAGTGGAGGGCTAGTGTTAGGTTTATGATTAGGGTTAGTCTTTTTGAGGTTAGTGTTAGGGTTAGAGTGTTGGCTTAGGGTTACAGTTACTATTAGGGTTAGTCTGCGGTCTTAGGTCTAGGGTTATAACCTAGTGCTTCAAGATTTACAAATTATGAAATATTTATAGTTAAACAAAAAAAGAAAGTGCATGATAAATAAAACAAATGACATACCGTTTACACACCTAACAAATAAATATACACGCACATTCGCACATCATCTCCCTTCCCAAACAACTGTCTCTTTTGATCCTTTGCCCCAAAAGTTATTTCACGTTATTGAGGCCGTTGGGAGTAAGAGTTTTACATTTTTTAATCCAACGCCTTTTTGTGGCCAACCTCTGGGCTCTTGACCACCCTACCCCTGACTGGAGCCCAGAGATTATCAAATTATCACTACCATGGTTACGAAAATGCAAATAAAGTTCTGTTAATTTGTCTGACGAGTCGGTATAATACATGTGTTGTTTTAGACGATGCAACAATTTTTTTTGTGTCTGTCCAACATACAGTTTTCCACAAACTCTACATTCAATCACATAAACCAAATTTCATGAATCCAGCTGGAAGGTTTGCCAGACTGGAGCCCCCAAGTTAGTGTGTTTATTAACTATGTATTTTACCGAGCGAAAGTTTGCATTACTCTGTCGCCTTCTACAAAGGGAAGCATGAACCAGTAAATCTTGCAAAATTTTCTTCCTTTTAAAAGCAGATATAATAAAAAAATTTGACAAAGGTTCCACCACCTCTTGAAGTCTTTTAAAATTCGTTTTTACTATAGAATTAAGTTTTAATGAAGCCGAGGAGAATGTCGACACAAAGGGCACCATCTTCTTCTCTATGTTCGCTCCATCTGATCTGTCTGCCTGTTGCCAAGTCTGGACTTCGGCTTTAATTGGGCGTAGAAAGGTCCGACTGTAGCCCCTTGATCTGAGCGATTTAAAAAGCATCCTTGTTCCCAAATAGACATCCCCAGGCCTCATGCATATCCTACGAAACCTTAGTTGGGATATTACAATGGGATATTAAGTATGTTTCGGATGGTAGCTGGTTTTATGCAACAAGGCCTGTGTGTCGGTTGGCTTGAAATCAACTCTGGTTCCCAGACTGTCCCTCTCCCCACTTCCCCTCACAATGAACACCTCAGTATCCAAAAATTCGATCTTTACTTTCTGCAAGTTGTATTTTACAGTTATCAAACTATGGTGTCCATAGAGGATGGTGATGAAATGTCTGAAATCTGATTCTGAATAGCACCAAACACCAAAAATATTGAAAGCCCAGAATCTTACAACATTTTGGGAAGACCGTCCGCTCCCAATGCGCTATATAGATGTTAGCATAGGCCGGCGCAAACTTCTTACCCATAGCCGTTCCATGTACCTGGAGATAGTGCCTGAAGTCAAACTCAAAATATTTCCTAGTCAAACCGAGCTCCTAGGGTTAGGGTTAGGGTTTAGGGTGTTAGGGTTGGAGGTAGGGTTAGGGTTAGGGGGTTAGGGTTAGGGGGGTTAGGGTTAGGTTTTATTAAAAGACAAGTTTAAAAGGTCAAGGTTCAGACTCATTGTGCTCCTGCCTGTATCTCTCCTCCCTCTACCCCCCCTCCCGCCGACAGGTCAGGGCTTGTAATAAGTGGTAGCCAAGGGGATCAGGGATTTGCGGCCAGTCCCAGGTTTGGATTTAGGTTTTGAGCCAGCATTGGCATTAGGGTTGGGGATGTGGTTAGGGTCAGGGATGGGGTCAGGGATAGGGTTAGGGTTAGGGATAGGGTTAGGCTTAGGGATGGGGTTAGGGTTAGGGTTAGGTTTTATTAAAAGACAAGTTTAAAAGGTTAAGGTTCAGACTCAATGTGCTCTGGCCTGTATCTCTCCTCCCTCTACCCCCCCTCCTGCCGACAGGTCAGGGCTGGCAATAGGTGGTAGCCAAAGGGATCAGGGATTTGCGGCCAGTCCCAGGTTTGGATTTAGGTTAGGGTTAGGGTTAGGGGTTAGGGGGTTATGGTTGGGGGTTACGGTTAGGGTTGGGGGTTAGGGTTAGAGTTCGCGTTAGGGTTAGGGTTAAGGGTTAGGTTTCGAGTTAGGGTATAGGGTTAGGGTTTAGGGTTAGAGTTAGGGTATAGGGTTAAGGTTAGGGTTTAGGGGAAGAGTTGGGTTAAGGTTAGGTTTAGGGTTAGGTTAAGGTTAGGGTTAGGTTAACGGTCAGGTTAGGGTTTGTTACGGAATTTCTATGTCTCCGCACTCCAGTGAGATCGAAATAATTAAATACTTTGAGAAATAACGTCCGCTTGCTTTTAGTGGTTTTAATGGAGATGAGTAAAAAGGTAACAGAGTTGCTATACCATATATCAACTACAAAGTAACAAAATAAAACTGATCAGATAAAAGAAAATCCTAGCTGCAGCCTAAAGTCATACAAAAATCAGGATGTATGACTGGTGCGCACAAAATCACAATCCCCCTAACGTCCCTTATATACACGTTTCCTTAGGAATGTTGATTTAGTGCAATTGCAGTCAGCATCTCTTATCTCTCGGACCTCCCTAGGTCAAAGAGTCCTTTTACACAGGGCAATAAACAATGCCATCTGGCTGACCGGTCCTCAAGTCTGACATCTTGTTTACATCTAAACAGGAAGAATACACAAACCTATAAGTCACTAAGTTACTTGTGATGACTGTTAGGTGAAAAGATTAACCCCAAGGGTTCAATCTAACTAGCAAAAAGGGAACTTTGTTTGAACTCATGATAAAACACAGAGTAACATTTCATAGTTAAGGCTAAATTACATTTTTACCATCACACTCCCCCATTTCGAATATCTCGTATTCGTATACATACAAAAATGAAATCTGAAAATACTCTGAGACCCATGTGAGGGGCAAACGATTATAGCAACCTGTAACATTGTTCTTCCTAGCTCTATTCATTACATGTCTATAACAAAGGTTAGTTTCATAATGATGAGTGGGATCCAAGGCACTATTAATCCAATCTTCATCATTCATTGCACGTATCGCGGTTCTCTTAGAGATGTTCCTAAATTGTTCAGTATGGACGTCTTCTTTATCATAATAGTCTAAAAAATACAACAGTAGAATCACAATTCAAAATGATAAAATACATAATGTGTCTCTAAGGCCACAAAGTCCTGGTTGTTAAAAAGGACGCCATGATCTCTGTGTCTGGAATACGCAAGTTGGACCTTCTAACAAAGAACAGGTCGTTACTGTCTTTCCTCCATTGGTTCTAAGCGGTTCTCGTGGAGATGAAACCAAAGGAACGTTCTGCGCTCCCTCGTCCATTGCCGGCGAGGTAACCTCGTTCATGTGTGTGTGCTCTCTGGAGTGTGTGTGCATTATGTGAATCACCGGTGCAGCGTAGAGCAGCGATCTGCGTACACTCTAGGCTGTGATGAAATCAACGCTGCCTTGCCCGTGTACGTGTGTGTGGGGGCAAGTGATTCAATCTGATTCCTCCTGCTCTCTCTGTGTCTCACTCTGGTCTTGGAGAGACGAAGTGCTGGATGTGTTGTCCTCCTCCAGCTGTGGAACCTTTTTGCAGTGGCTTGCGTGGATCCACGTTGCTCGCTCTGCTACTTTGACCGCTGTGTGGGTGATCAACAGCACCTGCCAGGGACCTTGCCACTCTCTGCGTCTCTGCTCCCTTCCCTGCCTCGATGGCGAATCCAAACCCACCTCATTCCTCACGTCGCTTAGAATATTCTAAGTTATTCGCACCAATGTTCAAAAATCTGATTGGCCGTTGTTGTCAACCAGTGGGTATTATCCGGTTCTGTTAGGAAACTATCGTGGGGAATTTCCAGCAGGAAATTCAGGTGAGTACAGATGAATGCGTTCATAAATTTAAGATTGTATTTTTGTGCCTCAGTAAGATAACTGGGATTTTAATACATGCGTTTGGGAATACCATTTCCACTAATTTAAATAAAGACATTTAATTGTTTGGTTGAAGTTTGTCTTGGATCAGAATTTTTATTATTAATGCCAACAGAAATCATCACTTTTTCCACTTTCGGACACGGTGGTGTTTTTGCCAGTACCCCCGTGAGATGGTAAATGGTTGCCCCGGAGTAACTGTTCACCTGTATGTTGCTATACCGGAAGGGAGGAATCCTACACAAATTAGAATCCCCTATGATAAGAATGGGTTTCTTTGGTGTAATTTGCCAGTCCTCTACCTTCTTTTGTGGTCTTGCTTTATGATGGTAGGGTAGAATTCTGATTCTACCGTACGTGCTGCACTATCCCTACGGCACCCGTCTCCACCAGGCACTGGATTCACTTGTGACAGGTAGAAGTGTCGATTTCGTTTTGTTGGTCACTGTTGATATGCAGCCAGTAATGCCTTCACAAGTAATACAGATCCTTGGTTTAAGTGTTCGTCAATCTGTTAGTAATGCCTCGGGGCTCCAGTAGGGGGATCGCGCGCCTCTCCCTCACTCAATACAAACGAGTGAAGAGAGCTGCCTGTGTCTCATCTCTCCCTTTACTATTTCCCCTGTTTAAGGTATTGTAACGTTCCAGTCCACAAAGCACTATAAATGTATAAACTCGTATGCTAAAATTAGTATAGTTACTAACGCTTGTTAGTAATCGTTATTCTACTGTTTAGTTTCATTAGTTTGAATAATTGGTTGATAACATCATTGTTACGCTAGCTGTCAGATACCTCGTGCCGTGGTGCCGCCGTAGAGTCCGGCCATAATGATTATTTTAGCTAGTCACTAACGTTACGTTTATTATCATGTTTTGCCGTAAGGTTCGAGTGTCTTATTTCAACTGTAAGAGCCTAGTTAATATGTCAGCTATAACGGTATATGTTAAAGGGTACTAAAAATGCATTTCATAATTTAATATTTTGCGACTCAATCGAAAAGATAATTTGGATAATTTAGAGTGTTAAAACGATACACTAGTCCTAGTAACTGGTCCTGAGACTGAGTGTGGTTTATTTTTCATTGTGTAAGTGGTCATGAAATAGAATGTTTTGATTGTATTATTTAAAATATGACTCAATACAGACGAGTGAAGAGAGCTGCGTGTGTCTCATCTCTCCCTTTACTATTTCCCCTGTTTAAGGGTACAACAGAGGCTCAGACTCAGCATTACAAGGAATTTTCCCTTCAATTTGCTGTTTCATCATTCCGCCCGTTATGTTTTACCCAGTGCAAGACGGGTCCCGGCTCATGGCGCCATCTGGTGGAGGAATGGGAGAATTACTAATCTCATCCAAGCCTTGGACTACAACATTTGATGTATGAACGTCAGATCTATACGGCTCTTTATTAGCAATAGGTTTCAAAGTAAGTATTATACTTTTATTAGAATGCAGTTGTGCCTCAGTTGTTATGGGTTTTTTCACTGACTCTCTAACAGAATCTACTTCTCCCTCCAAAAACTCTAAATCGGGCTTCCCATCTCCTCTACTCTGTGATTTTAAAACTAAGGTCTCTAATGGAGAATGATCCTCTCCTATCAAGGAATCCCTTGTTTGGGAAATGGGTGGGATATTCCTGGCCTCTATTACCGGAGAAGTCCGGCTAGTGGATCCAACTCCCTTTGTTACAGTAGGTGCAAGGGTAATTTCAGCCCAAGTTTTATCACCGGACTTGGCCACTAAACTTTGCTGGGCCCCGGTGTCTGATCTATCAGTCAGCACCGGGGCAGAATCTACATTTCCTAATTGTCTCCTTTTCAGAGACAGAGATCTAGAACGGCGCTTAGGAAGGGGTGGAAAAGCTAAACTCAACATACTGTCTCCTGTGCCTACTGGGTCAAACGGGTGCACACAAGTTATGGATGTCGGTGGATTAGAATCTATTGGCAAGGCTCTAGGTTCTGAGGGGGTGTCAATGCCCTAGGTGCCAAATCATCTCCCTTATTATGAGCTTCTGATGCTAAGTCCACAAGATTTGGCTGTTCATTAAGCTGATCAGTAAGGGTTTTCAAGGTAGACAGTGTTTTTTCCTCTAAC